>CM053035.1:8774396-8894204 GCA_028564925.1 Lithobates sylvaticus
ATGGGGCACTATTCCTCCCATTAAACCCAATGATGGGGCACTATTCCTCCCATTAAACCCAATGATGGGATTCTATTCCTCCCATTAAACCCAATGATGGCACAAAATTCCTCCCATTAAACCCAATGATGGGGCACTATGCCTCCCATTAAACCCAATGATAGGGCACTATGCCTCCCATTAAACCTAATGATGGGGCACTATGCCTCCCATTAAACCCAATGATGGGGCACTATTCCTCCCACTCAACCCAATGATGGGACACTATTCCTCCCATTAAACCCAATGATGGGGCACTATTCCTCCCATTAAACCCAATGATGGGGCACTATTCCTCCCATTAAACCCAATGATGGGGCACTATTCCTCCCATTAAACCCAATGATGGGGCACTATTCCTCCCATTAAACCCAATGATGGGATACTATTCCTCCCATTAAACCCAATGATGGGATACTATTCCTCCCATTAAACCCAATGACGGGATACTATTCCTCCCATTAAACCCAATGATGGGATACGATTCCTCCCATTAAACCCAATGATGGGGCACTATTCCTCCCGCTAAACCCAATAATGGGGCACTATTCCTCCCATTAAACCCAATGATGGGATACTATTCCTCCCATTAAACCCAATGATGGGATACTATTCCTCCCATTAAACCCAATGATGGGGCACTATTCCTCCCATTAAACCCAATAATGGGGCACTATTCCTCCCATTAAACCCGATGATGGGATACTATTCCTCCCATTAAACCCAATGATGGGGCACTATTCCTCCCATTAAACCCAATGATGGGGGCACTATTCCTCCCATTAAACCCAATGATGGGATACTATTCCTCCCATTAAACCCAATGATGGGGCACTATTCCTCCCATTAAAACCAATGATGGGGCACTATTCCTCTCACTAAAACCAATGATGTGGTACTATTCCTCTCACTAAAACCAATGATAGGATATTATTCCTCCCATTAAAACCAATGATAGGGTACTATTCTTCTCACTAAAACCAATGATGGGATACTATTCCTCCCATTAAACCCAATGATGGGGCACTATTCCTCTCACTAAAACCAATGATGGGGCACTATTCCTCCCACTGATACCAATGATGGGGCACTATTCCTCCCATTAAAACCAATGATGGGGCACTATTCCTCTCACTAAAACCAATGATGGGGCACTATTCCTCTCACTAAAACCAATGATGGGGCACTATTCCTCCCATTAAAACCAATGATGGGGCACTGATGCCAAGGCATTTTCTTCTCCCACTGGCCACAGTCCGGCCCCCCCAAAGCCTGAAGGACAGTAAACTGGCCCCTTGCTTAGAAAGTTTGGAGCACGATTTGAGGTTTTGGTGCATTTTTGAGTCACA
The DNA here is from genome assembly GCA_028564925.1 of Lithobates sylvaticus. Classification (NCBI taxonomy): domain Eukaryota; kingdom Metazoa; phylum Chordata; class Amphibia; order Anura; family Ranidae; genus Lithobates; species Lithobates sylvaticus. The sequence continues at coordinate 8,775,785 of CM053035.1, forward strand.
TGTTCATTTTTCACAGGCGCAGGCAACCCAGAAACACACCAGAAATGCGCAGAAAACGCATATGTAACACAGCAAAATCTCATTTAAAATGCGAATGCGTTTTTACCACAATTTTCCTACAGGGCAGTGTGAAAGGACCCTAAGTCTGGGATGCCGTTACAGTTCATGTGCGTGTAAAGGCAGGGGTCCCAATACTTTTGGTAATATAGTATATATATATTAGGGCTGTTACTGATTACATTTTTCATGTTCGATTAATCGATTTTTTTTTACATCGATTAATCAACTAATTTCGAATAATTATAATGCACATACAGATCCAACTACTTTTAGCTGATCTACTTGCATTGCAACTCTGCATTAGTCAGTGGTAAATGTGGTATACACTATATACAATCACCCGACACTAGTTAGTTTCCACAATCCATGACTTAACTTCACAGTTCACACAAATACGTTTTAAATTCAAACTGTAGCACTGACGTGAGTCATTTTTTTTCCACAGTAGCGTGACAATCCCTCCACCTCCGGTCTAACTAATCACTATCACCTTATGGCATGGACCCCTGTGCACACAGGTGGTCATGCAAGCGGGTATCAAAAGGGTTAACACAGACCACAAACTTCTCTCACGTCTCCTTAGATCTCAGCAAGGACGCAGGTCATGGGTAGAAAGAAAAGATCTAAGTGCTCACAGCTTAAGTATAAGATTTCATTTTTGTGTTCAAACACAAACTACTCACATAAGGATGATAAAAACACAGCATGTAAAGCCGACAATCGTGTTAGTTCCGTAGGGAAGCAGCGGGTGACGTCATGCGTAGCTCCTCCTCCGTACGCGTTACGTTCAATCAGAACTTCAACGTCACCGGACTCCTCCCCCTTCCCTTCGTTAGCAGACGGAGGCACTTGGGGAAGGGGGGAGGAGTCTGGTGACGTTGATGTCCGTGACGTCACCGGATCTCCGACGGAACTCCCTGAAGACCCGGAAGCCGGCGGAGAGGTGAGTACCAATCAAAAGAATTTTGATCAATCAAAAAAATTTATCGATTGATTGAGGAATTAATCTTTCATTTCCACAGCCCTAATATATATATATATATATATATATATATATATATCACAAAATAAATGTATAATGTATCTGTTTAAAAAAATGATATACATATATATCATGTATTGGAAGAAAATAAATCAAATAATTATATATATATATATATATGTATATGTATATGTGTGTGTGGTGACTATTTTATTTATATTTATCTTGCATTTGCAGGTTATTTCACATCAGCAAGATGAACCCTGGTTTAGTTCTATTACTGATTTACAGTACCCAAGCAACACTTGGTAAGTGCACCATTTTCTATAAGGCTCGGTTTCTCCTTGTGCGACTTGTCATGCGACTTGGAACTGCAAAGTCCCATGACAAGTCGTACCCCATGATTTCCAATGAGTACCGTTCATATCTTGATGCGACTTGAGGACCATAGACCTCAAGAATACACAAGCACTGTTTCAAGTAGCATCAAAATCGCGGCACCAAAAAAACGCGTCTCATGATTTTTATGTTCACAGTAAAGCTGCACGGTTCTGGCCAAAATGAGAATCACAATTTTTTTGCTTAGAATAAAAAGATCACGATTCTCTTGCGATACTCGCGACGTAAAATCTTTCACATTATACAAAAAAATTGGGGTACTTTACTGGTTATTTTTTTTATTTTTTTTTTATTCATTAACCACTTGCCGCCCGCCATATAGCAGAATGACGGCGGCAAAGTGGTTTCAATATCCTGACCGGGCGTCATATGACGTCCTCAGGGTTTTGAGCCGTTGCGCGCCCCCTGACACCCCGCAACTACGATCCGACGGAGACTCTTTACCACGTGATCAGCCTTGTCCAATCACAGTGTAAACAGGAAGAGCCGGTGATCGGCTTTTTCTTACTCGTGTCTGTCAGAGTAGAGGAGAGCCGATCGGCTGCTCCTCTGACAGGGGGGATGTGCTGATCGATTATCAGGGCAGCCCCCCCGAGGATGCCCACACTGGACCACCAGGGACGCCACCAGACCACCAGGGATGCCCAGCACCAGGTATGCCACCCTAGACCACCAGGGATGCCAATCAGTGTCCACAATGGGCATCACTGATTGGCATGCATTATTGTTTGGCACTGATTGGCATCCATTAGTACAATACAATACAATGCTGCCTATCAGTGCCCATCCGTGCCACCTATCAGTGCCCATCCGTGCCACCTATCAGTGCCCATCCGTGTCGCCTATCAGTGCCCATCCATGCCGTTTATCCATGCCCATCTGTGCCGCCTATCCATGCCCATCCATGTCGCCTATCCATGCCAATCTGTGCCAGCTATCAGTGCCAATTTGTGCCACCTATCAGTGCCCATCTGTGTCGCCCATCAGTGCCACCTATCAGTGCCCATCAATGCCACTTCATTGGTGCCACCTCATCGGTGCCCATCAGTGCCGCCTTATTAGTGCCCATCAGTGCAGCCCCATCATTGCCCATCAGTGAAGGAGAAAACTTAATTATTTACAAAGTTTTGAAACTGAAACAAAAAAAAAGATATATTTTTTCAAAATTTTCGGTCTTTTTTTATTTGTTTAGCAAAAAATAAAAACCGCAGAGGTGATCAAATACCACCAAAAGAAATCTCTATTTGTGGGAAGAAAATGATTTCACAGTGTTGTATGACCGCGCAATTGTCATTCAAAGTGCGACAGCGCTAACAGCTGAAAATTGGTCTGGGCAGGAAGGTGTTTAAGTGCCCCCCTGGTATTGAAGTGGTTAAAGTAATTTAAAAAAAAAATGCATTTCAAAGACCGCTGCGCAAATACAGTGTGACATAAATTATTGCAACAATCACCATTTTATTCTCTAGGGTCTCTACTAAAAAATATATATATAATGTTTAGGGGTTCTAAGTAATTTTCTAGCAAAATAATAATAATATTTTAGCTTGAAACCAACAAATGTCAGAAAGGTTTGGTGTTTAAGTGGTTAAACTTTCCTCATTTACACACCAAAGTCTATTCCTTTGACAAATTGTTACAATGTTTATACTTATACTAGTTCCACTGCTAAAGAATGTTGTGATTCTTGGTGTTTTTTCCTTTCTTTTGAAGGCTGTCGGCTTTAGCAGAGCAGAGAGAATTCTCTGCATAGAAAGAATCGGGAAATACTTTGTCAAGATCACAACGGGGAAAAAAATGGCGATAATGGTTCTTAACGATTAATCGTGCAGCTCTAGTGGTCACACAAAAGTTTGCTGAACTTTCGACCGTCAAGAACGCCGGTGACGTACAACACTACGACGAGCCAAGAAAATGAACTTCAATGCTTCCGAGAATGCGTCAAATTGTTTCCGAGCATGCGTAGGAATTTTGCACGGAATTTTCGATCAAAACTTTTTCCGTCGGAAAAATTGAGAACCTGCTCTCAAACTTTTGCTGGCAGAAATTCGACCAGCAAAAGTCCGATGGAGCATACACACGGTCGCATTTTCTGACGAAAGGCTCTCATTGGTCTTTTGCTGGCCGAAATTCCGATTGTGTGTACATAAGGGTTGTTAACCGCTTCCTGACCGCCGCATGTAAATATACGTTGGCAAAATGGCACGGCTAGGCAAAAGCAAGTATATATACGTGCCCTTTAATTGCCTAGCCGTGGGGTCGCGCGTGCGCCGCTGGTGGCACGCTCGCGACCCAGTCGGGAGCTCCGTGACCACGGCCGCGGGACCAGCGCTGAAGAACACAGAGCTGAAGAACGGGGAGAGGTCTGTGTAAACCTGCGCTTCCTACTCTGCCTGTCACTGATCTGCTGTTACCTGTCATCGGGAACGCCGATCAGTGATGTCAGACGTCAGCCACGCCCCCTACTGTAAAAAAAAAAACACAACACGTCACACTGACTCCTCCCCGTCCCCTAGTGGTTAACTCCTTCACTGTCATTTACATAGGAATCAGTGCTATTTAAATAGCACTGATTTCTGTATAAATGACAATGGTCCCAAAAATGTGTCAAAAATGTCCGATGTGTCCGCCATAATGTCGCAGTCACAATAAAAATCGCTGATCGCCGCCATTACTAATAAAAAAAATATATTAATAAAAATGCTATAAAACTATCCCCTATTTTGTAAACGCTATAACTTTTGCGCAAACGAATCAATAATCGCTAATTGCGTTTTTTTTTACCAAAAATATGTAGAAGAATACGTATCGGCCTAAATTGAGGAAAAAAAAAGTTTTTTTATATATTTTTGGGGGGATATTATTATAGCAAAAAGTAAAAAATATTGCATTTTTTTTCAAAATTTCGCTTTTGTTTATAGTGCAAAAAATAAAAACCGCAGGGGCGATCAAATACCACCAAAAAGAAAGCTCTATTTGTGGGAAAAAAAGGACGCCAATTTTGTTTGGGAGCCACGTCGCACGACCGCGCAATTGTCAGTTAAAGCGACGTAGTGCCGAATCGCAAAAAGGGGCCTGGTCCTTTGGCTGCCAATTGGTCCCGGGGCTGAAGTGGTTAAACTGCAAAATAAGACATTTTGGTTTTGTTTTGGAGGTGGGGGGGGGGGGGGAGTTACTGTTCAGCTTTAAAAAGTGTTGATTACCGGAAGGCCATTTTTGGTAGCGCTGAAGCTCAGATGTCAATTGAGGCCTCCCCCAAGAAAGCCGAGGCCAGCCTCAGCTCCTGTATAGGAGAACTCCTGGCTAGCTCTTCTGAGACACCCCTGAGTGTCTCGTCGACACTGTCGGACCAGACCTCCATCGCTCTAGACAAGACCGCCAGAGCCAGGGCCGGTTTACAGGCCGTGCCAGCCATAAGGTAGACCCGCTTCAGGTCAGAATCAATTCTCCTGTCTAGAGCATCCTTGAAGGAGACCGTGTCCTCTAAGGGAAGGGTCAACATGTCTGACCAACCGCATTACTGCCGCATCCACTAGAGGGGGTGATTCCAGCTGTTTTTAAACCCTCTTCTTCTCTGAATGGGTACAGCTTCTGAATTTTTGGCAGGAGAGAGTTCTTCTTCTCTACCTTTCCCCATTCTTCCGTAATAACCTCCCTTAGTTCTGACAGAAAGGGAAAACTGATCCGCTCCTTCTTTAATTGTTTGAAAAATTTTCTCTGCTTCGCTGGAGCCGTCACCGGCTCTTCCCAATTCAAGGTTTCCTTGATGGCTTTGACCAAAGGAGGGAGCAGAGCAAAATCAAAACCGGAACCAGCCACATCTTCCTCAGATTCACTTATCGGAGAGATCCGCGGATGGATGGCTTGGTAACGAGGCTTCCCAAGTATCTTGAACCTGGGTATCCCTCACAGGAGATCTGGGCGACTCTACAGGAGATACATGAGGGGCTTCCAGCTCCTTTAAGCTGTCCTTGACCATCTTCTCAACCATAGACTTTAACTGTTGGCCAGAGTCAGTCCTTTCTCCAGTCGCCTTTACATAACAGGCATCACAAAGGGACTTGTCCCTAGGGACTTGAGCCCGACACCCCCAGCATGACCCTTCAGAATGGCTGGGGCGAGTCGTGGAAGAGCGGGATGGTTCCCGGCTACGATGACTGGATCTCGCAGAAGAACGGTGGTGTCTAGATCTGGAAGAGGAGTGCCGTGAAGTGGTTAAACTGCAAAATAAGACATTTTGGTTTTGTTTTGGAGTGGGGGGGGGGGGGAGTTACTGTTCAGCTTTAAAAAGTGTTGATTACCGGAAGGCCATTTTTGGTAGCGCTGAAGCTCAGATACTCTCATATTTATTCTGTCTAGTTGGTGGGACGCTCCTGCAATGGAGAGCCCTGGGCGGTTGGTTTTTGGTATGGCGATGTGGATTAGAAGGTACCAAAATATTTTCACTCTCGTTATACCTGTACCCTTTATTATTGGCTTATGGGGTTTTTCTTGTCTTTCAGCGCCTTCAAATCTCAGTAAGAAGTGGAAGGTTCTGCAAGCTTCTGTACAGAATGGATTGTATGGATGGGACCTGACGATAAAAAGAGGCACGAAGATCTTGTGTGATATTAAAGCAGCTTCTTCACCCAAGAATACCACTTGTGAGGGCAACCAGTCTCTGGTCTTCCTGCAGTCAAACGACTCCCTAATCCTCATCACAGTAGCTACTACCAATAGCTACTACCCCTTGGAATACAATGGTGAAACGTTTCACCTAAATCACAACGGTAAGTAGTTATGGTTAAGACAAGAATGTTTATGGCTTGCAAGAAATCTCAACTGAACTTTAACCACTAGGCGTCCGCGCTATAGCCGAAAGATGGCTGCAGCGCGGACGCCAATTGCCGAGAGGGTGTCCCTGGACGTCCTCCTGTTTGCCTCTGCAATGCGCGCTCCCGCGGGCGTGCATCGGGGAAGTTCTGTGCTGGGCGTGTCCCTTGGACACAGCCAGTCACAGATCGCTGTAAATGGCCAATCACAGCAGCTGTTTACAGCGCGATTGGCGTGTCCAATGAGAGATGATCTCATATTTAAACATATGAGATCATCTCTCATCACCGGCTCTCCCTCCTCACACAGAGACAGCGTGTGAGGAGGGAGAGATGAACCGCTGCAGCGGTTAGTGAAAAAAAATGAAAATAAAGTGTCTATAGCAAATGTCAGTGCCATCTGTCCCCGCTGCCATGTGTCCCCACTGCCATCTGCCCCCACTTCCACCTGTCAGTGCCATCTGTCCCCAGTGCCACGTATAAGTGCCATCTATCATCAGTGCCACGTATAAGTGCCATCTGTCATCAGTGCCACATCAGTGCCACGTGTCATCAGTGCCACATAGTGCCATCTGTCTTCAGTGTCACGTGTCATCAGTGCCACATATTAGTGCCATCTGTCATCAGTGCCACCTGTCAGTGTGACGTGTCATCAGTGCCATGTATCAGTGCCATCTGTCATCAGTGTCACGTGTCATCAGTGCCACGTATTAGTGCCATCTGTCATCAGTGCCACGTATTAGTGCCATGTGTCATCAATGCCACGTATTAGTGCCATCTGTCATCAGTGTCACGTGTCATCAGTGCCACGTATTAGTGCTATCTGTCATCAGTGCCACATCAGTGTCACATGTCAGTGTGTCACTGTTTGTTTTTTTGTGTCAAGCAAACAGGTCATTTGTATGTAAAAACTGCGGTGCAGCCTCGACCCCATTCATTTGACTGCGATACAGGTGTTGCAGCTACAGCATGCGCACAACCCTATCCTCCCATTGTTGTAGCTTAAGGGGGGGGTCAGTCGAGGAGTGGTAAAACCGTGGCTCAGCTGCTTAGTTTTACCACTGCCCATGTGAACAAGCAATCCCTAAGGGTCATTTCACACTGGTGCACTTTTGCTGCGCTAGAAAGCACCTTTCCAGCGTGACAGAAGCATATCAAAAGGATCCCCTTTAACCACTTCAGCCCCGGAACAATTGGCAGCCAAAGGACCAGGCCCCTTTTTGCGATTCGGCACTGTGTCGCTTTAACTGACAATTGCGCGGTCGTGCGACGTGGCTCCAAAACAAATTTGGCGTCCTTTTTTTCCCACAAATAGAGCTTTCTTTTGGTGGTATTTGATCGCCCCTGTGGTTTTTATTTTTTTGCGCTATAAACAAAAAAAGAGCGACAATTTTGAAAACAATGCAATATTTTTTGCTTTTTGCTATAATAAATATCCCCAAAAAATATATAAAAAAACATTTTTTTTTCCTCAGTTTCGGCCGATACGTATTCTTCTACATATTTTTGGTAAAAAAAAAAAATCGCAATTATCGATTATTGATTGGTTTGCGCAAAAGTTATAGCGTTTACAATATAGGGGATAGTTTTATAGCATTTTTATTAATATTTTTTTTTTTACTAGTAATGGCGGCGATCAGCGATTTTTATTGTGACAGCGACATTATGGCGGACACATCGGACATTTTTGACACATTTTTGGGACCATTGTCATTTATACAGCAATCAATGCTATTTAAATGCATTGATTCCTGTATAAATGACAGTTGTAGTGAAAGAGTTAACCACTAGGGGGAGGGGAGGGGTTATGGGCTGTGACGTGTGTGTTTTTTTACATTAGGGGGCGGGGCTGACGTCTGACGTCATTGATCGGCTTTCCCGATGGCCGGGAACAGCCAATCAATGACAGGCAGAGTAGGAAGCGCGGGGAGAGGTTTGTTTACACAGACCTCTCCCCGTTCTTCAGCTCCGTGACCTGATCGCGGGACACCAGCGGCGATCGGGTCCGCTGGTCCCGCGGCCGGGGTCACAGAGCTCCCGACCGGGTCGCGGCGCGCACGCGACCCACGGGCAGGCACTTACCAAATCACGTACAGATACGTGATTCTGCCTGCCCGTGCCATTCTGCTGACGTATATATGCAATGGGCAGTCGGGAAGCGGTTAAATAATATGTCACTTTTCACATTGCTGCGCTGCAGTCTGAAAAGTCCTGTATACCGCATCATTTTTTAGGTGCGTTTTTGGGGTCACATGACTTTTTTTAAAGATGCTGATTGTTAAGATGCCGGAACCCACCAGTGTCCTTAACAACCAGTGAATAGATGGTTGTTAAGGAGCTGTCGCATGCCAGGGTACTTAGCAACCAGCGGATAGCTACACATACAATGCCCCCCCCCCCCACTCCCGTACCTCCATGGTGGCCACCCCTAGCTCCTTTCTGCTTAGACTTTTCATTTAGAGGAGTCGGTTCGGCCCCTCCCCTAACATTTACAGAGCCGCTGGAGCCGTTCCTAGCTGTCCTGCCCAGTCTTCCCAGCTCCTCCTTCCTCCACGATGCTCAGTGACAGCGATGGCAGGCTTAGCGCTCATTGCCTGGCTGCGCTCTGCATCACCGACCGGGGCCAACTCGTGTACACCCACTAATATACAACGGACTAAGCAGAGAGGATCGGGGGTGACCACCATGGAGGTATAGGGGAGAGGGGGGCATTGTATGTTTTGCTATCCACTGTGCACAAAAACCACGGGATAGCTGAAAAACAACCCCACACCATAATCCCCCCCTCCACCAAATGATTTGGACCAGTGCACAAAGCAAGGTCCATAAAGACATGGATGGGCGAGTTTGGGTGGAGGAACTTGACTGGCCTGCAGAGTCCTGATCTCAACCCGATAGAACACCTTTGGGATGAATTAGAGTGGAGACTGCGAGCCAGGCTTTCTCGTCCAACATCAGTGCATGACCTCACAAATGCTCTTCTGGAAGAATGGTCCAACATTCCCATAGACACACTCCTAAACCTTGTGGACGGCCTTCCCAGAAGAGTTGAAGCTGTTATAGCTGCAAAGGGTGGGCCAACTCAATATTGAACCCTACAGACTCCACAGCATCTGCCCTCCTATAAATCCCACTCCCGCCTTACCACCCTCACCCTCCTACAACTCCTAATGTCTGGGGACATCGCACCAAACCCCGGCCCTCCCACACCCAATTCCCACCCCCAAATTGGCTGTCCACCTCCTCCAACAGTCGTAAATCCCACCTTCTCATGCCAATTCCCCTGATTCCACAAGTCGGCTCCCCTCTTTTATGTGCCCTCTGGAATGCCCGCTCAGTCTTCAACAAACTAGCTTCTGTCAATGATCTTTTCCTCTCCAAATCCCTTAATCTATTTGCTATAACCGAATCCTGGCTCCAGGAATTTGACACTACCTCTGCAGCTGCCCTGTCCCACAGTGGCCTCCTTTGGACTCCACCAGACCCAGTGGACGAAAAGGAGGTGGTGTCGGACCTCTCCTCTCCCCACAATGCACCTTCCAGGTTCTTCCCACACCTCCCTCTCTCTTTCCCCCTGCTCTTTCGAAATGCACTGCATTCGTCTTTTCTCTCCAGTTTGTCTGAGGGTCGCAGTCATTTATCGGCCTCCTGGACCCGTGTCACGCTTTCTGGATGACTTCTCTGCATGGCTACCCTACTTTCCCTCCTCTGAAGTCACTGCCATCATCCTAGGTGACTTTAACATTCCAATCAATGTTAATACTGCAACCACTTCTAAACTACTCAACCTAACCTCCTCTTTTAACCTAACACAATGGACACAAACCACCACTCACTCCAACGGTAACACTCTCGACCTCGTATTCTCTTATCGCTGCACTCCCTGCAACCGCTCTAACACCCCCCTTTCCTCTCTCTGATCACAACCTTATCCGTTTCACACTGTCCTTGTCTCCCACATCCTATGTTGCCAATCCACAAACCACTACCAGAAACCTTTGCAACCTCAACCCTTCCGTTCTTCATTCTACTACTGGTGGCCTTTATGACAAAATCGCACCCCTGTCCTGCCCAGACCTAACCACTTCCATCTACAACAACACGCTGTCATCCTCCCTAGACCTACTTGCTCCTCTTTCTACACGCAGAACCAGGCCCCATCTGCCACAACCCTGGCAAACAGACGACACCAGAAGTCTCAAGAGACGCAGCCGTGCTCTTTAGCGAGCATGGCGTAAATCTAAGTCCCTGCAAGACTTTACCCTCTACAAATCTGCCCTTCTCAAATACAACTCCTGCTTCAAACCTAAACAAACCTACTACAACCCTCTCATCAAAACCCTCTCACCCAAACCTCGTCAACTCTTTTCTACCCTTAATTCCTTACTTCCCCCCCACTGCCCCCACCCACCAACTTGCTTACCGCTCAACAGATTGCCAACCATTTCAATAGCAAAATCGACACAATTCGCAAGGAGATATCCAGCATTCAAATTCCTCCCTACCCTAACACATCGGGTCCAACACCATGCTCAATACTCTCCTCCTTCTGCCCAGTTACCACAGATGAAGTTGATAAACTCCTCTCCATGGCCCACCTCACTACCTGTTCCCTGGACCCTGTCCCTTCGCAATTATTGCGACCATCTTCCCACTCTATCCTCAACTCCCTAACCCACATCTTCAACCTCTCCCTCTCCTCCGGCACCTTTCCTTCCCCCGCTCAAACATGCACTGGTTACCCCCAAACTCAAAAAAACCCTCACTAGACCCCACCTGTTTGAATAACTTAAGACCCATCTCCCGGCTCCCGTTTGCCTCCAAGCTCATCGAACGCCTTGTCCATGACCGAATGAGTCGCTACCTCATGGACAACAACGTTCTTGACCCCCTACAGTCTGGCTTCCGCCCACAACATTCTACTGAAACTGCCCTACTAAAACTCACCAATGACCTACTAACTGCTAAAACCAATGGCCATTACTCCATACTCATACTTTTAGACCTCTCTACTGCCTTTGACACAGTTGACCACCTGCTCCTCCTCAGCAAATTACACTCCCTTGGCCTCCGTGATTCTGCTTCATCCTGGTTCTCCTCCTACCTATCTCAGCGCACTTTTAGTGTCACTTACAACTCCCTCTCCTCCGATCCCCTTCCTCTTTCTGTTGGGGTACCCCAAGTTTCCGTCCTTGGGCCCCTCCTATTCTCACTCTATTCCTCTTCCCTGGGCCAGTTGATAACCTCCCGTGGTTTCCAATACCACCTCTATGCCGACGACACCCAGATCTATCTCTCCACTCCTCAACTCACCCCCTCGATCTCCTCACGGATCTCAAACTTACTGAATGACATATCGGTATGGATGTCACACCACTTCCTCAAACTCAATCTTTCTAAAACTGAGCTTGTTATATTTCCTCCTTCATGGTTCCCCCCCCCCCCGTGACTTCACCATTAATATCAACAACACAACCATTGGTCCCTCCACACATGCCAGGGTCCTGGGTGTAATCCTTGACTCTGACCTCTCCTTCAGCCCCCCACATCCAATCGCTGGCTAAATCCTGCCGCTTTCAGCTCCGCAACATCTACAGAATTCCACCCTTCCTGACTAATGACACCACAAAGCAACTCATTCACTCCTTGATTATTTCCCGCCTTGACTACTGCAACTCTCTCCTTAATGGCCGACCCTTACACAGGCTCCTCCCCCCTTCAGTCTATTATGAATGCTGCTGCTAGACTAATACACCTCACTAATCGATCCGTGACTGCTGCCCCTCTCTGCCAATCCCTTCACTGGCTTCCCCTACCCCACCGTATAAAATTCAAAATGCTAACCACAACATACAAGGCCATCTACAACATCGCCCCCATCTACATCACCAACCTCATCTGCAGATATCGCCCAAATCGTCCCCTCCGCTCCTCCCAGGACCTCCTGCTCTCTAGCTCCCTTGTTACCTCCTCCCATGCTCGCCTTCAGGACTTCTCCAGAGCCTCTCCCATCCTCTGGAACTCCCTGCCCCATTATGTCCGATCAGCCCCTACCCTGTCCACCTTTAAGAGATCCCTGAAAACTCATTTATTTAGGGAAGCCTATCCCACACCCACCTAACAACAACTGTCCCCGAGCCACCCCCATCAAATCATTCATTCTTTGCAGCTATTACCTTTTGTACCCACCCCCCCTACCTCCTCCCTTTAGAATGTAAGCTCTACGAGCAGGGCCCTCCTGTACCTTTTGTATTGAACTGTACTGTACATGTAAAGTAGTGAGTGTACAGCTTGTATAACAGTGTCTGTCCCCTCAAAATAACTCGACACACAGCCATTAATGTCTAAAGCGCTGCGTAAACTGTTGGCGCTATATAAATCGTGTATTGGGGAAAATATAATAATAATCAATTTTTGTATCTATTTTTGTATCTATATTTAGGAATGGAGTCATGGTGCTACAGATCATATTTACTTTTTATTGTATGCCTAAGGCCTTCAGTGCTTAATGGTGTGTTAACACATGGGCAACAAGTGACTAAAACCCTTGTGGGTAAAAAAAAAAAAAAACTCAAACATTTTTTTTTTTTATTTTTTATTTTTTTTAGTTTGCCAAAAGTCAGTAGCTGGAGCTGTCTCCTTATTGCTGTGAGGCCTTCAATTATCACTGACAATATAAAAATAAAAAGGTTCTCATTGTGCAACATCAAGATGATAGAATCTTGACTATTTAATAACAATAGTTTTATAAATATTATAAAAATATTATAAAAATATGTACAATAATAATTTATAAAGTGTAAAAATAATAAATAGTATTAGTATAAAAAAAAATAGTAAAAAAAAAAAAAAATAGTAAAAAAAAAAAAATATTCATCAATTTTGGTATATTTAAATATACAGTTTCAACACGCTCTGTTTTTTTTTTAAAAGGTGTTTATTTTGGTTTTTTCAACATTACAAACAATAAACAATAAACAATACAGTGCTAACAGCAGTAGTAGCACTTTATAAACAAGGGGATCGCATCCCAACATTCTTATGCGCCTGTTTCATTCCCCTGTAATTTACTCCTGGGGATTACGGCAACAGGATTGGGTCCCTATGCCCTACTGCGACTGACATCCATACACACACCCACTCACCCATCACACAGACTCACTCACACCCAGACACACCTCTTTCTACCCATGCTCTGTCCCATTAGGCCCACCAAGATCCACTCCCCCTTCCAGTAGAGGGAAATCCTTATCATGGTATTCCCAATCATTTGTTAACAATCCTGTGTGGACAGGACCGAACCCCAGAAGGGGGCGGTAATATCCAACCAGGGTTGCCATACCTTATAAAACTTCTTGAGGCAGACCCTGTTTTTATAAACAATTTTGAACTTGGGGAGCTGTCCATTAATGATTCCATACAGAGTTTGTATCTTAGGAGGTTCGCTGTCTTTCCATTTCAGTAGAATAACTTTCCTTGCATAAAACATAATAGTCCGTATTAGTATGCGGGTAGCCACTGGGTGAACTAAGTCATTCAGTATACCCAGTAATCCCACTTCGGGTGTTCTGGGAATTGGTGTGTTAAGCTGTTCATCACAAAATTTGAATAAGTCTCTCCAGTATTGGTTGAGTCCAGGGCAGCTCCAGAACATATGAAACATATTAGCATTGTCACTAGTACACCGAGCACAACTAGCATTCACTCTCAGCCCCATACGTGCCAGTCTATCAGGAGTATAGTGTAGATGGTGGATAAATTTAAACTGTATATATTGGTCAGCGGTACATATAATATCTTGAAAGCAAGCCTCAGTAACTTCTTCCCACCCCTCCTCTGTTAGTACAGGTATCAGTTTTTGCCATTTGGTGAACGAGGTTTGGAACGGGTCTGCTCCCGCCATGTTCAGGTGGTTATAGAAGGTTGTCACCATTTTTGTTATATCTGGGTCGGAGAGATGATCTTCCAAAGGGGGTGTTCTGAGCTCCATGGTCAGGGTACCAAATTGGGCCCGAGTGGCATGCCTGATCAGAAGATACTTATAAAAAAATTTGTTAGGTATGCCATACTTGGCTTTTAGGTGGTCAAAAGTCACAAAAATACTATTTGAAAACAAGTGTGTCAGGTGCGTAACTTGCATCCTTGACCACCATTTCGAGTCGGGATGACCATGGAGCTCAGGGAGATTTGGGTTATCCCAAATTGGAGTGTTTGGCGACCATGTACTCATACCTTTGGACAGGAGTCCGTTGCTCTTCAACACGCTCTGTTTAATCATATATGGGTTAGACATGTGCACAACAAAAAAATTCGTTTATTTTCGTTTCGTTTTTTTCGTTTCCGAAAAAAAATCGTTTATTTTCGTTTCGTTTTTTTTCGTTTCCGTTGATTCGTACATTCGTAAGTCGTCGTTGTTCGTATTCGTAACGATTCGTACATTCGTAAGTCGTCGTTGTTCGTATTCCTAACGATTCGTACATTTGTAAGAGTTATTTTTCGTTGATTCGTTTTTTTTTTTAGTTTAATTTTCGTTCATTCGTTTTTTTTCGAAATTTGGACGCATTCGTAGTTATTCGTACATTCGTAACATTCGTAATCGGAGCATAATTCATAATTTTATGTAATGTGTATGCTATTATTACATTTTAATAAATTACGAATCAAAAAAAAAAGTTACGAATCGAAAAAAAAAAAAGGTACGAATCGAAAAAAAAGTTACGAATGTACGAATTTTTTTGTTCAATCCATTCATTACGAATCGAAAAAAAAAAAAAAAAAAGTTACGAATCGAAAAAAAAAGTTACGAATCAAAAAAAAAAGTTACGAATGTACCATTTTTTTTGTTCAATCCATATGAAGCACGTTAAGCAGCGCCATTATAAGGGACACAAAAAATTACCAATTCAACAAAAAAAAAGTTACGAATGTACAAATTTTTTCATTCATTTTCGTTTTTCGGATTTTCGTTGTTTGGTTTTTCGGATTTTCGTTGCTTTTCGGATTCGTTCGATTCGAACGATTCGTTATTCGGATTCGTTCGATTTGAACGATTCGTTCATTCGTACGAAAACGAACGAACGAAAAAAAAAAAAAAAAAAACGAATTGCACATGTCTAATATGGGTAAGTCCCAGGGAGACATGGCTGACTGCTCATGCTGGCATCAAAGCTTAATGGATGATCATACGGTTCAGTTATACCTGTTTCTACAAAAGCACAATTTGCAAGGCAGAGCAGAGATACATACAGCTAGGCTGCATCCTCTGACCTCGTCAGGAGACTTAGAGCAGATCCTGTAGCAAGACAGAGCGACCACACTGAGTATATAAAAACCCAAGTACATATAAGGGTTTGGTATGGATTTTGGGGGGGACCCCACGCAGTTTTTTGTTTTTTTTATTTTGTTGTGGGGGTCCCCTCCAAATCCATACTAGACGCAAAGGGCCTGGGGGGGGAAACCCCACGCCATTTTTTTTGGCAAATATTTTTGCCAGCAACTTTTATTTTTTTAATTCAGCTTTCATCGGGGAACCCCGCTGACAGCTGAGGACTCATCGGTTGTTAAGGATGCAGCGGCCAGCTTACCGGCACCCCGCTTAGCAACCAGCTATATACAGTGTTAAAATAAGAACCGCAAAACACATAAAAAATCGCATCAAAAAATGCACTACTTGCGTTTCTGGTGCAGCTCCATTGAAGTCTATTACATGCAAAATGCAAACTGCAGTGGGAAAAAATCCCTGACCCTTTCCAAAAAACGCAACGCCGCAAAACACACAGATGTGAATTAGTACCATAGGAAACCATGTTAAATGGACTGCAGTGCGTTTCTGCAAACTGCAAAACGCACAAAAGAAATGCATAGGTGTGAACCTAGGGTAAGTGTGCACACCCTTAAAGTGGTTGTAAACCCTTACAGACCACTTTGACCTACAGATAAGCCTAGATTAAGGCTTACCTGTAGGTCCAAGAAATATCTCCTAAACCATGTATTTGCAAAAGACAGGCGCTGCTGTCTACGGCGCATGCACCGTAGACAGCGGCACGCAGGCGCACTGAGCATGCCACTGCTTACGACAATCATGCCTTTAGTGGCGCAGGGGTGACGTCATTGCGGCTCCGGCCAGTCACAGCGCCAGAGCGGCGATACCCGGAAGTCACTCCGGGTTTCATGGCGGCGTCGGAGGAGGACAACGAGGGTCGCTTCGGGGGCTTCCATCTCAGGTAAGTTATTCATAATGAGCAATTTGATCACTCAGCAGTAGAATTGGTGTGATTGCCCCGACAAGTTTCGCCACTTTGGGCTCATCGTCAATCACTCACCCAAATAATGATCTCTGTCCTGCAGGTCAGTGGCAAATCCTGCAGGACAGAGATCATTTTATATGGGTGAGCGATTGACGATGGGCGTGGTATTCGACAGCCTATTCCACTGTACTACTACTACACTTGTTTCTAATGTTTTTAATTTTGTTTTGTTCTGTTCTATGCAGTGCTACATCTAACTGTATCTAAAACATCCCCTGATGAGCCCAAAGCGACGAAACATGTCGGGACAATCACTCCAATGCTACTGCTGAGTGATCCAGTTTTATCATGTATTTAGAACTTTAGATGTATCCTTGTACATGTGCATATAACTTAAAAGTTTCTCTTAACTATGTCCTGTATGTAAAAAAAAATACCTTGTTATATTTTCTCTATCTTTGTTGTGGCGTATTGATATTACTTCCCTCTTTTTCTGGCACCCCTAAAAATCACTCCAAAAAAACCTTCCTTGTCTGTATTTACTTACAGGGATGTTGGTGCCATTTCTTTATTATTGTCACCCACCCATATTGCCACTTTCATATATATATATATATATATATATATATATATATATATATATATATATATATATTACACTTGTATTTATAAAGATTGTAAAAATCCGACTTCCACATCAAGAAGGCTCCATACTTAACGAATCATGGATAGATTCTCTTTTTCTTGTACATCCAAGTGCATTTACTATATCGTTGGACTTCACATCCCTTGATTTGTTATATACAGTATATATATATATATATATATATATATATAGATAGATAGATAGATAGATAGATAGATAGATATATATAGATAGATAGATTTATTAGAGCTGGACGATTCTGGCCAAAATGAGAATCACAATTTATTTTGCTTAGAATAAAGATCACGATTCTCGCGGCTTAAAATCTTTCACATTATACAAAAAAAATTTGGGCTAACTTTACTGGTTCGTTTTTTTTTTTTTTTTTTTAATTCATTTAAGTCATTTTTTTCCAAAAAAATTGCATTTGAAAGACCGCTGCGCAAATACAATGTGACATAAAATATTGCAACAACCACCATTTTATTCTTTAGGGTAATTAATAAAAAATATATGTATATAATGTTTGGGGGTTCTAAGTATTGTCTAGCAATTTCTAGCCAAAAATATATATATATATATTTTAACTTGAAAACAACAACTGTCAGAAAAAGGTTTAGTGTTTAAGTGGTTAAACGTTCCTAATTTACATACAGAAGTCCATTCCTTTGATGTAAAAGGCAGATTGATACAATGTTTAGACTTAACGTTCCACTGATAGAATGTTTTAAAACTTGGCAGACTGCCCAGACTTTGACTTTTAAAGGCTGAGAGCAGAGAGACAATTCTCTGCATACCAAAGATCGGGGACGATCGGGAAACCCTTTGTCAAGATCGCAACGGGGGGGAAAAAAATCGCAATAGCGATTCTTGACAATTAATCGTGCAGCTCTAATATAGATATATTTATTTATTATTTTTATTACTACATTCCCAATATAAATATAATTATTTTGACGTTCTTTGTTCTAGGGACCTTTGACAGCCAAGAGGAGGCATTGAACTATATTTATTCCACGGTAAAGCAAAATCTAACAAATCCAATACCGAGAGCAGCTGAAGATTTACCGGACTCACATAAAAACTTATACTGGCTACTAATTCTAATAATACCATTGGCACTAGCATGTTTTTGGATGATACAGAGGTAAGTCACAATTTTGGTTTTCCTACAGCAAACCTAACACTAATGCGGCGTACGCACGGTCGGAATTTCCGATGAACACAGTCCGATGGGAGATTTTCATCGGATTTTCCGACCGTGTGTATGCCCAACGGTCTTTTTCTGTCAGAATTTCCGACGGACTTTGAATTGAGAACCTTTCTATCGGATCTTCCGATCGTGTGTATGCAATTCCGACACGCAAAATTCCGACGCATGCTCGGAAACAATTCGACGCATGCTCGGAAGCATTAAACTTCCCTTTTATAGTGCTGTTGAACGTGTTTTATGCCGCTGTGTTATTGACCGTAGGAATTTGGTGTGATCGCGTGTAGGCAACACAGCTTGAGCGGAATTCTGTCGGAATTCCGTAGGAAAAACCGTCAGAGTTTTTTCCGACGAGAATTCCGATCGTGTGTACGCGGCATTAATCTGCTATTACTGATCTTACCTTTATAAAAAATGCTAATTATCTGGCTGTCATGCTCATCCAATACTATCAAGATGACTGAGCCAGAACAAGTAGGCAGATTCACCAGCTGCGCCATTGCCTCGAGTTAGACTCCATTCACACCTGAGCGTAGCGTTTTCAGGCAGAAAAATTGATTTTACCGCGATTTTGCTGCGTTTTTTGCTGCGTTATTTACCGCGATTTCGCACCGTTTTTTACAGTGTTTTGCTGCAATTTTGTGCATGCAGCCTTAGTGACTACGAACATATTCTGTCCGGAGACAGCCAGGCACCTGGCATCTTCAGAAGCTTTTGACGTTTTTGTGTTCTAAGTGGGAACCCGGGAGGTAAATCTTCCACGGGTGTAGATGTCAGTGGCCAGGGACTCATAAAGTATTTTTTATTTTTTTTTCTGTTTTGGATCCTTTATGACATCTGATGATATATATAATTTTCCTTGCAGGTGCCAGAGTGGTTGCAAAAAAACAGATCTGAATACCAGTAAAGCGGAACTTGAGCCATTCAACAGCCAGGACACAAACACAGCTCAGCCAATCAGCATTACACAAATGGATAGAAATGGGACTCATAGCAATGGCGTATTACCGGGACATAGTATGGATTCCATGGACTTCCAAACATCCAACGTTTGACCCTTTTCTGGCTATTTTTTTAAGTTTTTGCCCGGCGATGTCCGTCGGGCACCCGCGATTGCCCGTGAAAACAGCGGGACCATGCAGGACCGTGGAGCTGTGTGTGTAAACGCACAGCTCCACGTCCTGTCAGTGGAAAGGAGACATAATCATACCGCCAGGGAGGTTAAAGCTTGTAGGAGGAGTTTTCATTCTTAATCTGACTGCCCTATGAGGCTGCAGGACCCCTGATCCTCTGTCTGGACAGTGCTGATTGGCCCTGTGCTGATCACATGCAACCTCCCAAGAACAACAACAAAAACACTTCTCTAACAATACACACCAAACTGAGCATGTGCAGAGTGACTCCAAGGCTCTCCACTATCAGGACTACCTGGACAACCCTTCTTCCGCTGGGGACAGCTGAAGAAGGGGAGGACCAGAGAAGACAGGATCAAACAGCCTTTTTTACACAATGCAGATATTTAATCCCTTAGGTTCCACAGTGAGTATAACAAACATGCTTTACTGCATATACAGACTGATTTTACTGTTGTGGGTTCAGTAACACTTTAACCCCTTCATTACCCACCCATAGTCATATGACGCCCACAAGGTGGATCTCCCATCCTGGGTGGGCGTCATATGACGTCCTACCATTCCCGGCCGCCTAGGGGGCGCGTGCGCACCCGCAGCATCGCTCAGGACCCGGTGCGCGTGCCCGGCGGCCGCGATGTCCGCCAGGCACCCGCGATTGCCCGTGAAAACAGCGGGACCGTGCGGGACCGTGCGGGACCGTGGAGCTGTGTGTGTAAACACACAGCTCCACGTCCTGTCAGTGGAGAGGCGACCGATCATGTGATCCCAGTACAGAGGAACACCTGATCGGTCTCCTCCCCTTGTGAGTCCCCTCCCCCCACAGTTAGAATCACTCCTATAGGGAACACATTAACCCCTGCAGCGCCCCCTAGTGTTAACCCCTTCCCTGCCAGTCACATTTACACAGTAATCAGTGTAATTTTATAGCAACGATCGCTGTGTAAATGTGAATGGTCCCAAAAATGTGTCAAACGTGTCCGAAGTGTACGCCGCAATGTCGTAGTCACGAAAAAAAAAATCGCAGATCGCCGCCATTACTAGTAAAAAAAAAAAAAAAATGCAATAAATCTATCCCCTATTTTGTAGATGATATAACTTTTGCGCAAACCGATCCATATACGCTTATTGCGATTTTTTTTAACCAAAAATATGTAGAAGAATACGTATCGGCCTAAACTGAGGAAAATTTTTTTTTTTTTTTTTAAATGCGATATTTATTATAGCAAAAAAAAGTAAAAAATAATGTGTTTTTTTTTTTCAAAATTGTCGCTCTTTTTTTGTTTATAGCGCAAAAAATAAAAACCGCAGAGGTGATCAAATACCACCAAAAGAAAGCTCTATTTGTAGGAAAAAAAGGACGTCAATTTTGTTTGGGTGTAACGTCGCACGACCGCGCAATTGTCAGTTAAAGCGACGCAGTGCCGAATCGCAAAAAGTGCTCTGGTAAGGAAGGGGTAAAATCGCCCGGTGCTGAAGCGGTTAAAGTTAAACGTGAATTAATACCTTAGATTTATAACTCTCACCTGACCCCCACATTTTTATGTACATGGGTTCTGAGGGCTTTTAAATTATTTTTTAATGGCGTTTTTTTAATTTAAAAGGGGAAGGTTCCCCACAAGTCCCTAAATAGGGAGACTGTGGGAAAGAGGAGGAAAAGTGCCAAAAACAGTATCAACTAATTCGATATTAATTAAAAAAAGATACATCTACATTTTATTTATACAAAATGTAAAAACATAAATACAGATTACACCAGCATAAACAATATACAACCATGATGTGCAAACAATGCATAACGAAGAATTCATGGATCATTTTCCTAAAGGAGAAGTCCAGCCTGAGCTTGTATAGCTGGGCTTCTCCTCTGTGTCCGTTTTGCACTCCTGTGACCCGTTTTCAGCGGAGAGCGGGCTGAAGTCCAGCTCTCCGCTGACGTCACCGGAATCAGTCCAGGCACCGCGTCATCCCAACAATGGGAGTCTGGATCCGCCAGGTACCTGGACTGACACTCATCTCAGCCTCTGCTTGTGGAGCTGTGAGAACCGAGCCATCGGCGACGTTCGATCGCTCGGTTCTCAGTGAAGAGGCGTCAGGAGACCGATGCTGCATCCACCTAGGTAAGTATAATGGAGGAAAAACCCCAAACCCATACTTCTCTTTTTTAACTACTTGCCGCCCGCCCACAGTCAAATGATGGAGGGGCAGTGCATCGTTCCAGAACAGGCGCGCGGCGATCGCGGCTGCACCATGTTGCTAGTAGACATGTGCAATTCATTTCGATTTTTTTAGTTTTTTTTCGTTACATTCGTTCATTCGTTATCGTACGAATGAACGAACGTTTCGCTAAAAATTTTAACGAATAACGAATCGTTTGAATCGAACGAATCCGAAAACAACGAAAATCCGAAAAAAAACTAATTAGAAACAACAAATCTACGAAAGAAGAAAATCCGAAAAACGAAAACAGGAACAACGAAAATCAAAATGAACGAAAATATTTGTACATTAGTAACTTTTTTTTTTGTTGAATTGGTAATTTTCCGTGTCCTTTACAATGGCGCTGCTTAACGTGCCTCGAATGGATTGAACGAAAAAATTCGTACATTCGTAACTTTTTTTTTTTCGATTCGGAATTTTCCGTGTCTCTTACAATGGCGCTGATTAACGTGCTTCGAATGGATTGAACGAAAAAATTCGTACATTCGTACTTTTTTTTTTTTTCGATTCGGAATTTTCCGTGTCTCTTACAATGGCGCTGCTTAACGTGCTTCGAATGGATTGAACGAAAAAATTCGTACATTCGGAACTTTTTTTTTCGATTCGTAATTTTCCGTGTCTCTTAAAATGTAATAATAGCATACACATTACATAAAATTATGAATTATGCTCCGATTACGAATCTACGAATGTTACGAAAGTACGAATAAATACGAATGCGTCAGAATTTCAAATAAACGAATAAACAAAAACTAAACTAAAGGAAAAACGAATCAACGGAAAAATAACTCTTACGAAAATACGAATCGTTACGAATACGAACACCGACGACTTACGAATTTACGAATCGTTACGAATCAACGGAAACGAAAGAAACAAAACGAAAATAAACAAATTTTTCTGTTGTGCACATGTCTAGTTGCTAGGCCGTGGCTCTTTAACCAATGTAACAGCTGTGTCCAATCACATCCGGGCACATGTAAACACAGAGATGTCGGTAATCGGCGCTCCTCGCCTCACCCACACAGTGTGTGGCGAGGAGAGCCGATCAGCGGGATCTCCTCGCAGGAGACGTCTTTTTACGTTTTATATAAAAAAAAAATTTAAACCCAGTGATGATCAAATAGAAAGTAGAAAATATAGCTTCTTTTTTAAAATTTACGGTACTTTTTTTATTTATAGCGCAAAAAAAAAATGGCAACAAAAGCCACCAAAAGAAAGATCTATTTGGGGGAAAAAATTACATCAATTTTACTTGGGTACAACTTGTCAGTTAAAGTAATGCAGTAGACATGTGCACAATAGAAAAATTTGTTTAGTTTTGTTTCGTTTCTGTTCGTTTCCGTTGATTCGTAACGATTTGTAATTTCGTAAGTAGTCAGTGTTCGTATTCGTAACGATTCGTAAATTCGTAAGTCGTCGGTGTTCGTATTCAGACTCGTTCGTATTTTCGTAAAAGTAATTTTTTTCGTTGATTCGTTTTTCCGTTTTTCATTTTCGTTTATTCGAAATTCGGACGCATTCCTATTTTCGTAGATTTAGTTACATTCGTTCTTTCGTTAGATTGATTTATTCGTACTTTCGTAACATTGTTTTCGTAGATTCGTAATCGGAGCATAATTCATAATGTTATGTAATGTGTATGCTATTATTACATTGTAAGAGACACGGAACATTACGAATCGAAAAAAAAAGTTACAAATGTACGAATTTTTTCGTTCAATCCATTCGAATCATGTTAAGCAGCGCCATTGTAAGAGACACGGAAAATTACGAATCGCAAGAAAAAAAAAAGTTACAAATGTACGAATTTTTTCGTTCAATCCATTCGAAGCACGTTAAGCAGCGCCATTGTAAGAGACACGGAAAATTACCAATTCAACAAAAAAAAAGTTACGAATTTTTTCGTTCATTTTGATTTCCGTTGTTCCTGTTTTCGTTTTTCGGATTTTCTTCTTTCGTAGTTTCGTTGTTTCTAATTTGGTTATTTCGGATTTTCGTTGTTTTTCGTATTCGTTCGATTCGAACATTCGTTATTCGTTAAAATTTTTTGCGAATCGTTTGTTCATTCGTACGATAACGAATGAACGAATATAACGAATTTTAACAGAAAATGAAAAAAAAAACGAAACGAATTGCACATGTCTAATACTGTCACTGTACTAATGAGACTGGCTGGATGGAGTTAACATCTAGGGCGATCAATGGGGTTAAATGTGAGCATAACTATGTGTATTGTGTGTACAGTGTGCTACTTTTACTAAGAGATCTCTTAGCTTCTCATCCCTGTTTTGCAGGGATGAGAAACTGACAGATCGTTTCTTGTGTACAGATGAATTTCCAATTGCCAGTTGTAACAGAGGATGTGCTAGGTTGGGTTTTTCCTAAGGACAACAGTTCCTAAGGACACTGCCTATTGTTGTAGAGGTATTTTCCCCCCTTAACCATTTATATATTAGGGCAAAGTGGACCTGAACGCAAAATTTTAGATTTGTTATGGGGAACATCTAGAAATGTTAATTGTGTCTGAGCTAAAAAATCGAACTTTCGTCTCAAATTTCTCTTAAAAAAATGCAGTGCATTTGCTGTGCCTTAAGCCGGGTACACACGATCAGTTCTTTTTTGATCTATTCATTCTTTGTTCATTTTAGTATAGAAGTAACATGCTCTATCAGTATACACACCCCTGAAGAAAGAAGGAATCCTGAAACGCGTCGGGTGTAGTCTGTGGTGTTCTCATCACGGCAGTCCTGGGACATATCAGTAGTACACCTCCTATGTTATGCATTATGTTGACTTACATGTTCACCAGCCACTACTATTGCTCTCTTTTAACTTTGTGTTAAATAAAATTTGGATCCATTTTATAAATGTTTCTCTTTTGTTCTTCTATGCTGTTATTATACTATTCATTGGTTGGGCCATTAACGATTTCATGCCTAAGCCTATTTCTGACATTTGTTGCTTGCAAGTTAAAATCAGGGCTCAAGTCCTGCGGGAACGCATGGGAACGGAGTTCCTGTACTTTTTCCACAACAGGAACTCAGTTCCCGTTAGCAGCCGTGTCCTGCAAGACTTTGAAGTATGCGAGCCGTGTGGCAGGTGCTACACCAGCAGATGCCGACACAGCTCGCAATAGTAAGTGGCGCACACCAGGGGTGGACTGACCATTCAGGCATTGCCAGTAGGGGGCCCCATGACAGCTTCCGCTTCGATCTACCTGTCAAACACAGCTAGCTGACGGGTAGATCAGGTCCCTGCTGCTAAGAGATTGTATTTAGTCAGACCTCTCGTGATGCGCTCCTCCCCGCCGGCCCCTCCTGATTTTCTGTCTCCTCATCTCCCCCCCCCCCAGTCTCCTGCATACTTGCTCTGTGTGTCCCGCTGAATCCCCCCCTCCTCTATCTTCAGTGCCATATGATGAGAAAAGGAGGAGCACAGCTATTCTGCTCACAGGACATGCAGGGAGAGAGGTGAGCTGAGGGAGGAACATCAGTTTGGGGTGGTAAGCTGAGCACAATACCTGGCAAAGTTTAATGCCAGGAGGGAAGTTTATGTGGAAATATGTGAAGGGTTGGAATAGCAGCGAGTGTGTGTTGGAGCCCTGCAGAGTTTGCCCCCCCCCCCCCCCCAAGCTAACATACATCTCCTAAGCAGGAACACATCACTATCTCCCCAAGCATTCTGTCCAGATAATGTGCAATTCATTTATGACCTTTCCGTTTAACCCTGTGTTATCCAAACTCTGTTCAATGAAAAGTGTAAACTCACCACATAAACACTCTATATACAATATAAATTATTCAGAGAATTACCGTATTTATGTTTATTGAGGATTGTTTTTTTTATGTACTAACAGTTAAGCTTCATACACACAATATGAAAATTGGATGAAAAATACCACTTTTGAAGCGTTCGTGCATATGAGCGTATCATTTTTTTTTTTTTGGTGGGCGAGTGGATCTTGGGTGGGAGTTCCCACACTTTTTTCCCCAGGACTTAACCCCTGGTTAAAATCTGGCTTTTTTGCTCAAAAATTACTTAGAACCCCCCAAACATTATATAGATTTTTTTTTTTAGCAGAGACCCTAGAGAATAAAATGGCGATTGTTGCAATAATTTATGTCACATGGTATTTGTGCAGTGGTCTTTCAAACGCAATTTCTTGGGGAAAAAAAAGACACTTTCATGAATTAAAAAAAAATAAATAAACATAAAGTTAGCCCAATTTTTTTGTGTAATGTGAAAGATGATGTTACACCTGGGAATTTATTTTCCTATTCTCTTCACGATCAGATTATTGGACGAATTTTGTCAGTTTTTTTTGTGGCATGCTAGTCTCATATTGAATGTGAAGAGGTTACTCACAATACGAAAATTCTCGTATGACAGAATACGTAGAGTGAGATCATCATTTTCACAGCTGTGTACTAAGACCCTACAAAAGTTTTTACAGACAATAAACTATGATACCATAAACATCATGTTACCATACACATAAAAGAACAAAAACAAACAATAATTCTTTTTACAATTATACATAACACAAGGAAATAGACCTGAGCAAAGAATTTTACAGATGGTTTATAGGCTTTGTGCAAGCAATCTGTGTACATAGGGACCATTGTTAGAAATCATGGGGCCCCATACAGCCTCCCTGAAGGGGCTCCCAACCCCACCACCTGAGGGGGGGGGGGGGGGGGGGGGAGAGGGAGTTGAAAAGGGGGAGATGAGAGAGGGTGTGAAGAGGAGGTGGGGGTGAAAGAGAGAATGGGTGAGAGAGACAGAGAGAAGGGGTGAGAGAGAGGGGGTGAGAGGAAGAGGTGGGGGAGGGGTAAGAGAGAAAGGGGGTGAGAGAGGGAGAAAGAGTTGGGTGAATGGAGGAGGTGGGGGTGAGAGAGAAAGGGGTGAGATAAGGAGGTGGGGGGGTGAGAGAGAGAATGGGTGAGAGAGAGAGAGGGGTGAGTGGAAGAGGTGGGGGGGGTAAGGGGGTGAGAGAGGGAGAAAGAGTGGGGGTGAATGGAGGAGGTGGGGGGAGAGAGAGAAAGATGGTGAGAGAGAGAGAGAGGGGTGTTAGAGAGAGTGGGGGAGTGAGAGGGGTGAGAGGAGGAGTTGGGGTGAGAGAGAAAGGGGATGAGAGAGAGTGAGAGAAGGGATGAGAGAGAAGGGGGTGAGAGGAGGAGGTGGGGGGGAGAGGAGTGGGAGAGAGAGTGGGGGCGAGGAGGGAGAGTGGGGGGTGAGAGAGAGAGGTGAGGGGTGAGAGGAGAAGGTGGGGCTGCATTCATGGCACTTGTGAGGCTGCATTCATGGCACTGATTAGGCTGCATTGATGGAACTTGCTTCACAGTTCTTTATTTAAAATGTTATTTTTTTTCCTAAAACTTTCCTCTTAAATTGAAGGTGGGTGTTATACGCCGATAAATACGGTATATCCAAATAACAGACCCCAAGCTCATCTCTTCACCACACACAGCCACAAAGGCAAGGGCATTCATGTTGGGCCGTGTATTAGTGCTCGAACGAACACACTTAAGCCCCATACACACGGTCGGATTTTCCGATGGATTCTGTCCTATGGGACAATGTTGTCGGAAATTCCGACCGTGTGTAGGCACCATCGGACAGTTTCCATCGGATTGTCCGACGGACAAAGTCCTATCTCCTGCTGGATAGATTTTTTGACAACAAAGTCCGATCACACCAAATCCGATCGTGTGTAGCGAATTCCGACGGAGAAAGTGCCACGCATGCTCAGATCACATTACAAGATCAAAGCTATTGGCTACTAGCCTCTACGTAGTCCCGTCGTAGGCAACAAACGTCACCACATTCAGAATGATCGGATTTTCCGACAACTTTGTCCGACCGTGTGTATGCAACACCAGTGTCGGACTAAATCCGTCGGACCAAATCCGATGGATTTGGTGGTCGGATTTTCCGACCGTGTGTACGGGGCTTAAGACTGAATTTTAATGGTTCAGAGAATGCCAGGCAAAATGGTCGGCCCTCGCGCATGTTCAAACTTTTTTCAAAGAGGGCCAGATTTGATTAAGTGGACACCCCTGCTCTATATAGATCTTTATATCACAAGACAGGTCACCCGCAGGAGGAAGCAGGTCATCATTCCTCTATGTAGATCTTTATATCACTAGAAGGATCACCAGCAGGAGGAAGAAGGTCCTGATTCCTCTATATAGATCTTTATATCACTAGAGGGATCACCAGCAGAAGGAAGGAGGTCCTGATTCCTCTATATAGATCTTTATATCACTAGAGGGATCACCAGCAGAAGGAAGGAGGTCCTGATTCCTCTATATAGATCTTTACATCACTAGAGGGGTCACCAGCTGAAGGAAGGAGGTCCTGATTCCTCTATATAGATCTTTATATCACTAGAGGGATCACCAGCAGGAGGAAGGAGGTCCTGATTCCTCTATATAGATCTTTATATCACTAGAGGGATCACCAGCAGAAGGAAGGAGGTCTTGATTCCTCTATATAGATAGTTATATTACTAGAGGGATACCCAGCAGAAGGAAGGAGGTCCTGATTCCTCTATATAGATAGTTATATTACTAGAGGGATACCCAGCAGAAGGAAGGAGGTTCTGATTCCTCTATATAGAACTTTACATCACTAGAGGGGTCACCAGCTGAAGGAAGGAGGTCCTGATTCCTCTATATAGATCTTTATATCACTAGAGGGATCACCAGCAGGAGGAAGGAGGTCCTGATTCCTCTATATAGATCTTTATATCACTAGAGGGATCACCAGCAGAAGGAAGGAGGTCTTGATTCCTCTATATAGATAGTTATATTACTAGAGGGATACCCAGCAGAAGGAAGGAGGTCCTGATTCCTCTATATAGATAGTTATATTACTAGAGGGATACCCAGCAGAAGGAAGGAGGTTCTGATTCCTCTATATAGAACTTTACATCACTAGAGGGGTCACCAGCAGAAGGAAGGAGGTCCTGATTCCTCTATATAGATCTTTATATCACTAGAGGGATCACCAGCAGGAGGAAGGAGGTCCTGATTCCTCTATATAGATCTTTATATCACTAGAGGGGTCACCAGCAGAAGGAAGGAGGTCCTGATTCCTCTATATAGATCTTTATATCACTAGAGGGATCACCAGCAGGAGGAAGAAGGTCCTGATTCCTCTATATAGATCTTTATATCACTAGAGGGATCACCAGCAGGAGGAAGAGGTCCTGATTCCTCTATATAGATCTTTATATCACTAGAGTGGTCACCAGCAGGAGGAAGAAGGCCCTGATTCCTCTATATAGATCTTTATATCACTAGAGGGGTCACCAGCAGAAGGAAGAAGGTCCTGATTCCTCTATATAGATCTTTATATCACTAGAGGGATACCCAGCAGAAGGAAGGAGGTCCTGATTCCTCTATATAGATCGTTATATCACTAGAGGGATCACCAGCAGGAGAAAGGAGGTCCTGATTCCTCTATATAGATCTTTATATCACTAGAGGGATCACCAGCAGGAGGAAGGAGGTCCTGATTCCTCTATATAGATCTTTACATCACTAGAGGGATCACCAGCAGGAGGAAGGAGGTCCTGATTCCCTATATAGATCATTATATTACTAGAGGGATCACCAGCAGGAGGAAGAGGTCCTGATTCCTCTATATAGATCTTTATATCACTAGAAGGATCACCAGCGGGAGGAAGGAGGTCCTGATTCCTCTATATAGATCTTTACATCAGTAGAGGGGTCACCAGCGGGAGGAAGGAGGTCCTGATTCCTCTATATAGATCTTTATATCACTAGAGGGGTCACCAGCAGGAGGAAGGAGGCCCTGATTCCTCTATATAGATCTTTATATTACTAGAGGGATCACCAGCAGGAGGAAGGAGGCCCTGATTCCTCTATATAGATCATTATATTACTAGAGGGTTCACCAGCAGGAGGAAGGAGGTCCTGATTCCTCTATATAGATCTTTATATCACTAGAGGGGTCACCAGCAGGAGGAAGGAGGCCCTGATTCCTCTATATAGATCATTATATTACTAGAGGGATCACCAGCAGGAGGAAGGAGGTCCTGATTCCTCTATATAGATCATTATATTACTAGAGGGGTCACCAGCAGGAGGAAGAAGGTCCTGATTCCTCTATATAGATCATTATATCACTAGAGGGATCACCAGCAGGAGGAAGGAGGTCCTGATTCCTCTATATAGATCATTATATTACTAGAGGGGTCACCAGCAGGAGGAAGGAGGTCCTGATTCCTCTATATAGATCATTATATCACTAGAGGGGTCACCGGCAGGAGGAAGGAGGTCCTGATTCCTCTATGTAGATCTTTATATCAGTAGAGGGATCACCAACAAGAGGAAGAAGGTCCTAATTCCTCCCAGCAACAAACAGGGTGAAAGGTTTGGGGGGAAGGTGACGAAACATATCAGGAGACTTTTCAGGAACTTAATATGTACAGTTTGGAAGAAAGAAGGGAAAGGGAGATAGAATGGAAACCTTTGAATCAAAGGTTTAAATGAGGTTCAGGAGAACAGTATTTTCAATATGAAGTCAAGATCAAAAACAGGGGGATGTGACCTCAAACAAGCAGAAGGAAAGTTCAACCCTAATCTTAGATAGTATTATATTACCCAAAGATTAGTTGATGCTTGAAATAGACTTCCAGCAGAGCTAGTAAGTGAGTCAAACAACAGCAAGTTGATTCAAACATGCTTGGGACAAACTTAGACAAAAAAATGGGCAGACTCGATGGACCACTTGGTCTTTTCTCTGCTGTCACCCTACTACGTTTCTAAATGATTCGGTCAGCAAGACAAAATGCGAATGGATTTGTATGACCGCGCAATAAATAAATATCTAAAAATTTAAATACATAGATAAGCGCTGGAACACTGTGCGATTTCTGTGAAGACAGACGTGAGAAATAGACGTAGGAATTGTGAACCTGAGAGAAGTAAAATTGTGCCCGTGGTCACGTATAAAATACAGAGCGTATGTCTAATAATTACCTGGCAGGACGGACATCAGTGACTATTATTTGGAGGGGGTTTGGGCGGCTCGTGTAGCTCCAGTAGCTCTCCGGAGTGAAGAAAACGTTCTGCTTGAGGATGTTGAAGATTGAGGCTATATATGGGGATTATTCCCACACACTGCACAAGTAACAGCCAGAAAATCAGGGAGTGAACAGTGAAGGATGATCTACACACAGGAAAATGTAAACTATGCTGAGAGCAGTGTAATTATTCTGGATATAACCTCTTAAAGGAGACCTCTACTTTAACCTCCCTGGCGGTATGATTCTGGCTGGAATTTTGTGCTGAAAGCGGTACAATTATTTTGCATGGAAATTTGGCGTTTTTATATTGTAGGCATGCAATTCTTATGAATAACTCACTTAAATCTGTCCGAACCAGAGTCTAGTAGACATCCCGGGTATGATAAAGTTTGAAACACAAAATAATAAATTATAATATAATAAAAATATATATAAAAATGATTCAATAATGTAATCAAATCAAAAACACTGAAATTTGCTCAGTTGCAAAATAGTCGCTGTCATTAAATTTATTGTTTGATGATAAATTGTGATTCTAATTTTTTATCGGTGTTTTCTAGCTGGTCTAAAACCACTTTTGACATAAAGGGACACTTTTTGGTTGCTATGGACAATCTCCAGTTTCCAGGCAGAAAAAAAAATATTTTTATTATATAAAATGACATGCAGGGCACTGGACAGACCACTAGGGACAAGGGGGTGTGTATTTTTTGTATACAGTACTGTAATCTGTAAGATTACAGTACTGTATGTCTGTTGTGTTTTTAAACTTTTTTGAATTTGGCGCCGATCTCCGCTCCCGTGCGTCGGAACGTCGCAGGGAACGGACATCAGCGGCACTCGGGCACTGTGTGAATCGAGCGAGCGGACGGTTCGCTCACACAGCGGGGAGACATCGCAGGATCCAGGGGAAAAGGTAAGTAACTTCCCCCCCTGTATCCTGCAATGCAAGCCCGAGTCTGGCTCGGGGTTACCGCTCCCAGCAGAAAAAGCTGGACCCGAGCCAGACTCGGGAACACCGCCTAGGAGGTTAACCACTTGCTTACCGGGCACCTAAACCCCCCTCCTATCCAGACCAATTTTCAGCTTTCAGCGCTGTCGCACTTTGAATGACAATTGCGCAGTCATACAACACTGTACCCAAATTAAATTTTTATAATTTTTTTCCCCCAAATACAGCTTTCTTTTGGTGGTATTGTATCACCTCTGCGATTTTTATGTTTTGTTAAAAAAGTGTAAAAAGACGAATTTAAAAAAAAAAATATGTATTTTTTTAAAATTTTGTTATAAAAATTTAAAATGGGTAATTTTTGTCCGTCATTGATGTATGCTGATGAGGCAGCAGTGACGGACACCGATAGGTGGCAATGATGGGCACTGATGGGTGGCACTGATGAGTTACACTGATAGGCAGCACTTTTAGGTGGCAATGATTGGCGGCACTGGTGGTCATCGATAGGTGGCACTTGTGGGCATTGATAGGTGGCACTTATGGGCATTGATAGGTGGCACTTGTGGGCATTGACAGGTGGCACTTGTGGGCATTGCAACATGGCATACATAAGGCATAATTGCCTCTGACTTTTCGGGACCGATGTCCCTTTAAGATAAGCCGGTGATCGGCTTTTTTTTTCTCCTCCGCTGTCAGCGTGAGGAGAAAAAAAAACGATCACCGAGCTTTTGTTTTGATCATGTGATCAGCTGTCATTGGCTGACAGCTGATCACATGGTAAGGGGCCGGGACCCGCCCCTTACTCGGATCGCTGATCACCGAGTCTCAGTGACTCGGTGATCACAGCGCACTCCATGCGCGCCCTGTAGGGTGCACGCAGGGAGCGTGCACAGGGGAGGCCATCTAACGACGGCCTCCCGGGAATTGAGATCTGCGCTGTGGCCGTCATTCGGCCATAGCGCAGATGTCAAGTGGTTAATAATAAAAGTAAAAAGAACAAACGGATTTTGTGGTCGAAATTACCGACCGTGCGTACTGTGGGGCATAAGAAGCTGTTTCTAGGCAGTTGAGTTTAGAGGCTTTTTTTTGGAACGCAAAAAAATGGGTTCAGAAGCTTAAAGTTTAGAGGCATTTTAAACGCTAAAAGCGGTAACTCGCGTTTTTGCTGCGTTTAGTTTACAGACGCTTTTTTCATTTTTGGCTACTTTGAAGAAGAAAAAAAACGCTTCTAAATGTGAAACGGCGATAAACGCGGCATGTAAACGCGGCAAAATGGACTATTTAAACGTGGGTTACGATCTGTCAAGTTAAATCGTTCAGGAGAGGTTGTAAAACCATCCCGTGTACATGAAGCCTTTTTACAGTAGCTGTTTTTGGCTGTAGATGTTTTTTTCTACAGTCATTAGACATGTGCACAATAGAAAAATTTGTTTAGTTTAGTTTCGTTTCTGTTCGTTTCCGTTGATTCGAAATTCGGACGCATTCGTATTTTCGTAGATTTAGTTACATTCGTACTTTCGTTAGATTGATTTATTCGTACTTTCGTAACATTGTTTTCGTAGATTCGTAATCGGAGCATAATTCATAATGTTATGTAATGTGTATGCTATTATTACATTGTAAGAGACACGGAAAATTACGAATCGAAAAAAAAAGTTACGAATGTACGTATTTTTTCGTTCAATCCATTCGAAGCACGTTAAGCAGCGCCATTGTAAGAGTCACTGAAAATTACGAATCGAAAAAAAAAAAAAAAGTTACGAATGTACGAATTTTTTCGTTCAATCCATTCGAAGCACGTTAAGCAGCGCCATTGTAAGAGACACGGAAAATTACGAATCGCAAAAAAAAAGTTACAAATGTACGAATTTTTTCGTTCAATCCATTCGAAGCACGTTAAGCAGCGCCATTGTAAGGGACACGGAAAATTACCAATTCAACAAAAAAAAAAAGTTATGAATGTACGAATTTTTTCGTTCATTTTGATTTTCGTTTTCGGATTTTCTTCTTTCTTAGTTTCGTTGTTTCTAATTTGGTTATTTCGGATTTTCGTTGTTTTTCATATTCGTTTGATTCGATAATTCGTTATCCGTTAAAATTTTTAGCGAATCATTCGTTCATTTGTATGATAACAAATGAACGAATATAACAAATTTTAACGGAAAACGAATAAAAACGAAACGAATTGCACATGTCTAACAGTCATTAAACTTTCCATCATGTTCTCCTATGTGTCCATGCACACACAGGCTATTATCAGCAGTTTTAGGCAGTGGCGTTTTTGAGCAGTAAAAAACAAAAGCAAAACTAGTGGGTTCTGAGAGATGTTTTTCAGTTGTAAAAACGCTCTAACGCTGTTAAACGCTTTTGATCCATTGAAAAAAAAAGAAAAAAATTTCTTAACCACTTCAGCCCCGGAAGGATTTACCCCCTTCCCGACCAGAGCACTTTTTGCGATTCAGCACTGCGTCACTTTAACTGACAATTGCGCGGTCGCGCAACGTGGCCCCCAAACAAAATCGACGTCCTTATTTTCTCACAAATTGAGCTTTCTTTTGGTGGTATTTGATCGCCCTTGCGGTTTTTATTTTTTGCGCTATAAACAAAAAACTATTTTGAAAAAGAAACGCATTATTTTTTACTTTTTGCTATAATAAATATCCCCCAAAGATATATTAAAAAAAAAAAAAATTCCCTCAGTTTAGGCCGATACGTATTCTTCTACATATTTTTGGTAAAAAAAAAAATCGCAATAAGCGTTTATTGATTAGTTTGCACAAAAGTTATAGCGTTTACAAAATAGGGGATCGTTTTATGGCATTTTTATTAATATTTTTTTTTTTCTAGTAATGGCGGCGATCAGCGATTTTTATCGGGACTGCGACATTATGGCGGACACATCGGACACTTTTGACACATTTTTGGGACCATTGGCATTAATACAGAGATCAATGCTCTAAAATTGTATTGATTACTGTAAAAATGTCACTTGCAGTGAAGGAGTTAACCACTAGGGGGCGGGGAGGGGTTAAGTGTATCCTAGAGGCGTGTTTCTAACTCTCTGGGGGCGTGGCTGTGTGTGACACCACACTGATCGCTGCTCCCGATGACAAGGAGCAGACGATCAGTGTCCTGTCATTAGGCAGAACAGGGAGATGCCGTTTACATCGGCATCTCCCCGTTTGTGGGCTCCGTGACACGATCGCGGGTATCCCCGCAGCGTTTGAGTCTGTGGGTCCCGCGGGCACAGTCACGGAGCTCGCGGCAGGCGCGCGTGCGCACGTCGGGAATGTCAAAGTTACGTACGAGTATGTTACTTTGCCCAGCCGTGCCATTCTGCCGACGAATATGTGCCGACAGCGGTCAGCAAGTGGTTAAAAAAAAGAAACCGCAAAAAAACGCTAATGCGGAAAACCCCCAAAAAATGCTAATAAACGCAAAAAAAAGCCGCTATTGCAAAAACTTTGAAAAAAAAATGAAAAAAGTTGAAAAAAAGTGTCCGTTTACCACGTGATGTAAACAAACCGGCGTCACGTCATGCCGCCGGTTCCTCCCTCCCATCTCTGTACCGATCGGTACAGTGAGAGGGGCGAAGTGGAGAGGGGGAGAGATGGCAGCAGCGCTGTGGGCTGGATGTGTAGTGCCCACAGCGCTGCTCAGTGACAGCTACTCTGCCAGCATTGTGCAATACTCTGCCTACACTGTGCAATACTCTGCCAGCACTGTGCAATACTCTGCCAGCACTGTGCAATACTCTGCCAACACTGTGCAATACTCTGCCAATACTCTCCAATACTCTGCCAATACTCTGCCAATACTCGCCAATACTCTGCCAATACTCGCCAATACTCTGCCAATACTCTGCCAATACTCGCCAATACTCTGCCAATACTCGCCAATACTCTGCCAATACTCTGCCAATACTATGCCAATACTCTGCCAATACTCTGCCAATACTCTGCCAATACTCGCCAATACTCTGCCAGTACTCGTCAATACTCTGCCAATACTCGCCAATACTCTGCCAATACTCGCCAATACTCGCCAATACTCTGCCAATACTCTCCAATACTCGCCAATACTCGCCAATACTCTGCCAATACTCTCCAATACTCTGCCAATACTCTGCCAATACTCTGCCAATACTCGCCAATACAATAAATTTAAATAGAAACAAAGATTTATTTTTTTACCGAATTTTCAGTCTTTTTTGATTCATAGCGCAAAAAATAAAAAACCTAGCGGTGATTAAATACCACCAAAAGAAAACTATTTGTGTGAAAAAAAAAAAAATTCATATGGGTACAGTGTTGCATGACTAAGTAATTGTCATTCAAAGTGTGAATGACACTTACCCAGTGGGTAAGTGGT
Organism: Lithobates sylvaticus; assembly: GCA_028564925.1. Lineage (NCBI taxonomy): Eukaryota > Metazoa > Chordata > Amphibia > Anura > Ranidae > Lithobates > Lithobates sylvaticus. Next base: position 8,811,871 of record CM053035.1, read on the forward strand.
TAAATGAACTGCTTAGGTAGGATGGGTTTGCTTGAGGCTGTGAAGTTGTGCAACTTCCTTCCTTTGTACAGGCCAGACCGAGGGCAGACACGGCGCTCGCAACAAAGTTCCAAAGTTCTACGTACACGCCGCCCCGAGCGACCGGAGAGCAGCAGCTGCCACACCCAACCGTGCGGGGTCCTGGAAGCCCAGAAGGGACAGTTAGAAGCCGCTACGGCCAAGGTAGGCGACATGAAATAAGATCCCCGGAGTTCAGCTCTGTGAAGTCTACAGGAAATGTCATGTCGGTGTTACAGGAGCATTGCATCATCCTGTTATTATTATTATGAGTTGTTGCGTCGTTTTTGTATTCATTGCAACTTTTTCAGGTGACGTAGAAAGACACCTCGGGCCTTATTCACATTTGTGCGTCTATAAGATGTTTCTTACTGCATTGATCGTAATTAGACATGTGCAATTCGTTTCGTTTTTTTTTTTTTTTCGTTTTTCGTTAAAATTCGTTATATTCGTTCATTCGTTATCGTACGAATGAACGAACGATTCGCTAAAAATGTTAACGAATGTTCGAATCGAACGAATCCGAAAAACAACGAAAATCCGAAATAACCAAATTAGAAACAACTAAACTACGAAAGAAGAAAATCCGGAAAACGAAAACAGGAACAACGAAAATCAAAATGAACGAAAAAATTTGTACATTCGTAACTTTTTTTTTTTTTTGTTGAATTGGTAATTTTCCGTGTCTCTTACAATGGCGCTGCTTAACGTGCTTCGAATGGATTGAACGGAAAAATTCGTACATTCGTAACTTTTTTTTTTTTTTTTGATTCGTAATTTTCCGTGTCTCTTACAATGGCGCTGCTTAACGTGCTTCAAATGGATTGAACGAAAAAATTCTTACATTCGTAACTTTTTTTTTTTTTTTCGTAATTTCCCGTGTCTCTTACAATGGCGCTGCTTTTTTGTATTTTTGTATTTTTTGTTGTTTTGTTTTTATACATGTTTAGTATTTTTTTTTATGTTTATTCTTTTATTTTTATGCATGTGTTGTATTTTTTCTTTGTTCTTTTGTTTTTTACGTTTTGTATTTTTTTTGTGTTTGTTTTTTTTTATATGTTTTGTATTAATTTTTTTATTGTTTTGTTTCTTTTTTTGTTAACTTTTGTTGTCTGACTATAGATCGATGTTTGTCCCACGCATGTTTGAAGCCACCCCCATTCACACCTGAGCGTAGCGTTTTCAGGCAGAAAGTCGCGTGATTTTACTGCGTTTTTTTTACCGCGTTTTTGGCACGATTTTGACCGGGTCAAAAGGTCACCAATGTAAAAAGCAGGGCATAAGACTAAAACTAAATTGAAATTTGACTTCAAAATGAACACGGGTCTGTAGTGCATGTTCTTACCTCAATGTAATAATAAATAACATATTTGATTTTTCACTCCAGCAGTATATAATGAGTTTGCAAATTGTAGAGAATTGTTAACTAATGCATTACAATTGAATTACACCCATTAGATTTTAGACGACTAAAATGTACTGGAGATTTAAGCTGGCCATACACCTATAGATTATCTGCAGATTTTCTATGATTAGATGGAAAAAGTGCAACAGATTTCTCCATGTAACAATTCTCTACAATTTGCAAACTCATTATATACTGCTGGAGTAAAAAATCGAATATGTTATTTATTAATACATTGAGGTATGAACATGCAGAACAAAGAAAAAATACAACACATGTATAAAAATAAAAGAACAAACAACAACAAAAAAAATACAAAACATGTATAAAAACAAAACAACAAAAAATACAAAACATGTATAAAAACAAAACAACAAAAAATACAAAACATGTATAAAAACAAACAAACAAAAAAAAAAAAACAGGCAGACTTGATGGTCTTTATTCTGCCATCGGTTTTCTGTTTCTATGTTTCCATGCCATCCAACAGTGGCACACATGCCACAACTTGCCAACCCCTGCCTTATAGAATCAATGGTCTATTTTAGCCCATCTGACATAATTACAGACCTGGCCAGCATGTGCCCATGGGCGTCCGCAGGTAGGGGCAAGGGGGGTCAAGTGCCCCCCCCCCCCTGGAATCAGGGATCGGATCTTAAATTCCATACAATTGCGTCATTATCGGGGTGCTGGCACCTGCCAGTGGGGTGACACCATCAAGGTGCTGTCAAGCCCCCCCATCAGTGTAGTGTGACTTCAGTCTCTTTTCCCTGCTCAGTCCAGCAGAGAACTCGGCGGTGCTGTGACAGGAGAAAGGCGAGCTGTGGGCTGTCAGAGGTTTCCCCCACTCGCCCCCCCTTTCTCCTGTCAGGGAGAAGAGACGACGGCTCTCACCAGGTTCCCCACCCAGCTTCCTGCCCACTCCATTCCTTCCCTATTGACCATAACTGAGGGCCAATCAAAGGAGACTAGGAGAGGAGAGCATCATGGGACATGTAGTCCCAAAGATTGGCGGCCCCATTTTCCACAGGGAGGAGGCTACCGCTCGATCAAGAGAGGGCCAGCTTTAGTCGACTAGATACGACTAAAACTAAAACGATTGCAGAAGACTAAAATGGGACTAAAACTAAAATGCCATTTTAGTCCTAAGACTAAAACTAAATCGAAATTTGCTGCCAAAATTAACACTGGCTTGCAGGTTTCTGGAGGAGCTTTCTCAGGCGCGCCCTCTAGTGGGATAACATTGAACTAAGCAGTGCGCACGTCGGCCACTAGATGGCAATGTGAGCACTCTGGCACTGCATGGTCACAGCTACGGCAGGAGACACGAGTTTTGCTTTAACCCCCTGGAATAGCAGGATGTTTCTAAATGTACCTAGGCAGACAAGGGGTTAATGGCGAAAGTCCAGCCCCGAAAAACGAAAACGGTGTAGTAGTGGACTGTGTTTAATGTAGGGAAATGTTTTAGGCTTTGTTTTAGGCTTTGTGCCAACACCCCACCCTCCCCACTGCTGATATGCATGCTGCGTACTGTTTGCAATAAGTCCTTTTTTTACAAGCGGTGACATGAACGTGCGGCTCGACAAAAGGGGGGAGGGGGTCCTTCTGCCAGCCGTAGCGAGCCTCTCACTCACAGCGGAGGGCGCTGCGTTGATCTCATGACCATTTTGAAGACAAAGAAAAAAGGTGCTTACAGTGATATTTATCTATTGCAAAAAGCGTGCATGTTTATCAGCAGAAGGCCGGGGGGGGGGGGGGGGGGTAGGCTTTAAACTTTCTTTAACCGACTTTTTTCTTCTAATTTACTTCTCAGGCGTCCATTGATGTGGGTTCTAGGACTGTTTGAGCACTTGTTTCCTGTGCCAGGCGGAGTGATCTCTTACTTAAGGGTATAGCGCCAGCAGAAGGGTCTCCAGCAGCAGCGTGCGAGAGAAGGAGAAGGACCAGGTAGGTAAAACCACTGAACACCAATCCTGGGGGAGAATTTGCCGCATCTATACCTATTTTGGGGTATTATGTGTACCGAACACCAATCCTGTTTTTTGTTGCTGCACTGACATCAAAACTGTGTTTTTTATTTTTATTTTGCTGCATTCTGGGATGTGCGGGGTGACATCAACCCCCCCCCAACGAACAATCAAGAGGTCAACCCCCCCCAGAAGTTCCTAAATTGGCAGGTGGAGAGGTGCAGCGACAGTAATTACATTGGGGCTGATTTACTAAAACTGGTGAGTGCGAAATCTGGTGCAGCTGTGCCTGGGAGCCAATCAGCTTCTAATTTCAGCTTGTTCAATTAAAGTGATTGTAAAGTCTCATATTTTTTTATATATATATATATATATATTAACCACTACAATACCCGGGCACTTTCGCCCCCTTCCTTCCCAGACCAATTTTCAGCTTTCAGCGCTCTCTCACTTTCAGTGACAATTGCGCGGTCATGCAATGCTGTAACCAAATTAATTTTTTTATCATTTTGTTCGCACAAATACAGATTTAGTTTGGTGGTATTTATTTGCGACTCCGTTTTTTATTTTTTGCGATATAAGCGAAAACATAGCGGAAATTTCGAAAAAAAAACAATATTTTCTCCTTTTCTTTTTTAAAAGAAATCCAAATCCCGCTACTTCTGAAGGACGTTCCCGAATGTCCTATCAGAAGTAGACGGCTCCCACCCGGCCGTATATGTACAGTGGCCGGGTGGGAAGTAGTTAATAATAAATATGTTATACTTACCCGCTCTGCGCAGTTGGTTTTGCACAGAGCAGCCCCCAGATTAGACATGTGCAATTTGTTTCGAATCGTTTTTTCGACTAAATTCGACAAAGTCGTTAATTCGGAAATATTTTTCCGAAAACGAAAATCCGAAAATAAGAACGAAAATCCAAAATAATAACTAACTAACTTACTGGTAATAATAACTATTATTAACTAAATTATAGGTACTGTATATACTCGAGTATAAGCCGACCCGAATATAAACCGACCCACCTAATTTTACCACAGAATACTGGGAAAACGTATTGACTCGTGTATTAGCGTAGGGTGAGAAATGCGCAGCTACTGTAAGTGGAAAAGAGGGTCAACAATGCCCCTTTGCAGCCTCACTGTGCCCATTTGCAGCCTCACTGTGCCCATTTGCAGCCTCACTGTGCCCCTTTGCAGCCTCACTGTGCCCATTTGCAGCCATAGGTCCCCCGAACTTCAAACTCGGTAGTTAAAGGTTCCTAGATGCCCCCTAGCTGCAGCCAAAATTTGGGGTTTCTGGATCCAAAGGGTCCAGAAATTACATTGCGGCAGGTGGACACAGTTGACCGACTTTTGGGGCCACTTGGTGCTTGGTGTGCAAACCCAGTGGAACTATCACTACAATTTGGTGTTCCTATCACCAAGTGGCCCCGAGATACGGGGCCCCAAAGTTGGGTCGGAAAATTTTCATTCTCTGTGCTTGACTCCAATATAAGCCGAGGGGGGGAATTTTCAGCACAAAAAAAATGCGCTGAAAAACTCGGCTTACTCGAGTATATACGGTATTTTAATTACCTTTCAATTTTGGCTGTTAGTGAACGTAACTAATACGAAATTTATCCGAAGTTACGAATAATCCAACATAACGAATTCTGCATCTAAACGAATGGAAGGTAAAAAATTCATAATAATAGACAATAATAATACAAACTTTTTATTATTATTATTTATTATTATTAATTAGTTGCGCTGCGTTCCATTCGTTTAGATGCAGCATTTGTTATTTTGCATAATTCATAACTTCGGATAAATTCAAGATTAAAAAAGGCTTGGATTATTTCCTAGATACACATAATATAACTGGATACTAACATATTTTTTTCCCCTTTTATTGGTTGAACTAGATGGACTTGTGTCTTTTTTCAACCAGAGTAACTATGTAAAATGACACTAAAATTATAATTTTCCAAAAAAAAAATCATTGCAAAGTTATTAATAAAAAACGCATTTATAAATTTTTATGCTACTGATAATAAAATTAACAAAACAAATAATAAAAATTTTTTTATCGATATATAGCTATATATATATATATATATATATATATAGATAGATAGATAGATAGATAGATAGATAGATTTGACTACCTCTGTAACATTATCATGCACGAGTCTTGCATATGTCTGTACAATGCAACTTTTTGTTAAATATAGAAATAAAAAATACAATACAAAAGCATGTATAGATTAAAAAAAAAAAAAATATATATATATATATACACACATATATATATATATATATATATATATATATATATATATATATATGTATGTGTATGTATGTATGTATGTATGTATGTATGTATATATATATATATATATATAAATTAACAAAATAACAAAAAAACTATAAAAACATGTATAAATTAAAAATAATAATAATAAAAAAATGTATAAATTAAAAAAAATAAAAAAGGCATACTCAATGAACCATTTGGTCTTATTCCTTCCATCACATGTTTTTATGCACAAAGGGAATATAAAAAGGGGAAATAATAATCAGTCCAGTCTCTGACAGTCTCCTTTAGTAGGTCCCGAGTCCCCACCACCCCTGTACATTTCAGCAGGTAGTTATAGTAGTATGATACCTGATGGACATACAATTGTCAACCCGGACCCCAACCACTGTAACATGTCCATAGTTTCTCGACCTTGACCCTTCCCTCCATTAACTCTGTAGTCCATGTCAATAGCATTGTATATACTGAAGTTTAGGTGTGGCCCCACAGGGGAAATCAGGGGCCAAGGTTTTCCCCTTGTAAACTGACATCCATTGCATTAAAAATACAGTTTCTTTTCTTACCTATAAAGCAAAACCCAGCAGTGCTTACAGCTGTATATCAAAGATCCACAGCCCACCGTGCTGATGCCACGTGCTGCATACAATCTGACAGATGAGAGATGAGATCTGAAGTGGTGAACATTTGTGGTCTTAGAAATTTCCCGCCGTGCAGGTGTTCCATTTAAAAAAAAACAAAAAAGAAAAAGCTCATCAATAGCTGTGAAGCTTCACCTCCCAGATTGTAGATGGATCAGAGACAACTGGAGACTGGAGAGCTGAGAGTTCCATAATCCTATCCTTCTGGGGGGATTACATTTTGGCAAACTTTAGGTGACCTCATTTCTCAGAAAGTCACGTCTTACTAAGCATCCTGTGGTTGTTGAATAGGCTGCACAGTTTCCTTTCAAAATACGGGGAGGGTTACCTTTTTTTTGAGTAGCGCCGACACTTTACTAAAGTGTGCACTATGTATGTAAATTTAGTTCTCCAGAACTGTAAGGGAGTTCTGGGGGTTAATTCTATAGGTCTTTTTACTTTGGCATCAGCCTGGCTGGGCTGTACTGGAGTTCTGCCTGGTCATGGGTGCAGTGAGGCGCCTGTGACAGGCTGAGAACCAAGCCTGGTTGGACGTGTTAGGTACCACTCTTTCTCTGAGCCAATCAGTGGGCGCATCTGGCCCCGCTGTGTAGTCTGGGAAGGGGTATTTAAGTCACGTGTTCAAGGTTCGGATTGCTCTTTTGATTCCTGGTTCCGGTCCATACCAACCCCGTGAGGGGTCCCGGACCCAGGAGTGTCTGCCGTCCCCGCAAGCATGGTCACCCTGACCAGCCCCGGAGGCCCTCATGGTCTGGGGTGGGGATCCGTCCGTTCCCGAGCCTCCGAACTGGCTAGTTCGAGGTCCAGTAACTGAAGGAGGATTCGGAGGTGTCCCGGTGTGCTCTCGGCATTGGAGAGACACAGCAACTCGTACAAGAGACCAGGGGAGGACTCTTCGGAGGAGGGCCAAGAAGCTGGCTGCTCGGTAAGAGCCTGGGAGCTGAAGTTGTATGGACACTAGTGAATCCACATTTCTTACGGTATTGCCAAGGCGGCTGAAAGATCCAGGTACTGTGGGAAAAGTTCCTAAATTATCTTCAGTTACAACCTAGTCTGTGACAGGCCGAGAACCAAGCCTAGTTGGGCGTGTTAGGTACCACTCTTTCTCGGAGCCAATCAGTGGGCGCATCTGGCCCCACTGTGTGGTCTGGGAAGGGGTATTTAAGATGCTGAAGTCACGTGTTCAGGGTTCAGATTGCTCTTTTGATTCCTGGTTCCGGTCCGGACCAACCCCGTGAGGGGTCCCGGACCCAGGAGTGTCTGCCGTCCCCGTAAGAAAGGTCACCCTGACCAGCCCCCCGGAGGCCCTCATGGTCTGGGGTGGGGATCCGTCCGTTACCGAGCCCTCGGAATTCGCTAGTCCGAGGCCCAGTAACTGAAGGAGGATTCAAAGGCGTCCCGGTGTGCTCTCGGTATTGGAGGGCCACGGCAACTCGTACAAGTGACCAGGGGAGGACTCTTCGGAGGAGGGCCAAGAAGCTGGCTGCTCGGTAAGAGCCTGAGAGCTGCAGTTGTATAGACACTAAAGAATCCACACTTCTCACAGTATCGCCAAGAAGCAGGGGCGGACTGACAACTCATGGGGCCCCCGGGCAATAGAAGATTATGGGGCCCCCGGACAATAGGAGATTATGGGGCCACCAGGCAATAAGATTATGGGGCCCTCAGGCAATAAATTATGGGGCCACACAGTATACACACATACAGTATACACAAACAGACACACAATATACAGGGGGTCCCCGAGTTACGAACTCGTTAGGGACTGCCCGCCTGTTCGGAAGTCGGAAATGCTCGTAAGTCGGCCGCGCACGCGCAGACCGACAAATACGGACATTTCCGGACATTTCGAATGGTCCGTCTAAAACGGTTCTGCGCATGCGCGGCAAATTACGGACATTTCCGAAGTTTGCCGTCATTTTCCGAGGCTCCGTCTGGCCGCGCATGCGCAGAGCGGCCAGAGGACGGCGGAAAATGGCGGAGGGTCCCCGTTCGTAAGTAGGGGTTGTTCGTAGGTCGGGCGTTCGTAAGTCGGGGACCCCCTGTACACATACAGTTTACACACACAGAATACACATACACACACACGTAAAAGGTACTGGAGAGGCGGGGCAGCTATAATCTTGGGATTTTTTAAAAAAACACAGATTTTTACATACTGTCCCTGGTTTTATTGAGGCTGGCAACCCTGATAGGGCCCCTTAGTGGCATTGGGCCCTCGGGCAGTGCCCGAGTGCCCGAATGGTCAGTCCGCCCCTGCCAAGAAGGCTGAGAGATCCAGGTACTGCGGGAAAGGTTCCTACTTATCTTCAGTTACAATCTAGTCTGTGGCGGAGACTTTGCAAATTTTCCGGATCACATGTTGGCTGCTAAACCTATGGTTAGAGGTTTATCCGGCAGTGAAGCGCCCAGTTGCGAGTGGCTACTCTCTGGGCTAACTAAGAGACGTTCATTTGATGTCAGCAGTTCTAAGTGCCTGAGTTTTATCACCCGTGCCCTCTATTCTCAAATAAGACTGTGTTACTGTTGGATGTTACCCCTGCAAAATAAAAATCCTCAAAAGGACTTTTATGTGTCAGCTTCTGAAGTTTCTGGGTACTAACCCTGGGAACCCCTAGATAACGAACGACGAGCTATGAGGAGGTAATTAGTAAGCCCAGAAAATCAAAGGTCGCCCCCAGGGGTTATGGCCGCTACATTTGTAAATTCTTTTTTATTGAATTCAAAAGGTAAAGTTATACAAAACAAAGCCTATTGGGCATACCTAGGCTTAGGAAAAAAACAAAAACGCCAACAACACAATATAGTAAAAAAAACACAATATCATGGCAACCAATGCCCAAGGGCAAACAAATGTGTGTCACTGAAGGTACAGATTAGAAATAGATTGAAGGGATTAGTCCCCCAGCACTCTGAAAAAGTCCATATCCAGTGCCAGACAGTAATGCAGAGATTTTTGCTAGGAGAGATCGGTGATAGAAGTTACCGTATCCACAGATTCGGTCCTTTATGGACCTTGCTTTGTGCACTGGTCCAAATCATTTGGTGGAGGGGGGGATTATGGTGTGGGGTTGATTTTCAGGGGTTGGGTTTGGCCCCTTAGTTCCAGTGAAGGGAACTCTTAAGGCGTCAGCATACCAAGACATTTTTGGACAATTTCATGCTCCCAACTTTGTGGGAACAGTTTGGGGATGGGCCCTTCCTGTTCCAACATGACTGCACACCAGTGCACAAAGCAAGGTCCATAAAGACATGGATGAGTCAGTTTGGGATGGAGGAACATGACTGGCCTGCACAGAGTCCTGACCTCAACCCGATAGAACACCTTTGGGATAAATTGGAGTGGAGACTGCGAGTCGGGGCTTCTCGTCCAATATCAGTGCCTGACCTTACAAATGCACTTCTGGACCCCCTTCCTTAGTACATACCCCCCCTCCATCAGTATAGACCCCCTCCATCAGTATAGACCCCCTCCATCAGTATAGATCCCCTCCCTCAGTATAGACCCCCCTCCACCAGTACAGACCACACCCTCTCGGTACAGACCACCCCCCCTCCATCAGTACAGACCCCCCCTCAGTACAGACCACCCCCCCTCCATCAGTACAGACCACCCCCTTCCATGAGTACAGACCCCCCCTCCATCAGCACAGACCACCCCTTCAGTACAGAACACCCCCCTCTATCAGTACAGACCATCCCCCCTCAGTACAGACTACCCCCCTCCATGAGTACAGACCACCCCCCTCCATGAGTACAGACTACCCCCCTCCATGAGTACAGACCACCCCCCTCCATCAGTACAGACCCCCCCTCCATAAGTACAGACCCCCCTTAGTACAGAACACCCCCCCTCTATCAATACAGACCACCCCCCTTAGTACAGAACACCCCCCCCCTTAGTACAGACCACCCCCCTAGATCAGTACAGACCACCCCTCCTATCAGTACAGACCCCCCCTCAATACAGAACACCCACCTCCATCATTACAGACCACCCCCCTTAGTACAGAACACCCCCCCTTAGTACAGACCACCCCCTAGATCAGTACAGACCACCCCTCCTATCAGTACAGACCCCCCCTCAATACAGAACACCCACCTCCATCATTACAGACCACCCCCCTTAGTACAGAACACCCCCCCTTAGTACAGACCACCCCTCCTATCAGTACAGACCCCCCCTCAATACAGAACACCCACCTCCATCAGTACAGACCCCCCCTCCATCAGCACAGACCACCCCTTCAGTACAGAACACCCCCCTCTATCAGTACAGACCATCCCCCCTCAGTACAGACTACCCCCCTCCATCAGTACAGACCACCCCCCTCTATGAGTACAGACTACCCCCCTCCATCAGTACAGACCACCCCCTCCATCAGTACAGACCCCCCCCCCTCCATAAGTACAGACCCCCCTTAGTACAGAACACCCCCCTCTATCAATACAGACCACCCCCCTTAGTACAGAACACCCCCCCCCTTAGTACAGACCACCCCCCTAGATCAGTACAGACCACCCCTCCTATCAGTACAGACCCCCCCTCAATACAGAACACCCACCTCCATCATTACAGACCACCCCCCTTAGTACAGAACACCCCCCCTTAGTACAGACCACCCCCCTAGATCAGTACAGACCACCCCTCCTATCAGTACAGACCCCCCCTCAATACAGAACACCCACCTCCATCATTACAGACCACCCCCCTCAGTACAGAACACCCCCCTCTATCATTACAGACCACCCCCCCCCCCCTCAGTACAGAACACCCCCCTCTATCAGTACAGACCACACCTCCTATAATCAGATGACAGATAAGATCTGAAGTGGGGAACATTTGTGGTCTTACAGATTTCCTGCCCTGCAAATGTCACATTTAAACAAATCTCAATTGTAGCTGAATCCGCAACAACTAGAGAGATCAAAGTTCCATATACCTATTAATGTAAACTATATAATACACCAACCTGGACTTGTCTTCCTTCACAGCAGTAAAACATGTCTTCTTCTTCGTCAGACTTTGTGCATTTAGAAGTAAACAAAATACTGAAATATGTGATTGCATAATAGTTACAACACTGTGTGAGCTGCTTTTAGTTTTCGCACTTATAATAGCAATACATTATTAGCAATAGCAATAGCAAGATCCCGGCATGTCACAGAAAAACAAACCTGCAGCCAACAGATATCTACCAGATACAACCAGATGACATTCACCTCCTTTCTTTATTATAGAGGGCAGGTAACATGCAACCCACTGCCTGACACCCTATAAAATGCTGTGCTGGCCTGCGGCCACCACCATTGCTCCATCATGCTGGCTCACAGCAGAGCTTATAAAACACCCCTAGGATAAGTAGGCATTGTCGCAGAATCATCCTATTCTTTTAAAAAAATAATTTCACATGTGCTTGACTGTTATGCCGCGTACACAACGATCGGACATCCCCCGGGACTGTGACACCATAAGGGGCAGGGTCACCATGTGACATCATCCGGTGACCCCGCCCCTTGTCCCTATTTAACACGTCCCAGCCATTACAAGCGGAGACAGCGTCGTGTCAACATCGGGACAAGAAGGAAGAAGAAGAAGAAGCAGAAGACGGCGGCGGCGGCGGCGACAACAGCGACAGACCAGAAGACTGGGACAATGCTAGTAAATAGACATGTGCACAACAAAAAAATTTGTTTATTTTCGTTTCGTTTTTTTAATTTCCGTTGATTCGTAAATTCGTAAGACATCGGTGTTCGTATTCGTAACGATTCGTAAATTCGTAAGACATCGGTGTTCGTATTCGTAACGATTCGTAAATTCGTAAGACGTCGGTGTTCGTATTCGTAACGATTCGTATTTTCATAAGAGTTATTTTTTCGTTGATTCGTTTTTCCGTTAGTTTAATTTTCGCTTATTCGAAATTCGGACGCATTCGTTTTTATTCGTACTTTCGTAACATTCGTAGATTCGTAATCGGAGCATAATTCATAATTTTATGTAATGTGTATGCTATTATTACATTGTAAGAGACACGGAAAATTACGAATCGAAAAAAAAAGTTACGAATGTACGAATTTTTCCGTTCAATCCATTCGAAGCACGTTAAGCAGCGCCATTGTAAGAGACACGGAAAATTACCAATTCAACAAAAAAAAAAAAGTTACGAATGTACGTTGTTCCTGTTTTCGTTTTTCGGATTTTCTTCTTTCGTAGATTCGTTGTTTCTAATTTTGTTTTTTTCGGATTTTCGTTGTTTTCGGATTTGTTCGATTCGAACGATTCGTTATTCGTTAAAATTTTTAGCACATGTCTACTAGTAAAAGAGCTGAAAGAAGATAGCGGAGGCCCGGCAGAAGAAATGAAGAGCTGGACAAGACCCTCAAAGTCGGAAGAAGACACCCGGAGCTATCTAATAAAGTACTTTAAAAACTTGTGTTGTGTTTTTTTTTTTTAACACTTTTTCCCTCAGGTGAATGGGTAGGGGTACCATGTACCCCATACTCATTCACATAGGGTGGGAGGCCGGGATATGGGGGCCCCCTTATTAAAGGGGGCTCCCGGTTTCAATAAGCCCCCCACCCGCAGACCCCGACAACCAACGGCCAGGGTTGCCGGGAAGAGGCCCTTGTCCTCATCAACATGGGGACAGGGTGCTTTGGGGTGGGGGGGCCATGTTGAGGGCACGCGGCCTGGTATGGCTCATGAGGGGGGGGCGCTCACTCGTCCCCACCCCCTTTCCTGACCGGCCGGGCTGCGTGCTCGGATAAGGGTCTGATATGGATTTTGGGGGGGACCTCCACGCCGTTTTTTCGGTGTAGGGATTCCCCTTTAAATCCATACCAGGTGACGGGGCTAGCGAGGTGTCAATCTCGCGAGGGAGGTGGCAGGATTGATTTCTTTCGCTAGTCCCGTCTACCTGGAGTCATGTTAAAAATAAACGGACTTTACTCCGTGTGTGGGCAAGTCCATTAATTTCAAAAGTCCGGCGGACATACGCCAAAAGTCTGGCAGACCTCCGCCAAAACTAGTCCGCCGGAAAAGTCCAGGCGTGTGTGGGCAAGTCCACACATTCGGAAAGTCCGGCGGTCCTCCACTGGAAAGGCCGGCGGATTGTCCGCCGGACTAAGTCCATCGGACTAAGTACGCCGGATAGTCCGATCGTGTGTACGCGGCATTAGAGTATTCATATTTTAAAGCCCAATTGAATAAAATAGTGCTAAACACATGTCAGATGCTTCAGAAATAAGGATTTAATGCAGCCACAGAGTAATGCCGCGTACACACGAAGGGACTATCCTGCGGGATTATCCGCTGGACCGAAGTCGAGCGGATAATCCCCTCGTGTGTGGGCGCCGGCGGACTTTTTTTGGCCAAAGTACGGCGGACTAAAGTTTTAAGTTTTGTTTTAAAATTATCTGCTGGACTTGGCAGTCCAGCGGACAATCCGGCCGTGTGTAGTATGGTCCGGCGGACCAAAAAGGGCGCATGCTCAGTAGCAAGTATTTTTCTAGTATTTTTCGTTTTCTAGTCCCGTCGTACGTGCTGTACGTCATCGCGTGAACCGTCGGACTTTTTGCGTGATCGTGTGTGGTCAAGTCCGTTCGCTGGACTTAGGTCCGCCGGGAAAAGTCCCTTCGTGTGTACGCGGCATTAGAAAGCCTGTGCCCTGCCAGCAGGCTGCAGAGAAGGACCCTTGCTCTCTGTGTGGGAGCAGTGGTCTCTCTGCAGAGGTCTGACCCACCCCTAGAGTCAGACCCATATCTCTGCAACCAGCAAAGCTCATGCACTGTTAGAAGTTGCACTAGACCAAGGGATAAAAGAGTCCAAATTAAATAAATGATTAACGCAAAAAAAAAAAGTGTTTTTGTCAGGAGCCAGAAAAGCTTCACCCTTTATCAGGGCTTCAACAAAACACAATATGATATAAATTTAAATGGTGTGTTGTGTGTATATATATATATATATATATATTTTTTTTTTTTTATTTATATCAACATGCTTCCGCACTTTTTTTTAACTCTTTTTTTAACTTTATTAAATATAAAAGAGTGCAGAAACTTTTTGAAGACCCCTCGTATAATATATATATAACTGTGTGAAAATCAGTCTGAAAAAAAATCGGACGGATTTTGTGGTCGGAATTTCTGACTGTGTGTACGGGGGCTTAAAGGGGTGTTGCAGCTGAAAAAAATTTTTTTTAAGAGTCAGCAGCTAAAAAAAAAGTAGCTGCTGACTTTTAATAAGTACACTTACCCTCCTAGGGCGCCGGCGATGTCGGCCGCAGAGGCCGACATGTCCCTCTGCGCTCCGGTCCCAGCGCCGCCATCCTCAGTAAGGGAAACAGGCAGTGTAGCCTTTATGGCTTCACTGCCCGTTTCCTACTGCGCATGTGCGAGTCGCGCTGCGCTTTGTGAATGGGACGCACTGTGTAGGGAACACACAGTTCCCAGAACACAGTGCGCCCCATTACCCAGAAGACAACGCGGAGGAGGACAGAAGAACGAAGATCAACGAAGATCATCGCGGAGTAGGAAGGAGGCAGCTTAGGAAAACTGCCTAGCAACAGGGATTTCGGATCAGGTAAAACATTTTTTTTTTTTTCAAGAATATTAATGCTCTTTTTTATTTTAGGTTGGCCCTCCACTTTAACCGGTTCCCGACCGGCGCACGACGATATACGTCGGCAGAATGGCACGGACAGGCAGGAGGGCGTATATATAAGTCCCTCCTTAATGCCGTCCGTGCCATCGGGAGCGCGCCGGGAGTGGCGCGCTCCTGCGCCGGTCGGGACCCCCGTGAGGCCGGTCGTGGGTCCCGCGGACTCGATCGCCGCAGGGACACCCGCGATCGTCTCACGGGAAGGCAGAATGGGGAGATGCGGAAAAAGACAGCATCTCCCCGTTCTGCCTAGCAACTAGTGACGCCGATCTCTGCTCCCTGTGATTGGAGCAGAGATCAGCATTCACTAGCTGACAGCCACGCCCCCCCCCCCCCCCACAGTAAGAAACACACCCCTAGGCATACTTAACCCCTACACTGCCACCCCCTGGTTAACCCCTTCACTGCCAGTGTCATTTATACAGGAATCAATGCATTTAAATAGCAGTGATTGCTGTATAAATGACAATGGTCTCAAAAATGTGTCAAAAATGTCCGATGTGTCCGCCATAATGTCGCAGTCACAATAAAAATCGCTGATCGCCGCCATTACTAATAAAAAAAATTATTAATAAAAAAGCTATAAAACTATCCCCTATTTTGTAAACGCTATAACTTCTGCGCAAACCAATCAATAATCGCTTATTGCGATTTTTTTTACCAAAAATATGTAGAAGAATACGTATCGGCCTAAACTGAGGAAAAAAAAATGTTTTTTTTTTTTATATTTTTGGGGGATATTTATTATAGCAAAAAATAATGCGTTTTTTTTTTTTCAAAATTGTCGCTCTTTTTTGTTTATAGCGCAAAAAATAAAACCGATCAAAAACCACCAAAAGAAAGCTCTATTTGTGGGAAAAAAAGGACGTCAATTTTGTTTGGGAGCCACGTCGCACGACCGCGCAATTGTCAGTTAAAGCGACGTAGTGCCGAATCGCAAAAAGGGGCCAGGTCCTTTGGCTGCAAATTGGTCCGGTGTTGTATCATTATCCGTCCCCCATCACGAAGTGTCCGAGGTGTACTACCCAGATTCCGAAAATTGCCGAGGATGAACGGCGCCTGCGCCGTGAGTCCACTTTCAAGCCCCACCATCCAAGTGGACATAGAGTTAGAATATAAAAGAGCCGAGCGCAGCGAGGCCGTGCCCAAAGCGTGGCGAGCGAAGCGAGCCCGAGAGGGGCCCTCTAACTTTGACTAACCCTATGTCCGCTTGGATGGTGGGGGCTTCACCTCGACTCACGGCGCAGGCGCCGTTCATCTTCTGACAATTTCCGAAAATCTTCTTGATCCGTACTGCGCATGCGCAGTACACTTCGGACACCTAGTGACAGCCGGACACTTGGTGATAGAACACCGGTCTGAAAGTGGTTAAGGGGGATGGGACTGACTAGGGGAGGAGAGAGAGATCGGTGTTCATACTTAGTATGAACACACAATCTCTCTCCTCTCCCCTGAGAGAACCGAGATCTGTGTGTTTACACACAGAAAAAATAAAATAAGAGGACAAAGATGGAAAATTTCTGTTCAATCCAATGGGACCGATTGGATTTCTAATTTTTGAATTCGCTCCTGGATGAGAAAAATCCCAGCTAGTCTTATGTGTGTAGGCTTGTCAAAGTTAATCCGGAAGCAGAAGGTTAATTTTACAAAAATCAAGACATTGACTAGGTAATTGAAGGAAAAGTCATACAAAATCAGTCGAGTCCACTTTAAGGCACCATAGAATGGTCAGATGAACTATTTTTATAATTTCTCATCTGAGCGTGTAACCTGAATTACTGCATTCCAGTGAGTACTGCACCCTGCCCTACAATGTCCTTGAACAATACAGGAACTTGTACTGAAAGAAAAACGTTGGGACTTTATATGAATCACAAGATAGAAACTGAATAGAAATGATATTAACACTTGTATTAGTATAAACTTGTGTCATGTCACATTGTAGTAAAAATTCATAAAATGTTACAATTCATATATTATACACATAAATAATTAAGCAGCGCATAATAGTAATAAGTATTCATATACAGTATTATGGCCTCATGCACACGAGACGCTGTTAAACGCGCGTTCAGAGGCAGTTGGACACTTTTTTCAACTGCCCCTGAACGCATGCAATGTTATCCTATGTGTCCATGTACACAGTCTAGTTTTTTCCCGTTTTTATGCAGTTGCGTTTAACCTCGTTTTTCCAGAAGCAAAAAAATGCGTTCAGACACTTTGCTTTTCTGCTTTTCAGACGCAAAACGCAGCTAAACGACATTTTAAACAATTTTTTCTAGTATTTTTTATGGTTTACCATCATATTTCTGAGTTTTCTGCTCCAAAAAATTGGGTTCCTTTAAAAAGGCTTATAAACGCAAACGCGGCTAAACGCAGGTGCCTGCGTTTAGCCGCGTTTGCGTTTATAAGCCTTTTTAAAGGAACCCAATTTTTTGGAGCAGAAAACTCAGAAATATGATGGTAAACCATAAAAAATACTAGAAAAAATTGTTTAAAATGTCGTAATTAGTTTAGATAGTTCATAGAGCGTATATACTCACTAATGTATACATGTTTGTGAAATATCTAACGGACATTCGCTGTGCCATCAACGGATGGGTCCAATATCGACAAGCTCTGATTCTGGACCTCTCATGCAAATTTGCGACGACATTGCTGCCTCATCAAGAGCAACATCAGGAGCATTTCCTGACATATATTCAATATGGGATCCATTTAAAAAAAAAAAAAAAAACACAGAAAGAGAGGCAAATACAAGTGTACAACGGCTCTCTCTGCTGCTGCTGCTCACTCTGATCAAAATGGCAGAAATAGTTAATAATACATGCTTTCTGAGCTTGGGGAGGGTCTATATGATGTTATCTTTACAAATGCTTATAGACGCAAACGCGTCTAAACGCGTCTAAACGCGGCATGAAAACACCGCAAAACGCGCGTTTTTAAACGCAGGTTTCTGCTTTTTAAAACACGCGTTCAGCAGAGTTTGCATCTGCGTCTCGTGTGCATGGGGCCTATCTCACAAAAAAACCTTCACATTTGTGTAAATATTTCATTCTATCTTTTCATGTGACAACACTGAAGAAATGACACTTGTCTATAGACATGTGCACAACAAAAAAAAATTTGTTTATTTTCGTTTCGTTTTTTTCGTTTCCGTTGATTCGTAACGATTCGTAAATTCGTAAGTCGTCGGTGTTCGTATTCGTAACGATTCGTATTTTCGTAAGAGTTATTTTTTCGTTGATTCGTTTTTCCGTTAGTTTAATTTTCGTTTATTCGAAATTCGGACGCATTCGTATTTATTCGTACTTTCGTAACATTCGTAGATTCGTAATCGGAGCATAATTCATAATTTTATGTAATGTGTATGCTATTATTACCTTTTAAGAGACACGGAAAATTACGAATCGAAAAAAAAAGTTACGAATGTACGAATTTTTTCCTTCAATCCATTCGAAGCACGTTAAGCAGCGCCATTGTAAGAGACACGGAAAATTACGAATCGAAAAAAAAAAAAAAATAAGTTACGAATGTACGAATTTTTTCGTTCAATCCATTCGAGGCACGTTAAGCAGCGCCATTGTAAGGGACACGGAAAATTACCAATTCAACAAAAAAAAAAGTTACGAATGTACGAATTTTTTCGTTCATTTTGATTTTCGTTGTTCCTGTTTTCGTTGTTTTCGGATTCGTTCGATTCGAATGATTCGTTATTCGTTACATTTTTTAGCGAATCGTTCATTCATTCGTACGATAACGAATGAACAAAAATAACGAAAAAATACGAAAAAAAAAAAAAAAAAAAACGAAATGAATTGCACATGTCTACTTGTCTACAATGTAAAGTAGTGAGTGTACAGCTTGTATAACAGTGTCAATTTGCTGTCCCCTCAAAATAACTCAACACACAGCCATTAAAGCGGGGTTCCACTGCCTAAATATTTTTTCGGTACAATGAAGAGCATTACGTTTTCAAAAGTTGTTACTCACTTGCTGCAGTTTTTAAAGTGGAGTTCCACCCACTTTTACAACTCTTCAGCATCCCTCACTAAACTGTGCACTGTAAACAAATTGGATATTTTTTTTATTTTTTTTTCAGCACAGACTGTATATCTGCTGTATTCATTTTTCACTTCCTCCTCCCTGGCCGCGGCCCATCGCATCATTTCCTGTTTGCAATGCCTCCTGGGAAGGGGCAGCAACTTCCTCTCAAACTGCCGTTGCTATGGAAACCTGACCTAAAACCTATTACACTGCTTATGCTGCACTGAGCATGTGCGAGATCTGCGAGGATGAGATCCAGGAAGAAATACCGCCTGGCTTCAGATGCCCACACTTAAGATGGCCACGGCCTGCTGCAAGTTTATAAAATAACAAACTACTGCTAAAAACTAACAAAACAGACCTTAGTTTACAGACTAACTTTACTAGAATACATTAGGCTTGTGTATTATAGGGGTATTTTTATTTAAAAAGTATAGTTTCGGCCGCAACACCGCTTTAAGTCATTCCGATGTGATTTTTCTCTGTAAAAAATAAACTAGATTTCGCCTTTTTGGCGGCTGTCATCTTGCCTGTGGGCATGTGAAGCCCACAGGCATCCTCTTCCTGGATACAGTGCCGCTGATGTTCCAGGATGCACTGCGATTTGTATCCCGATCTCGCGCATGCGCAGGAAATCGAATTGGGAGCGCCAATTAGACATAGACATATGAGTGGTGCCAGCATTGCTGCAGAGGTTGAAGGGGTGGGGGGGGGGGGGTCAGCCTGTCAGTACTCAGACCATACGCCGCACACTGCATCAAATGGGTCTGTATGGCTGTCATCCCAGAAGGAAGCCTCTTCTAAAGATGATGCACAAGAAAGACCACAAACAGTTTGCTGAAGACAAGCAGACTAGGACATGGATTACTGGAACCAAGTCCTGTGGTCTGATGAGACCAAGATAAACTTATTTGGTGTCAGATGGTGACAAGCGTGTGTTGATCACCTTGTGGGAGTTCACGTGGCAGGCTTTGGGGGGATGCCAATCATAGCTGACTGGGAAGGCATTAAAGCTAAGAATACTATCTGGAAACTGAATGGTGTCCCCAGACAGCAACATGCATTTCAAGGCATTAAAAAAGAAAAAGCAAACGTTCTTTACTCTGTATGGGCCAAACCACCTTAATTAAGAGACTTAATTAAATTTTTTAAAGCTCCTTCAGCCATGTTTTATTCTGGTGCACAGAAGCCGTTAGAGGCCGGTAAACTGTAGAATTTCTTTAGAATATTTGTTTGGTTTATCAGAGTAAGCGAAAAAAAATCGAAGTACAAGGTTGGAAAATTTCTGTTCAATCCAACGGGACTGATTGGATTTCTAATTGTTGAATTCGCTCCTTTACAAGAAAAATCACAACTAGTCTTTTTTGCACGTATGCTTGTCAAAGTTAATCCAGAAATAGATCATTTTTTTTCTTTTGAAAATCAAGACATTGACATGGTCCATGAAGTCCATGAAGGCACCATAGAATGGTCAGACGAGCCATTTTTTTTTTTTTTCGTCTATATGTTCAAATGAAATTCTGCAGCTGTTATGCCGCGTACACACGATCGGAATTCCGGCCAGAAAAAGACCGATGAGAGCTTTTCATCGGAAAATGCGACCGTGTGTAGGCTCCATGGGAATTTTGCTGGCCGAATTTCCGACAGCAAAAAATTGAGAGCATGTTCTCAATTTTTCAGACGGAAAAGGTTTCTATCGGGAATTTCCGGTCGCCTGTAGCAATTCTGACGCGCAAAATTCCTACGCATGCTCGGAAACAATTCGACGCATGCTCGGAAGCATTGAACTCGGCTCGTTGTAGTGTTGTACGTCACCGCGTTCTTGACGGTCGGAATTTGGTGTGACCGTGTGTAGGCAAGACAGTTTGAGCGGAATTCCGTCAGGAAAACCATCAGAGCTTTTTCCGACGAGAATTATGATTGTGTGTACGCGGCATAAGACTAGTCTAATGACTAGAACTAATTCAAAATTTTACATCAAAATGAAAGTGGTTGTAGAGGCTTGAGGTCTTGCAACCTTCATGCATTCTATGCATGAAGGTAAAACAATTATGTGTGCAGCAGCACCCAACCACCCCCCCCCCCCAGCCCTCCTAAAGCCTCATACACACGATCGGACCGTGGACCAACTTTCCTGTGGATTTTTGTCCAAAGGGCGTTGGCCCCAAGTTGGTATTGCATACACACGGCAGGACTTTTTCAGCCAACTTTCACCAAATCACTTGGTTTTTCTGCTCTTTACCGCCACCTTTGGTCAACTTCTGTATTGTTGTCTGATCTTTTGCATTGGTTCTGCATTGGTTTGTACAAAAGTCCGTTGGTTTTGTGTACACACGGTTGGACTTTGGTCCATCTGACTTTTGTTGGCAGAAAGTTGGTCCGTTTGCACAGCCAAAAAAAGTCCGATGAAACCTGGAAAAAGTTGGTCCGATGGAGCGTACACACGGTCGGATGTTGGTCCAAAACAGCTAATTTGCATGTTGGTTGTCAAAAAGTCCGATCGTGTGTACGGGCCTAAATACTTACTTGAGCCCTATCTTGATTTAGCTATGTGCACGAGAGCAGTGGTTCTCCTGGATCTCCTCCTACTCATTGGCCGAGACAGCAGTGGGAGCCATTGGCTCCCGCTTCTGTCAATCACAGCCAGTGAGCCAATGGGGAGAGAGCAGGGGCGGGGACAAGTCGCTATCCCTGTGTGAATGGACATGCAGAGCTCCGGAGCGAGCCTGCTTGGGTGCCTCCATAACAAGCAGCTTGCTATGGGGGTATTGGTAGGAGGAGCCAGGAGCACTGGCAGGGGACCAGAGAAGCTTTTATCTTTAGCCACTTCCTACCCACACCATAGCCAAAATACGGCTACAGCGCAAGTTTACTTTTCTGGGAGGACGTCCATGGACATCCTCCCATGATCATGCTGCCCGAACCCTTCAGCCAGATTGGGGTGAAGGGTCAATCACAGCGGCTCTTTAAAAAGTGATCATCTGTGTCCAATGATAACACAAGCCAGTTATCTGCTTTCCTTTCCTCACGCTGACAGCCTGATGAGAGGAGAAGAGAGCCGAAAACCTCCTTAAAGGGACATCTAAACTGATAATCAGGGCACTGATTATCAGTGTCCCGATTATCAGTGCAGTCCCATCAGTGCCCACCAGTGCTGTCAATCAGTGCCCATCAGTGCTGCCAATCATTGCCCATCAGTGCTTCCTCATCAGTATCACCCATCAGTGCTCTCTACCAAATCCCAGTGCTGCCAATCAGTGTCCACCAGTGCTCCAATCCATGCCTTCTTATCAGTGTCACCTATCAGTGCTGCCTAACAGTGCCACCTACCAGTGCCCTTCAGTGCCACCTACCAGTGCCCATCAGTGCTGCCCATCAGTGCCACCTATTAGTGTTGCCTAACAGTGCTGACTATCAGTGACCATCGGTGCCACCTATCCATGCCCATTGGTGCCACCTATCATTTCAGCCTCATCAGTGCCACCTCATCAGTGCACACCAATGCCTCCTCATCAGTGCCGCCTATTAGTTCTGCCTATCAGTGCCCATCAGAGAAAAGTTACCTGTTTGCAAAATGTTATAACAAATTTTCAGTCTATTTTATTTGTTTAGCAAAAAATAAAAATAACACAGTGGTGATTAAATATCACCAAAAGAAAGCTCTGTGTGTAGCACCCTGGGGTTTAGGCAGGGTTGCTCCTCAAAATGTACTTGCCAGGAGTAGTTATCCTGGTTGATTGATAGAGATCGATTGATTTCTACCTAAGTTTAGCCTTGTTGCACTTTTCTCTTCTACCACTAGGTACTTGGTGGTACTAGATACGAGAAGGGCAACACAAGATCAGGTTATGTGTATATGGGGTGTCTCAGCCAATGGGCAGGGGTTGTCTTGGATCCCTTGGCCTGCTGGGAGAACATATATGTTCGGGTGGAGTCAGGTGGTCTATGTTCTGTGCCACCTGGGTGGACGTGTGTCGTACTGCCCGGCAAGAGAGCAGCGCAGGGTTGGGACTGTGGCTTGCAGTCCAACCAAAAGTGCCGGTTCTGCCGGCCGGAGAACCTGTCATGGTCGGAGGTAGAAGGGAAGCTGTTGCCATTAAGGGACCATCCACTTTATTACCAGGGACCACAGTGAGTGGCTGAAGCAAGTACCAGAGCAGCATTCTCACCAACTGGGAATGGTGAAGAATCGGGAAACTTCAGTGGGTATCAAGCCAAGGACCCAGCCAGCAGAGCTGACGCTTGCAGAGAAGTCTTGTGTGTCAAGCCAGGGACTGAGCAGGCCAGTAGGGTGAAGCTTGAGAAGGTATCTTGAGTGCCAAGCTAAAGACCCAGCAGAGAGGCCGGGGGTGACGCTTGAGGAAGATACTACCGTGAAGATTGGAGGAGCTCAAGGGATTCAGTGAATCAGTGGGTCTAGTGAGAGAGAGACCGGGAGCTCAGTGGGCTGAAGAAGAACTACAAGTAGAGATTGTAGTAGAAGTGAAAGGAACTGTTATGCGGCATACACACGGTCGGAATTTCTGATGGAAACAGTCCGATGGGAGCTTTTCATCTGATTTTCCGACCGTGTGTATGCCCAATGGTCTTTTTCTGTCGGAATTTCCGACTGACTTTGGATTGAGAACCTTTCTATCGGATTTTCCGATCGTGTGTATGCAATTCCGACACGCAAAATTCCGACGCATGCTCGGAAACAATTCGACGCATGCTCGGAAGCATTAAACTTCCCTTTTATAGTGCTGTCGAAAGTGTTTTATGCCGCTGTGTTATTGACCGTCGGAGTTTGGTGTGATCGTGTGTAGGCAACACAGCTTGAGCGGAATTCCGTCGGAATTCCGTCGGAAACACCGTCAGAGTCTTTTCCGACGAGAATTCCGATCGTGTGTACGCGGCATTAGGCTTTGTGTTAGGAACTGTTAAAGACTGTTGCCATAGGAGACAGCATTCCTACACATGCAGATGTGGCGTCTTGCCCGATGCCTTTCCCTGCCTGGCTGTCCTCCTATCAAAGTCTCAAAGTCTGCCAATTGAACTTGCAACTACCCAAGGGTGTCCTGGCCCTAACCCTCTTTCCCCCAAAAAAGTTTGTTAAGAGAAATAAAAATCTCTTTTGCATTGAAGAAGTGTCTGGCGCCCAATAACTTTATCCACCTTGCACCCACTATGCCTCACAACCCACCATATACAGAAGGATGTCAGCTATCTCTGGCCCTGGAGGTTCTCATTACGCCCCATACACACGGTCGGAAATTCCGACCACAAAATCCATCAGATTTTTTCCGACGGATTTTGTCCGACACTGGGGTTGCATACACACGGTCGGACAAAGTTGTTGGAAAATCCGATCATCCTGAACGTGGTGACGTTCGTTGCGTACGACGGGACTACGTAGAGGCTAGTAGCCAATAGCTTTGGTCTTGTAATGTGATCTGAGCATGCTTGGCACTTTGTCCGTCGGAATTCGCTACACACGATCGGAAAAATTCCGATAGAACTTTGTTGTCGGAAAATTTGAGAGCAGGAGAAAAAAATTTGTACGTCGGAAAATCCGACGGAAAAAGTCCGATGGAGCCTACGCACGGTCGGAATTTCCGACAGCATTGTCCGATAGGACATTTTCCGTCAGAAAATACGACCGTGTGTATGGGGCATCAGACCGAAGGAGGCCTGGGAGCTTGCTACATGTGTGGAAAAAAATGCTAAAAATGTCATATGAATATAGTGCTGCATGACCGCGCAATTGTCATTCAGAGTATGACGGTGCTGAAAGCTGAAGATTGGCCTGCCCAGCAGGCAAGTGGTTAATATCACTTTAACACTGGTAAGGCCGGCATGACTACATTTCAATGTCTAACCCACACTTTGGTCTTTGAGGAATTTGCGCAATTTCCTTGCTTTGTCACGAATAACTGCAAGATCAATTTTACTGCTTGAGAAATCGCAGTGTCCTTTTTCTTCTATAACCTACACTGGCAAAAAGATCAGAGTTCAGGGGAAAAAAATTAGCATGCAGGTTTAGGAACCCTTAAGGGTCTGTCACCTTCCCCCCTCATGTCCTCAAACATCTGTGAAATTGGCTTTTCTTGCACTATTATTTTATCTTTTATATTCGGACTATTGTTTTTTTTCTTCAGAAAAGTGCACAGGGTGTACACATAGTCCTCCTCCAAAGAGAAAGGACCCTGGCCCTGATTCCCCTCCCCTTCCCTTGTGATCCATCCAGCCGAAACCAGGCGGACCCAATTCTTCAGGGTACAGGGGGTCCCCGAGTTACGAACTCGTTAGGGACTGCCCGCCTGTACGGAAGTCGGAAATGTTCGTAAGTCGGCCGCGCACGCGCAGACCGACAAATACAGAGATTTCCGGACACTGTGATTAGAGAGGGGGGCAGACTGCATGGGGCACTGTGATTAGAGAGGGGGGGCAGACTGCATGGGGCACTGTGATTAGAGAAGGGTGGCAGACTGCATGGGGCACTGTGATTAGAGAGGGGGGGGCAGACTGCATGGGGCACTGTGATTAGAGAGGGGGGGAAGACTGCATGGGGCACTGTGATTAGAGAGGGGGGCAGACTGCATGGGGCACTGTGATTAGAGAGGGGGGGCAGACTGCATTGGGCACTGTGATTAGAGAGAGGGGGAAGACTGCATTGGGCACTGTGATTAGAGAGGGGGGCAGACTGCATTGGGCACTGTGATTAGAGAGGGGGGCAGACTGCATTGGGCACTGTGATTAGAGAGGGGGGGCAGACTGCATGGGGCACTGTGATTAGAGAGGGGGGGCGGACTGCATTGGGCACTGTGATTAGAGAGGGGGGGCGGACTGCATTGGGCACTGTGATTAGAGAGGGGGGCAGACTGCATGAGGCACTGTGATTAGAGAGGGGGGGGGCAGACTGCATTGGGCACTGTGATTAGAGAGGGGGGGCAGACTGCATGGGGCACTGTGATTAGAGAGGGGGGGCGGACTGCATTGGGCACTGTGATTAGAGAGGGGGGCAGACTGCATGGGGCACTGTGATTAGAGAGGGGGGGCAGACTGCATTGGGCACTGTGAT
The DNA here is from genome assembly GCA_028564925.1 of Lithobates sylvaticus. Lineage (NCBI taxonomy): Eukaryota > Metazoa > Chordata > Amphibia > Anura > Ranidae > Lithobates > Lithobates sylvaticus. The sequence continues at coordinate 8,838,004 of CM053035.1, forward strand.
TAGAGAGGGGGGCAGACTGCATTGGGCACTGTGATTAGAGAGGGGGGCAGACTGCATTGGGCACTGTGATTAGAGAGGGGGGGGGCAGACTGCATTGGGCACTGTGATGGGGGGCTGTGAAATTTGTGCAATAAACATTCTCGAAAACATAACAAATTCTTTTGAGTGTTTTTACATTTTAAAGCCGGGGGGTGCCAGATATAGGATCCGCCCTGGGTGCCAAATGCTCTAGGTACGCCCCTGAACGGGGCTCCTAAATGTTTTTAAAAAATAATAATAAAAAAAGTAAAATAATAAAAATAAAGAACTACTGGCACCATCGACTGCTTTACTGACACCATCCATGTTTTAATACATTTGGGGGTTCACACCCTAATACAATAGGCTGCACACACCTTTGGCTATGCCACCCTCTGAAAAGTGATCCACTGTGGAGGGCTGTAAGCATTAGTGCCTAGCTGAAAGAGCCCTATGGCACTCTGGTTACTTAGATTCCAGGTCTGTCATCCTGATCCTCACTTTACAACCTAGTGGGTTGTTGACCTGCAAACAAGCAGCCAGCCAGTGAAGTCTAAACAACTCTGACCTCTAATCCTGTATTCTCCAGCGCAACAGTGAAGCCAGCATGAAAATGACAGATCTAGACTTATCTACCTTTAAGTAAGTCAGCATTGACATCTCCCACGTAGCTATCCTCCCACATTCCCTTTTATTGCTCATTACTTGGACCCACTGAATTCACCTTAATCTACAGATACATTCCTTAGTATATTTGCCATTTGCTACTTACATTTGCACTCCTCTGGTATCCCGTGCCTCTGAACACAGAGAATAATTAACTTCTCCTTACCTGAGGTTCGTTATACGGAACTACCAGTAACCTCCAGTAACTGTTGACACAACAGGAGTATAAATAACAAGAGTGAACACACTCTTCCTCCTTCAGAGTCTGACATGACAAGAGTGACATTTAGGCACTGCAATGGGTGTTCAAGCCAAGCCACTGTTTCTGCTGTCAACCGTTGATTGTACCAGAATAACAACCATGCGTTTATTGCGAACGATCTTTATTTGCTCTTTATTTGCAATGCAGATTACACCGAAAGCCCTGAAAATAAACTGAAAGGGCTGTTTAGTCAAATTGCCATTTTTAAATATTCCACAGATATACTCTTAAGCCGAAACTCCAAACAGATAAAAAAGACACACATTAATGCCCTGTACACACGTTCGGACTTTGTCCGCCGGACCTAGTCCGGCGGGACTTCCCCACACACGCCCCCGGACTTCCGAGCGTGTGACTTGCCCACACACGCCCGGACTTCTCCGGCGGACAATCCGCTGGACAAAGTCCGCGGGACTTTTGAAAATGAACGGACTTGCCCACACACGGAGCAGTCCGTTCATTTAGAACGTAACTGCAGGTAGACGGAGCTAGCGAAGACCCCCAAGACGGAAGAAGACCCCCGGAGCAGTGCAATAAAATATTTTTTCAAAATTGTGTGTTTTTTTACTTTACATTTTACACCTTAGGTGAATGGGTAGGGGTACATCGTACCCCATACTCATTTACATAGGGTGGGGGGCCGGGATCTGAGGGCCTCCTTATAAAAGGGGGCTCCCAGATTCCGATAAGCCCCCGCCCGCAGACCCCGACAACCAACGGCCAGGGTTGTCGGGAAGAGGCCCTTGTCCTCATCAACATGGGGACAAGGTGCTTTGGGGTGGGAGGGCCGCACGGCCCCCCTTTCCCCAGGGCACCCCCCATGTTGAGGGCACGCGGCCTGGTATGGCTCAGGGGGGGGGGGGGCGCTCGCTCGTCCCCACCCCTTTCCTGGCCTGCCGGGCTGCGTGCTCGGATAAGGGTCTGAGATGGATTTGGGGGGGACCCCCACGCCGTTTTTTCGGTGTGGGGCCTCCCTTTAAATCCATGCCAGGTGACGGGGCTAGCGCGGCGGCATTCACTGCCTTCGCTAGCTCCGTCTACCTGAAGTCACGTGCTAAATGAACAGACTTTCAAAAGTCCGGCGGACTAGCCTACTAACGGCGGGATTGTCCGCCAAGTCCGGCGGACAATTTTAAAACAAAACTTAAAACCTAGTCCGCCGGACTTTTTGGCGCCAAAAAGTCCGCCGGCGCCCACACACGAGGGGATTGTCCGGTGGACTTGAGTCCAGCGGACAATCCCGCGGGATAGTCCGCTCGTTTGTACGCGGCATAAGGCAATGTTAAATGTATTTTTGGCTCAGGTTAAAGGGTTGTCCTCATAAAAAAGAAGGAAAACTAAATGTAACAGCCATAACCCCTGCAGGGCGGCTATGAATTTGCTGGGCTTACCAATTACCTCCTCCTTGTAGCTCGTCGTTCCTTGTCTAGGGGTTCCCAGGGTTAGTACCCAGTAACTTCAGAAGCTGACACTCAAATGTCCTTTTAAGGATTTTTATTTGCAAGGGTAACGTTCAACTATAACACAGTCTCTCAATTGGGAATAGAGGGCACGGGGTGATAAAACTCAGGCACTTCAGAACTGCTGACATCAATTGAATGTCTCTTTAGATAGCCCAGAGAATAGCCACTCGCAACTGGGCGCTTCACTGCTGGATAAACCTCTGACTGTAGATTTAGCAGCCAACAAGTGACTCGAAAATTTGCAAAGTCTCTGCCACAGACTTGGTTGTAACTGAAGATAAGTTAGGAACTTTTCCCATGGTACCTGGATCTTTCAGCCGCCTTGGCGATACCGTAAGAAATGTGGATTCTCTAGTGTCCATACAAGTCAGCTCCCAGGCTCTTACCGAACAGCCAGCTTCTTGGCCCTCCTCCGAAGAGTCCTCCCCTGGTCGCTTGTACGAGTTACTGTGTCTCTCCAATGCCGAGAGCACACCGGGACATCTTCGAATCATCCTTCAGTTACTGGACCTCGAACTAGCCAGTTCCGCGGCTCGGGAACGGACGGATCCCCACCCCAGACCATGAGGGCCTCTGGGGCTGGTCAGGGTGACCATGCTCACGGGGACGGCAGACACTCCTGGGTCCGGGACCCCCCACGGGGATTGGTCCGGACCGGAACCAGGAATCAAAGAGCACTGAACACGTGACTTAAATACCCCTTCCCAGACTACACAGCGGGGCCAGATGCTCCCACTGATTGGCTCCGAGAAAGATTGGTACCTAACACGTCCAACCAGGCCTGGTTCTCAGCCTGTCACAGGTGCTTCACTGCACCTATGACCAGGCAGAACTCCAGTACAGCCCAGCCAAACTGATGCCAAAGTAAAAGACCTATAGAATTAACCCCCAGAACTCTGTTACAGTTCTGGAAAAACTAAATTTGCATTATAGCGCACACTTTAGAAAAGTGTCGGCGCTACATAAACATACATTTTTATTCCACTTCCTCAGAGCCCAGGTTGTCTTAGACTAGTCCCCAATCTGTGACTGGGCAACAAAAGTAAAAGCAGCACAGTGAGGAGCTCATCTTCCTGTCACCAGACACCAGCCATGGCAGAGGGAACCTTTAGGCACTGCGATGGGTGTTCAAGCAGAGCCACTGATTCTGCTGTCAACCGTTGACTGCATTGAGTAACAACCATGAGACTTAAGCCTGGTACACGCGGTACCATTGTTGGCAGGGGATTGTCTGTTAACAGACTGTTGTCCTAAAATCTTACTGTTTGTACGCTCCTTTTGACAATTGTTGTCCAACCTTTGGTCAACAAATGTTGGACGGCAGGCTAGTAAATTTTCGGTGGACAACGGTTTGACGTCAGATTTTCGGATGGTCAGTACACAAGTCGAAAGTACAAACGTGCATGATCGGAATCAATGAATCAACAAAATTAGCAGAAGGGGCCCAAAGGGTGGCGCTCAAGAGCTGAAATTCCTCGTAGTACATCACTATGTTCGTGTTTGTTGCGTAACAATTGTGTACCGTTAGTATGCAAGACAAGATACTGCCGCATTCCCTTTTCACAAAAATTAGACGCTCGGTTGGCCAACAATCATACCATGTGTATGAGGCTTAAGAACGCTCTTTTGAAAATTTGCATGACAGATTGCCCTGGAAATAAACTGATGGGGCTGTTCAGTCAGTTTTGCATATTTAAAGATGCCACGGATACACGCTAAAGCCAGACTCCAGGCAGACACAAATTAGGGCAATGTTAGGTGTATTTTAGCTTGGACTAATGAGCTGGTCCTCAGAGAAAAGAAGGAAAACTAAACATGCATTTTTAATCCACTTCCACAGAGCCCAGGTCATCCCGGACTAGCATCCCCATCTGTGACTGGACAGTGAAAAGAGAAGCAGCACAGTTATGAGTTCATCTCTCTGGCAACAGACACCAGCCATGGCAGAGGAACATTTAGCCGCTGCGATAGGTGTTCAAGCAGAGCCACTGATTCTGCTGTCAAATGTTGACTGCACCAGAATAACAATCATGAGACTGAGAACGCTGACAATTTGCATAACAGATTACACTGAGGGCCCTGAAATAAAAAAAACTGAGGGGGCTGTTCAGTCAGTTTGGCCACAGATACACACTAAAGCCGAACGCCAGGCTGATAAAAAAAGACACAGATTAAGGCAATGTTAAATTTATTTTTATCTTGGACTAAAGAGTTGCCCTCTTTAGAAGGAAAACTAAACATACATTTTCAATCCGCTTCCTCAGAGCCCAGGTCATCCCATACTAGGCAGATAAAAAGCCACAAATGAATGCAATGTTTAATGTATATTTTAGATCCAACTTTCAGCTCCAGAGTTGTCCTCAGACAAGACAAGAAAAAGGAAACATAAATTTTCAATCCACTTCCTTCGGAGCCCTAGCTCCAATCTGTGACTGGACAGTGAAAGGAGAAGCAGAACAGTGATGAGCTCATCTCTCTGTCAGCAGCCACTAGAAGCAACACACAACACTTTGAACCCCCCCCAGCATTTCTGTCCATGGCCATCTAGAATAAAGGCAAATGATTCATGTAGCTCTTACTTCCTGGAATCTATTTGCCCTTAGCTAAAGCATGCATGCAGGAGAGTGTGCTTAGCTGAGAACCCCCTCCACCCCTCCCCTTCTGAAGACTCCTGGAATGTATGACAGACTTTGACTAGGTAAGAAACCAGGAAGTAACTTGAAGAAATGTGAAAAAAAAAGTTTACAACCAGTTAATATGATATATTTTTCTATCTACAGTGCCTTGAAAAAGGACACTTAGCTGTCCCAGGGTCCAGCAATCGTCTCCCCCTCCGCTCGGCGGCGACAGCATTTTAACTGTGGGCGCCCGGCTGTGGCTTCACAGCCGGGCACCCACTGTGCATGCGCCTATCAGTGCCCATCAATGCCACCTCAGTGCCACTTAGGGTTGCCAACTGTCCAGGATTCACCCGGACAGTTCGGGTTTGGAATCATGTGTCCGGGTTTCAAACTGCCTGAAACCCGGACACATTATTCAGACTGGACTATTGCTTCCAAGCAGGGTTGCTGTCTGCAGTTGTCTAAGCCAAGAGTGTCTGTTTCTCTTTCACATTGCCCAAAGCCAGCACTAACAATTCGCACCCCCCCCCACACACACACACACACACACACACACACACACACAGGAGAGGAGAGAGGGCTCGATCTGCTCCTCTCGGTCCCGCCCTTACCCCTCTGTGTCTGCCCACACTCTAATCCCCAGCACTGTGCCTCAGAGAAGGAAAGTGGGGGCCGGAAATTTGAAGTCCAGCAGCCTCAGATATATCTGGATGAGAGGTGCTGACTGCCAAGGGGTGAGTGAGCTCACCATCCTTATCCCTTAGTACACTAAGGTAAATCAGGGTTCTCAGAGCAGCCCTTACATCAGAGTTCCCCTTTACACCAGAAGCCACAGTGTTCCCTCTTACATCAGAGTTCTCAGTGTTCCCCCTCAAATCAGGATTCCCAGAGTATCCCTTATGTTAGAGTCCCCAGAGTTCTTCCTTACATCAGAGACTGCAGAGTCTCCCCTTACAGTGTAAGGGAACTATTTAAGTTCAGATGTAAAAGGGGAACTCTGCGGATTCAGATGTAAAAGGGAAACGCTGTGGATTCAGATGTAAAAGGGGAACTCTGTGGACTCTGATGTAAAAGGGGTACACTTGTGATTAACTTCATATGATTAGAAAAGTTATTTAATTGCTAAATATATGTATAGCTTATACGTTTATACTATAAAAAAAAATTGCTGTGCGCCGCTAATGTGTTCGGGTTTGACTTGAAGAAAAGGTGGCAACCCTAGTGCCACTTCATTGGTGCCACCTCATCGGTGCCCATCAGTGCTGCCTTATCAGTGCCCATCAGTGAAGGAGAAAACTTACTTATTTACAAAGTTTTGAAACTGAAACAAAAAAAAAATATACATATTTTTTTTCAAAATTTTCGGTCTTTTTTTATTTGTATAGCAAAAAATAAAAACCGCAGAGGTGATCAAATACCACCAAAAGAAATCTCTATTTGTGGGACAGTGTACAGTGTAGCATGACCTCACAATTGTCATTCAAAGTGCGACAAATTGGTCTGGGCAGGAAGGTGTTTAAGTGCCTGGTATTGAAGTGGTTAAAGAGGAACTACTTACCATGGAAAATAAAATTTTAAAATCCTAAAAGGTTTTCCCTGTATAAAGTAAAAAAACAAAACAGAAGCTCTCCTGCATGTGTGCTTGAGCTAAGGGCAAATAGATTCCAGGAAGTAAGTGCTACATGAATCATTTGCCTTTATTCAAGATGGCCATGCTGGGAGGGGTTCAAAGTGTTGTGTGTTGCTTCTAGTGGCTGCTGACAGAGAGATGAGCTCATCACTGTTCTGCTTCTCCTTTCACTGTCCAGTCACAGATGGGGGTGCTAGATGATCTGGGCTCTGTGGAAGTGGATTAAAAGTGTATGTTTAGTTTTCCTTCTTTTCTCCGATTATTAAAAGTCAGCAGCTGTAGTATTTGTAGCTGCTGACTTTCAATTTTTTTTTTTTTTAAGCGGAACTCCACTTTAAGTAATTCTAATGCTAAGAATTAAAAAAAAAAAAACACGTCATACTTACCTGCTCTGTATAATATTTTTGCACAGGGCATCCCCGATCCTCTTATTTGTGGGTAAAAAATAAAAAGTAAAATAAATAAGAATTTTTTTTTTTTTTAAAGCGCCCCATCCCTCCAAGCTTACGCACAGAAGCGAACACATATGGCTTTTAAAGTAGCGCCCTGCATATGTAAACGGTGTTCAAACCACACATGCGAGGTATCGCCGCGATCGTTAGAGAGAGAGCAATAATTCTAGCCCTCGACCTCCTCTGTAGTTCAAAACTGGTAACCTGTAGAAAATTTTAAACGTCGCCTATGGAGATTTTTAAGTATCAAAGTTTGTCGCCATTCCACAAGCGGGGTGCAATTTTGAAGCGTGACATGTTGGGTATAAATTTACTCGGCGGAACATTATCTTTCACAATATGAAAAAAAAATTGGGCTAACTTTACTGTTTTCTTATTTTTTTATTAAAAAATGTGTCTTTTTTTTCCCCAAAAAATTGACCGCTGCGCAAATATGGTGTGACATAAAGTATGATTTTTTTTTATTATAATGTTTGGGTTTGTAAGTAATTTTCTAGCAAAGAAAATTATTTTAACTTGTAAACAAGTTTGAAAAATAGGTCCGGTCCTTAAGTGGTTAAAGGCGCAAGTTTAACCACTTCAGCACCGGGTGATTTTACCCCCTTCCTTACCAGAGCCCTTTTTGCGATTCGGCACTGCGTCGCTTTAACTAACCATTGCGCGGTCGTGCTTCGTTACACCCAAACAAAATTGATGTCCTTTTTTTTCCCACAAATAGAGCTTTCTTTTGGTGGTATTTGATCACCTCTGCGGTTTTTATTTTTTGCGCTATAAACAAAAGAAGAGCGACAATTTTGAAAAAAAACACAATATTTTTTACTTTTTGCTATAATAAATATCCAATTTAAAAAAAAAAAAAACAATTTTTTTTACTCAGTTTAGGCCGATACATATTCTTCTACATATTTTTGGTAAAAAAAATCGCAATAAGCGTATATGGATCGGTTTGCGCAAAAGTTATAGCGTCTACAAAATAGGGGATAGATTTATTGCATTTTTTTTTTTTTTTACTAGTAATGGCGGCGATCTGGGATTTTTTTTTTTAGTGACTGCGACATTGTGGCGGACACTTCGGACACTTTTGACACATTTTTGGGACCATTCACATTTACACAGCGATCGTTGCTATAAAATTGCACTGATTACTGTGTAAATGTGACTGGCAGGGAAGGGGTTAACACTAGGGGGCGCTTCAGGGGTTAATATGTTCCCTAAGGTAGTGATTCTAACTGTGGGGGGAGGGGACTCACAAGGGGAGGGGACCGATCGGTGTTCCTCCGTACTGGGAACACATGATCGGTCTCCTCTCCGCTGACAGGACATGGAGCTGTATGTTTACACACACAGCTCCACGGTCCCGCACGGTCCCGCGGTTTTCACGGGCAATCGCGGGTGCCCTGGCGGACATCGCGGCCGCCCCTAGGTGGCCGGGAATGGTAGGACGTCATATGACGCCCACCCAGGATGGGAGATCCACCTTGTGGGCATCATATGACTATGGCCGGGTAATGAAGGGGTTAAAAAAAAAAAGTAAAGTATTCAAAAACACAGATCTTGGCTATTTGAATGCTTTCAAGGGCAGAGGAGGGATTTAGGGTCTTATAGACGCCATATCCCTCCAAAAAAATTGTTGTCACAAGTCTATGGCTGTCACAAGGGCTGTTTACATTCCTTGTGACAGCAATAAAAGTGATCAGAACATTTTTTTAAATTTAAAGCAACAGTGTCAAAATAATATAAATTAATTATTTAAAGCGCCCCGTCCGCTAGCACGCAAAGGCGAATGTGTGCTTCGGTCCTGAACACACGCAAATCGTCCCACACATGTGAGATATCGCTGCAAATGTCAGATCATGGGCAGTAATTTTAGAACCAGACCTGCTCTGTAAATCTAAAGTGGTAACCTGTAAAGGCTTTTAAAGCATCGCTAATGGATAGTAAAATGTACGTTGTTTGTCGCCGTTGTGGGGGCGTGCACAATTTTAAAGCGTGACATTATCTTTTATATTTTACAAGCAAAAATTGGGTTATGTACAGTGGTACCTTTGATTACGAGCATAATTTGTTCCAGAAGAATGCTTGTTAATCCAAAGCACTCATATATCAAAGCGAGTTTCCCCAGTCAATGGAAACAAAGATAATTCGTTCCACAGTGACTTCTATTGTATGCAGTACCGCATGTGGCCAGAGGAGGGGGGCACCGGAGACACTCGGAAACTGATCGGAAACCGTTCGGATGCACTCGGGAACAACCGACCAGCGCATGTCGTTTTACGTCGGCAGAATGGGCACTGGTGGGCAAAAGGGCGTAGAGGTACATCCACTTTAAGAAGAGGTGTTGCCTCGATGTCCGCCATCATGTCACGGAGAGGTAGAACAGGGAAATGCTTTTGTAACCAAAGCATTTCTGCTCTCTGTCATCGGGAGCAGTGATTGCTGTCCTGTGTGTTGAAGCCCCCCCCCCCACAGTCAGAATCACTCCCTAGGACACACTTAACCCCTTCATCGCCCCCTAGTGGTTAACCCCTTCCCTGCCAGTGTCATTTACACAGTAATTAATGCATTTTTATAGCACTGATCGCTGTATAAATGACAATGGTCCCAAAATAGTGTCAAAAATGTCCGATGTGTCCGCCATGTCGCAGTCACAATAAAAATCGCTGATCGCGGCCATTAGTAGTAAAAAAAAAAAAATATTAATAAAAATGCCATAAAACTATCTCCTATTAACGCTATAACTTTTGCGCAAACCAATCAATAAACGCTTATTGCAATTTTTTTTTTTTTTAGCAAAAATATGTAGGAGAATACGTATCGGCCTAAACTGAGGGAAAAAAATTATATTTTTTATATATTTTTGGGGGATATTTATTATAGCAAAATGTAAAAAATAATAACTACTTTTTTTTAACATTGTTGCTCTTTTTTTTTGTTTATAGCGCATAAAATAAAAACCACAGAGGTGATCAAATACCACCAAAAGAAAGCTCTATTTGTGGGAAAAAAAGGACGTCAATGTTGTTTGGGGGCCACGTCGCACGACCGCGCAATTGTCAGTTAAAGCGACGCAGTGCTCTGGTCTTTTGGCCAGCAATATGGTCCGGTGGCTTAAGTGGTTAATTGCAGTAAGCTCAGTTCCCGGGCTTTTGGTAGGCGATTCAGTTCGCATAGGTTGCGCTATACAAGTCATTCATTCATTCCCCCCCCCCCCGTGCTCCAAAAAGGGGGAAGGTTGAGGTCCAAGTGCAGGGTAGCTGAATTGGGTGGTTCTGTTCATTATACCAGGACCGCTGCGCCTTGCACTCCGCTAAGGACACCGGGACTTTTCGGAAACTTCCAAGCCATGGAGAATGCCATGATAGTCTCTGGATGAGATGTGTGGGGGGGGGGGGGGGGGGGAGGAGAGAGAGAGACAAGGGGGGAGCAAGAAGATTTTGGTGGGAAGAGAGGGGGAGGAGAGGGGGATGGGAAGAGAGAAAGGGGATAGAGAGCAGTTGGGAGAAGGGGAGGGGTTACGGACTCGTGACAAGCATGCAGCAAGTGAAATCATAACTCCTGATCTGGATCCACAGTTCACAAGCTACTGAAACTCTTGGATCAGCATGACAGCCAGGCAACTAGTATGTGCAGGAGAGGTCACCAATGACAATCTTTGTACTTCCTTCTGCACAGCTTTCTTTGAGCCCTCGTTCACAGTGAAGCGATTTGTCATGCGATTTGGCAGGTCAAAACGCTTGACAAGTTGCAGCCTATTCCTGGCAATGGAACTGTTCCAATCGGTGAGATGGGAACTTTGCCGCACCGCCCACGATTTGCAAAAATAGTTCCTGCACTACTTGCGGATTTCGGGTGCGACTTCAATAGACATCTGTGCACGAAGCCGCACAGATGTCTTTCAAGTCGGACCAGACAATGCGGCTTTGAAATCGTGCGATTTCAGATGAAGTCGCACAATTTCAAAGCCATGTTCAAGGACTCAAGCTTCGGGGCTGTAAGAGTTAAGAGAATAAGTATCGCGAGAGTTCTTCCCAGAGAAAGTGAAAGGAAGTTTTAGTTGCGGCCTGGTTTTAGCCTTGTATGAGCTGTGACAGAGACGGGTTTGTTTTTTATTTTTTCTCTATCAGATCTCTACCTTTACCACGGATCATAATATAAATACAAATTCCGGGTTGCAGGAGAAGGTTTCAGAAACTGTGAAGCTACACGTTGGGATCGCGATTGCTGGATCTGGGCCTCCCCACTGACATCCATGTAATGTACTTCCTTTATTATTATTATCATTACATTGCAAGTTTGTTTCTATTTTTATGATGTTTATTTAGGTTTGGGATTGTTTTGTAATTTGTTGCTTTTTTTTAACAAGAATTGACAACATTTACTTTGTTGCAACATTGTTCCCCATCTCCTGCTCCACGGGCCACATCTGCAAGATTTTATCCGGCCCATAACTAATGAGCACAGACCGAGGATCCAGATCAGTCGGTCACCACTGAAGGGGACTCTGATGTAAGGGGGGATCTTATGGAGAGCCTGATGTGAGGGGAACTCTGATAAGGTCATTGATGAAAGCATTGCCAGGACAAGGTCATCCGGTGCCCAGGGTAAAGATGCCAAACTGCACCCCCCTTTCCCTTAGGGCCCTTTCACACTGGGGCGGGGGAGCCGCGGTGACGGTTAAAGCAGCGCTATATTTAGCGCTGCTTTACCGTTGTTTTGCCCGTGGGGTTCGGCCGCTCGCGGTGCGGTTTTACCCCCGCGAGTGGCCGAAAAAGGGTTAATATCCCCCGCAGAGCGCCGCCGTAGCAGGGCTTTGCGGCGGTATTGCCGCGGTTTTACCGCGGTGTCCCATTCAAATCAATGGTACACACCGCCCCTATACCGCTCCAAAGATGCTGCTAGCAGGACTTTTTTTGCCGTCTTGCTAGCGCACCGCTCCAGTGTGAAAGCCCGCCGGCTTTCACACTGGAGTGAATGGGGCCGGATTTTTTCAGGCGGTATACAGGCACTATTTTTAGCGCTGTACCGCCTGAAAAACGCCCCAGTGTGAAAGGGGCTTAAGGGTTAGGGTCAGGGTCCCCCCCCCTCATCCCTGTCCCTGCAATAAACCATTGCGCCCAGGGCAGCCGTACCTCCTACCCTGACAACTCATGGGGCCCCCGGGCAATAGAAGATCATGGGGCCCCCTTGGTCCCCACACTCAAGGGGACCAAGCGCACACACAGGGGGGGGGGGACACGCACACACAGGGGGACACTGGAGGGAGAGCACACACACACAGGGGGGGACACGCACACAGGGGGACACTGGAGGGAGAGCGCACACACAGGGGGACACTGGAGGGAGAGCGCACACACAGGGGGACACTGGAGGGAGAGCGCACACACAGGGGGACACTGGAGGGAGAGCGCACACACAGGGGGACACTGGAGGGAGAGCGCACACACAGGGGGACACTGGAGGGAGAGCGCACACACAGGGGGGGGGGACACACACACACAGGGGGAACACTGGAGGGAGAGCGCACACACAGGGGGGGGACACACAGGGGGACACTGGAGGGAGAGCGCACACGCGGGGGGGGGGCAGAGCACACACAGGGGGGACACTGGAGGGAGAGCGCACACGCAGGGGGGGGGGGGGGGCACGCACACACAGGGGGACACTGGAGGGAGAGCGCACACACACAGGGGGACACTGGAGGGAGAGCGCACACACATACAGGGGGACACTGGAGGGAGAGCGCACACACAGGGGGGCACACACACAGGGGGACACTGGAGGGAGAGAGCGCACACACACAGGGGGGCACACACACAGGGGGGACACTGGAGGGAGAGCGCACACACAGGGGGGCCCACACACACAGGGGGACACTGGAGGGAGAGCGCACACACAGGGGGGCACACACACAGGGGGACACTGGAGGAGAGCGCACACACAGAGGGGGGGACACTGGAGGGAGAGCGCACACACAGGGGGGGCACACGCACAAAGGGGGACACTGGAGGGAGAGCGCGCACACACAGGGGGGCACACGCACACACAGGGGGACACTGGAGGGAGAGCGCACACACAGGGGGGGGACACGCACACAGGGGGACACTGGATGGAGAGCGCACACACAGGGGGGGACACTGGAGGGAGAGCGCACACACAGGGGGACACTGGAGGGAGAGCGCACACACAGGGGGACACTGGAGGGAGAGCGCACACACAGGGGGACACTGGAGGGAGAGCGCACACACAGGGGGACACTGGAGGGAGAGCGCACACACAGGGGGGCACACACAGGGGGGAAACTGGAGGGAGAGCGCACACACAGGGGGGGACACACACACACAGGGGGACACTGGAGGGAGAGCGCACACACGGGGGGGGGGCACGCACACACAGGGGGACACTGGAGGGAGAGCGCACACGCAGGGGGACACTGGGGGGAGAGCGCACACGCAGGGGGACACTGGAGGGAGAGCGCACACACAGGGGGGGGGCACGCACACACAATGGGACACTGGAGGGAGAGCGCACACACAGGGGGGCACACGCACACAGGGGGACACTGGAGGGAGAGCGCACACACAGGGGGACACTGGAGGGAGAGCGCACACACAGGGGGACACTGGAGGGAGAGCGCACACACACAGGGGGGCACACACACACACACAGGGGGACACTGGAGGGAGAGCGCACACACAGGGGGGGGCACACACAGGGGGACACTGGAGGGAGAGCGCACACACACAGGGGGGGCACGCACACACAGGGGGACACTGGAGGGAGAGCACGCACACACACAGGGGGACACTGGAGGGAGAGCGCACACACAGGGGGGCACACATACACACACACACAGGGGGACACTGGAGGGAGAGCGCACACACACAGGGGGGGGGCGCACACACAGGGGGACACTGGAGGGAGAGCGCACACACAGGGGGCACACACACAGGGGGACACTGGAGGGAGAGCGCACACACAGGGGGCACACACACAGGGGGACACTGGAGGGAGAGAGCAAATAACGGGGGGCACACACACACAGGGGGACACTGGAGGGAGAGCGCACACACAGGGGGGGACACACACACAGGGGGACACTGGAGGGAGAGCGCACACACAGGGGGGCACACGCACATGGGGGGACACTGGAGGGAGAGCGCACACACAGGGAGGCACACACACGCGCACACAGGGGGACACTGGAGGGAGAGCGCACACACAGGGGGACATGGAGGGAGAGCACACACACACAGGGGGACACTGGAGGGAGAGCGCACACACAGGGGGGGACACTGGGGAGAGCGCACACACAGGGGGGCACACACACACAGGGGGACACTGGAGGGAGAGAGCGCACACACAGGGGGGCACACGCACACACAGGGGGACACTGGAGGGAGAGCGCACACACACAGGGGGACACTGGAGGGAGAGCGCACACACACAGGGGGGACACTGGAGGGAGAGCGCACACACAGGGGGGGGACACTGGAGGGAGAGCGCACACACAGGGGGGCACTGGAGGGAGAGCGCACACACAGGGGGGCACACACACACAGGGGGACACTGGAGGGAGAGCACACACACACAGGGGGGCACACACACAGGGGGACACTGGAGGGAGAGCGCACACACAGGGGGGACACACACACACACAGGGGGACACTGGAGGGAGAGCGCACACACAGGGGGGGACACGCACACAGGGGGACACTGGAGGGAGAGCGCCCACACAGGGGGACACTGGAGGGAGAGCGCACACACAGGGGGACACTGGAGGGCGAGCGCACACACAGGGGGGGGACACTGGAGGGAGAGCGCACACACACAGGGGGACACTGGAGGGAGAGCACACACACAGGGGGGCACACTCACACAGGGGGACACTGGAGGGAGAGCGCACACACAGGGGGACACTGGAGGGAGAGCGCACACACAGGGGGACACTGGAGGGAGAGCACACACAGGGGGACACTGGAGGGAGACGCACACACAGGGGGACACTGGAGGGAGAGCGCACACACACACAGGGGGGCACACTCACACACAGGGGGACACTGGAGGGAGAGCGCACACACAGGGGGGACACACACACAGGGGGACACTGGAGGGAGAGCGCACACACAGGGGGGCACACGCACACACAGGGGGGACACTGGAGGGAGAGCGCACACACAGGGGGGCACACACACACAGGGGGACACTGGAGGGAGAGCGCACACACAGGGGGGGCACACACACACAGGGGGACACTGGAGGGAGAGAGCGCACACACAGGGGGGGACACTGGGGGGAGAGCGCACACACAGGGGGGCACACACACAGGGGGACACTGGAGGGAGAGCACACACACAGGGGGGCACACACACACACACTGGGGGAGACTGGAGGGGGGGCGCACACACACAGGGGGACACTGGAGGGAGAGCGCACACACAGGGGGGACACTGGAGGGAGAGCGCACACACAGGGGGACACTGGAGGGAGAGCGCACACACAGGGGGACACTGGAGGGAGAGCGCACACACAGGGGGGCACACACACACAGGGGGACACTGGAGGGAGAGCGCACACACAGGGGGGCACACACACAGGGGGACACTGGAGGGAGAGCGCACACACGGGGGGGGACACACACACAGGGGGGACACTGGAGGGAGAGCGCACACACAGGGGGGGGACACGCACACAGGGGGACACTGGAGGGAGAGCGCACACACACAGGGGGACACTGGAGGGGGAGAGCACACACACACAGGGGGACACTGGAGGGAGAGCGCACACACAGGGGGGGAGGGAGAGCACACACACAGGGGGACACTGGAGGGAGAGCGCACACACAGGGACACACACACACACAGGGGGACACTGGAGGGAGAGCGCACACACAGGGGGGGACACTGGAGGGAGAGCGCACACACAGGGGGGCACACACACACAGGGGGACACTGGAGGGAGAGCGCACACACAGGGGGGCACACACACAGGGGGACACTGGAGGGAGAGCGCACACACAGGGGGGCACACACACACACACAGGGGGACACTGGAGGGAGAGCGCACACACAGGGGGGCACACACACACACAGGGGGACACTGGAGGGAGAGCGCACACACAGGGGGGGGGAGGGAGAGCGCACACACAGGGGGACACTGGAGGGAGAGCGCACACACAGGGGGGGCACACACACACAGGGGGACACTGGAGGGAGGGAGAGCGCACACACAGGGGGGACACTGGAGGGAGAGCGCACACACAGGGGGGGGCACACGCACACAGGGGGACACTGGAGGGAGAGCGCACACACACTGGGGGGCACACACACAGGGGGACACTGGAGGGAGAGCGCACACACAGGGGGGGCACACACACACAGGGGGACACTGGAGGGAGAGCGCACACACAGGGGGGCACACACACAGGGGGACACTGGAGGGAGAGCGCACACACAGGGGGGGGCACACACACACAGGGGGACACTGGAGGGAGAGCGCACACACAGGGGGGCACACGCACACAGGGGGACACTGGGGGAGAGCGCACACACAGGGGGGGACACGCACACAGGGGGACACTGGAGGGAGAGCGCACACAGGGAGGCACACACACAGGGGGGACACTGGAGGGAGAGCGCACACACAGGGGGGGGCACACACGCACACAGGGGGACACTGGAGGGAGAGCGCACACACAGGGGGGGACACGCACACAGGGGGACACTGGAGGGAGAGCGCACACACAGGGGGGGACACGCACACAGGGGGACACTGGAGGGAGAGCGCACACACAGGGGGGGACACGCACACAGGGGGACACTGGAGGGAGAGCGCACACACAGGGGGCACACACACACACAGGGGGACACTGGAGGGAGAGCGCACACACAGGGGGGGACATGCACACAAGGGGGGGGGGGGACACTGTGGGCTGGGGGGGGTGACACTGTGGGCTGGGGGGGGTGACACTGTGGGCTGGGGGGTGACACTGTGGGGGTGACACTGTGGGGGGGGGGTGACACTGTGGGCTGGGGGGTGACACTGTGGGCTGGGGGGGGGTGACACTGTGGGCTGGGGGGTGACACTGTGGGCTGGGGGGGTGACACTGTGGGCTGGGGGGGCGACACTGTGGGCTGGGGGTGACACTGTGGGCTGGGGGGGTGACACTGTGGGCTGGGGGGGTGACACTGTGGGCTGGGGGGTGACACTGTGGGCTGTGGGGGGGGGGGGGGGTGACGCTGGGGGGACCCGGGGCCCATGACTCACCGATGCCGATGCTCCCCGCCGGCCCCTCCACTCTTTCCTTCCATTAGGGGCCCGGACTCGGCAGGTTGAAGCGGCTGTATTACATGCCGCGAATACTGCTAACAGCGCGCGGCTCCCCACCGGCCCCTCCTTCCCTCCCGTCCGTCCCAGGTGACGTCACGACGCATACAGTAGAAGCACCTGGGACGGACAGGAGGGAAGAAGGGGCCGGCGGGGAGCCGCGCGCCGCTAGCAGTATTGTTAGCGGCATCGCGGCATGTAATACAGCCGTTTCAAGTGGCCCCTCATGTGGCCGAGTCCGGGCCCCTAATGGCCCCGGGCCCTCGGGCGGCGCCCGAGTCACCGACCTGTCAGTCCGCCCCTGCCACTGACCATAGTTCGGCCCCCCAAAACTCTGCAGGACAGTAAACTGCCCCTTTGTTTAGAAAGTTTGGAGACCCCTGGTATACATAACAAGCTAATATAGGGCTTTGTACTTTATACCTTGTACTTTGAAAAACTCACAATAAATATTAAGTAAAAAAATAAATAAATTGAAAAACCCACCGATTTATTCTCTAGGGCCTCTGCTTGGGGGTTCTAATAAATTTTCTAGCAAAAAACAAAACGGGAAAAAAAAACAGTTTTTCACATGTAAACAAAACCTCCCAGAAAATGTCTGGTCTTCAACTGGTCTTCAGCTAGAGGCGGTTCTGGTTTTCGTAGGAGGTCAGCAATAACAGGCCTCTTTTTTCAGTTTCTTGTAAATGACTCCGCCTGTGACGTGTAAATTTCCTCCTACATGTATCTGTGTTCTTGCCGTATCTTCTGATACTTAGTACTTCTGTTGTTAGGTGTGAACTTTCACTCTAAACATTAGACTGGTCACCTTCATCAACATCTCAGTAGTTCTACTGTAACTTGACAACAGTATTTGTTCTGCAGTGTATGTTCTGATATTTGGATTTCTTTTACAACAGATTTGGGAATATGGTGAAAGAAGAGACCATGCTAGCTCCATGGGATCTGAAGGCTTCAGGGTAAGGTCAAGGACAAGCCTTTCGTGATTGTTAGTATGTATGTTTGTGTATATGTATACAGTGTGTGTACAATTCTTAGGCAAAGTTGATTTTTGAGGATTCATTTAATTATTGAACAACTACGGTGCTCTCCACCTCTGATTGACTGGGTTATGGAGATGGACCACATCAGGGGCGTTGCTAGGTCTACAAAAGATCTGGGGCTAGAGTCCATAGCAGCGGTCACCAACCTTTTTGCATGCAGGCTGGAATGGGACAAAAAATTGGCCCTGGACATCATCCAGACCGGCCCACTTTCATTTTGCAAACACGCACAAAAACAGTATATATTGTTTATATATATATATATATATATATATATATATATATATATATATATTATATATATATATATATACTGTTGGCGGGGGTGGAGGACACAGGGGGACACTGTGGGGGAGGGGGGTGGAGGACACAGGGGGACACCGTGGGGGAGGGGGGTGGAGGACACCATGGGGGGGTGGAGGACACAGTGGGATACCATGGGGGGTGGAGGACACAGTTGGACACCGTGGGGGGTGGAGGACACCGTGGGACACAGTGGGGGGGGTGGAGTAGACAGAGGGACAACATGGGGGTGGAGGAGACAGAGGGACACCGTGGGGGGGTGGAGGACACAAGGGGACACCATGGGGGGGTGGAAGACAAAGTGGGGGGGGGGTGGAGGACACAGAGGGACAGTATGGGGGGTGGAGGAGACAGAGGGACACCATGGGAGTGGAGGACACAAGGGGACACCGTGGGATTGGAGGACAAAAGGGGACACCATTGGGGGGTGGGAGACACAGTGAGGGTGGGTGGAGGACACAGAGGGACAGCATGGGGGGTAGAGGACACAGAGGAACAGCATGGGGGGTGGAGGACACAGTGGGACACAGTGGGACACCGTGGGGGTTGGAGGACACAGTGGGACGCCATGGGGGTTGGAGGACACAGTGGGACACCGTGGGGGGTGGAGGACACAGTGGGACACCGTGGGGGGTGGAGGACACAGTGGGACACCGTGGGGGGTGGAGGACACAGTGGGACACCATGGGGGGTGGAGGACAAAGTTGGGGGGTGGAGGACACAGAGGGACAGCCTGGGGGGTGGAGGACACAGAGGGACAGCATGGGGGGTGGAGGACACAGAGGGACAGCGTGGGGGGAGGAGAACACAGTGGGGGGGGTGGAGGACACAGAGGGACAGCCTGGGGGGTGGAGGACACAAAGGGACAGCGTGGGGGTTGGAGGACACAGAGGGACAGCGTGGGGGGTGGAGGACATAGTGGGATACTGTGGGGGGTGGAGAACATAGGGGGACACCGTGGGGGTGGAGGACACAGTGGGACACACCCTGGGGGGTGGAGGACACAGTGGGACACCGTAGGGGGGGGGAGAAGGACAGAGGGGGACACCGTGGGGGGTGGAGGACACAGGGGGGGGCGGAGGACACAATGAGGGTGGAGAACAGAGGGGGACAGCGTGGGGGGTGGAGGACAGAGGGGGACAACGTGGGGCGTGGAGGACAGAGGGGGACACTGTGGGGGGTGGAGGACAGAGGGGGACACCGTGGGGGGGGGGGGTGGAGGACACAGAGGGACAGCGTGGGGGGTGGAGGACACAGAGGGACAGCGTGGGGGTTGGAGGACACAGAGGGACAGCGTGGGGGGCGGAGGACACAGAGGGACACCGTGGGAGGTGGAGGACGCAGTGGGACACTGTGGGGGGTGGAGGACATAGTGGGACACCGTGGGGGGTGGAGGACATAGTGGGACACCGTGGGGTTGGAGGACACAGTGGGGCACACCGTGGGGGGTGGAGGACACAGTGGGACACCGTGGGGGGGGGGTGGAGGACACAGTGGGACACCGTGGGAGGTGGACACAGTGGGATACCGTGGGGGGTGGAGGACACAGTGAGACACCGTGGGGGGTGGAGGACACATTGGGACACCGTGGGGGGTGGAGGACAGAGGGGGACAACGTGGGAGGTGGAGGATAGAGGGGGACACGGTGGGGGGGGGGACAGAGGGGGACACCGTGGGGGGTTGAGGACACAGTGGGGGTGGAGAACAGAGGGGGACAGCGTGGGGGTAGAGGACAGAGGGGGAAAGCATGGGGACTGGAGGACAGAGGCGGACAGCGTAGGGGCTGGAGGACAGAGGGGAACGGCGTGGAGGCTGGAGGACAGAGGGGGACAACGTGGGGCGTGGAGGACAGAGGGGGACACTGTGGGGGGTGGAGGACAGTGGGGGACACCGTGGGGGTGGAGGTCACAGAGGGACAGTGTGGGGGGAGGAGGACACAGAGGGACAGCGTGGGGGTTGGAGGACACAGAGGGACAGCGTGGGGGGTGGAGGACACAGAGGGACAGCATGGGGGGTGGAGGACACAGAGGGACACTGTGGGGGGTGGAGGACACAGTGGGACACTGTGGGGGGTGGAGGACACAGTGGGACACCGTGGGGGGTGGAGGACATAGTGGGACACCGTGGGGGTGGAGGACACAGTGGGACACACCATGGGGGGTGGAGGACACAGTGAGACCCCGTGGGGGGGGGGTGGAGGACACAGTGGGACACCGTGGGGGGTGGAGGACACCGTGAGACACCGTGGGGGGGTGGGGGGTGGAGGACACAGTGGGACACCGTGGGGGGGGTGGAGGACACAGTGGGACACCGTGGGGGGTGGAGGACACAGTGGGACACCGTGGGGGGTGGAGGACACAGTGGGATACCGTGGGGGGTGGAGAACACAGTGAGACACCGTGGGGGGTGGACACAGTGGGATACCGTGGGGGTGGAGGACACATTGGGACACCGTGGGGGGTGGAGGACAGAGGGGGGACAACGTGGGGGGTGGAGGACAGAGGGGGACAACGTGGGGGGTGGAGGACAGAGGGGGACAACGTGGGAGGTGGAGGACAGAGGGGGACACTGTGGGGGGGAGGACAGAGGGGGACACCGTGGGGGGTTGAGGACACAGTGGGGGTGGAGAACAGAGGGGGACAGCGTGGGGGTAGAGGACAGAGGGGGACAGCATGGGGACTGGAGGACAGAGGCGGACAGCGTAGGGGCTGGAGGACAGAGGGGAACAGCGTGGAGGCTGGAGGACAGAGGGGAACAGCTTGGAGGCTGGAGGACAGAGGGGAACAGCGTGGAGGCTGGAGGACAGAGGGGAACAGCGTGGAGGCTGGAGGACAGAGGGGAGCAGCGTGGAGGCTGGAGGACAGAGGGGAACAGCGTGTAGGCTGGAGGACCGAGAGTGACAGCGTAGGGGAAGAAACAGGAGAGTATCTTGGGGCCTTCTGTGATCCTGTTGGGGCCTGGACCCCCTACTTCTGTACTGGCTACCTCTGCTCCCCCCTCCCCGGTGATGTTCATAGTATATAGCCTCACCCAATGCCTGCAATAAGACCTCTCATGGTGCGCTGCTCTATGCTGGCCCCTTTGTTCTTCTCGTCTGTCCCAGATTATGTCATGTACAGGCACCTGGGGTGGACGGGAGGGAAGGAGGTGCCGGCGGGGAACAGAACGCTGTGAGAAGTCCTATTGCAGCCGCTTCTGGCGCAGCCATTACGTTGACAGGCTGTCACTCAAACCGGCCCACTGAGCCATCGGCCCACCGGGAAACTCCCGGTAGTCCCGATGGCCAGTACATGCCTGTTACCATGGTTAATATGGTGTCAGGGTGATTGAAGCGCATTATTTCTATTGTTACATTGCAATATAGAATGACTCACAGCTGGGCGGTGGGTAGAGGCAGAACCATGGCACCAGCAATGATCAGGTTACAATTTGGAGATCATGGCAGGAAGGATGAAAAAGGAGAAAAAAAATGTAAATAAATAAAAAATATATTATAAAAAAAAAAAAACATAAATACATACGATAAATCAATTAAATTGATGAAAATTTATTTGATAAATAATTAAATCAATAAAATTAGATTAAATTAAATTAAATCAAATCGATCTTATTTAAAAGTCCATGAATAACACCACTGAAATGTTACAATTTGCAAATTTATGTGTAAAAAGGAGCCAACCCAGTGAGTCCACGAGCAATTCGTCACAGCATATACTGAGCTTTTACAGGAACTGCAAGCAGAAAGAGCAAGGTAGCCAAAGTTCAAATAAAAAAATAAAAAAAAAAATAAAAGAAGAAGAGAATTTACTTTATTAAAAACAATAGGGATGAGCCGAACACCCCCGGGTTCGGTTCGCACCAGAACCTTCGAACCGACCGAAAGTTCGCGCGAATTTTCGAACCCTATACGTTATAATGGACGCGAACGTTCGAAATCAAAAGTGCTAATTACAACGGCCAATATGCATGTTAATGTCATAAAACAGGTTTGGGGACCCGGGTCCTGCCCCAGGGGACATATATCAATGCAAAAAGAACTTTTAAAAACTAAAGTTTTTTCGGGAGCAGTCATTTTAATGATGCATAAAGTGAAAAAAAAAAAGTGAAATTTTCCTTTAAATATGGTACCTGGGGGGTGTCTAAAGTATGCCTGTGAAGTGGCATGTGTTTCCCGTGTTTAGAACTGTCCTTGCACAAAATGACATTTGTAAAGGAAAAAAAGAAGCCATTTAAAACCACTTGCGGCTTTAGGTTTGTTCTTAAGTAGAATCTGAACAGGTACACTATGAAGTGTAGCTCCATCCCAAAAAAATCTATTTTTAAGCTTTTTGGAGAACATAGGGAGGGGTTATCACCCCTGTAACATTTGCTGTCTTTGCACATCTGTTCAGAACATGTCACCTCACTTTCCGTCCTAATGACAAATGTTTTTGGAAAAGTGGGGTTTTAATTGAAACAAGGATTGGTGATAAAGTATCAGTAGAGAGGAGATACCTTTTTCCCAAATTAAATCTAACAGGATAGAATTTCCCTTCCTAGGGGTAGATTTCCTCTCACTTCCTGTTTTCTCTTTCCATTTGCAAGTAGGAGTCGTTTGTAAGTTGGATGTTTGAAAGTAGGGGCCTGGCGTATATACTCTGCAGAAATTTGCCCTATTAGATGTTGGTGTAGCCACAAGACTGGTGGGCACAGGAATGGGCCCTGCTATGAGTTAATAGATCAAGATTTGTAATTGCATGCACCTGTTGAACAGGGCAGAAAAATTGGGGGTGGTGGTGGTGGTGGACGGTGTTGCCACAAGACTGTAAGCTCTCACAGTTACTCTTGGTGGGCGCAGGAATGGGCCCTGCTGTGAGTTATTAGATCAAGATTTGTAATTGCAAGCACCTGATGAACAGGGCAGAAAAATTGGGCCTTTGGCGGTGGTGGTGGACGGTGTTGCCACAAGACTGTAGGCCCTCATAGTTACTCTTGGTGGGCGCAGGAATGGGCCCTGCTGTGAGTTATTAGATCAAGATTTGTAATTGCAAGCACCTGATGAACAGGGCAGAAAAATTGGGCCTTTGGCGGTGGTGGTGGACGGTGTTGCCACAAGACTGCAGGCCCTCATAGTTACTCTTGGTGGGCGCAGGAATGGGCCTTGCTGTGAACTATTAGATCAAGATTTGTAATTACCCGCCCCTGTTAAACAGGGGCTGAAAAATTGTGCCTTAGGCACTGGTGCTGGTGCCACAACACTGCAACCCCTCACAGAGACTGTACTTGGAGCACAGCAGTCACACGTGTTGCGAAGCATTTTTTTAAAAAATTGTAAGTACACGCCCCTGTTAAACAGGGGCTGAAAAATTGTGCCTTAGGCACTGGTGCTGGTGCCACAACACTGCAACCCCTCACAGATACTGTACTTGGAGCACAGCAGTCACACGTGTTGCGAAGCATTTTTTAAAAAAATTGTAAGTACACGCCCCTGTTAAACAGGGGCTGAAAAATTGTGCCTTAGGCACTGGTGCTGGTGCCACAACACTGCAACCCCTCACAGATACTGTACTTGGAGCACAGCAGTCACATGTGTTGCGAAGCATTTTTTTAAAAAAATTGTAAGTACCCGCCCCTGTTAAACAGGGGCTGAAAAATTGTGCCTTAGGCACTGGTGCTGGTGCCACAACACTGCAACCCCTCACAGATACTGTACTTGGAGCACAGCAGTCACACGTGTTGCGAAGCATTTTTTTATAAAAATTGTATGTACACGCCCCTGTTAAACAGGGGCTGAAAAATTGTGCCTTAGGCACTGGTGTGGTGGCATGGATCATTGAGGAGGAGGAAGAGGATAGTCAGTGAACATAAGAGGACAGTCACTCAGCATCAGCATAGGCAGTCTTGAAGGGATGTGACATTAAAAATTATTCGGTTATATCCGCCTCAGGTGCCTGGTAGCTGGTGGTGATCCAAGACTGATTCATTTTGATGAAGGTCAGTCGATCAACCGAGGCGGTGGACAGGCGCACCCTATGATCAGTCACAAATCCTCCAGCAGCACTGAATGTGCGTTCGGAAAGAACGCTGGAGGCAGGACAGGCCAGTAGCTCAATTGCATACTGTGCAAGCTCTGGCCAGTGATCCATCCTCAGGACCCAGTAAGCCAGAGGATTTTCGGTGGGAAAGGTGTCCAAGTCTGACCTTGCCCCAAGGTATTCCTGCACCATGTATATCAGACGCTGGCGATGGTTGCTGGAACCGATCATACCTTGGGGCTGCGGACTAAAAAATTGTCTGAACGCATCGGTCAGACGTCCACCTTCCCCACCGCTCCTTCTGCCACTGACCGAAGCCTCAGCAACTCGTCGCCCAGGACCAGGAGTTTGTAGCCTCCCAGTTTCTGGGAACGCGTTGCACAGACCTTTCTGCAAGGCCTCCCTGAGATGTCTCATCCTCTGCTCCCTCTGCGACGGCAAGATAAGGTCCGCAACCTTACCCTTGTACCGCGGATCAAGGAGAGTGGCCAGCCAGTAATGGTCCCTCTCCTTGATCCGAAGAACACGAGGATCCTTCCGCAGGCTTTGCAGGATCAGGGAGGCCATGCAGCGTAGGTTAGCTGAGGCATTCGGTCCGGAGTCTTCTGGGTCACTGAGGATGACATGATCGCCAGCCACCTCCTCCCAGCCACGTACAAGTCCACTGGTTTGTTGGGACTGTACATCATCCCTAAAAGACTGCTGCTGCTGATGCTGAGTGCCAGGCTCCACCTCCATGCTCACACAATCCTCCTCCTCCTCCTCCTCCTCCCCATCCTCTTCCTGTGTGATGGGTGGGACAGAAGGAACACTGTCCGGATAAAGGGGGCCTTGAGAGGCAAGGAAGTCCTCCTCTTCCTGCCTCTGTTCTGCCTCAAGTGCCCTGTCCATTATCCCACGCAGCGTATGCTCCAACAGGTGGACAAGAGGGACAGTGTCACTGATGCATGCACTGTCACTGCTCACCATCCTCGTGGCCTCCTCAAATGGTGAGAGGACAGTGCATGCATCCCTGATCATGCTCCACTGACGTGGGGAAAAAAAACCAAGCTCCCCTGACCCTGTCCTGGTGCCGTAGTCGCAAAGGTACTCATTGATGGCCCTCTGCTGCGTGTGCAGTCGCTGCAGCATGGCCAACGTTGAGTTCCACCTGGTGGGCATGTCACATATTAGGCAGTTCTTGGGCAGGTTCAGCTCCTTTTGCAGCTCAGTCAGCCGAGCACTGGCATTATAAGATCGGCGGAAATGCACACAGACTTTCCTGGCCTGCCTCAGGACATCCTGTAAGCCTGGGAACCTGCCCAAGAACCGCTGCACCACCAGGTTGAGGACATGAGCCATGCAGGGCACATGGGTGAGCTGCCCCTGTCGCAGGGCGGAGAGGAGGTTGGTGCCATTGTCAGAAACGACCATTCCTGGCTTAAGCTGACGTGGCGTCAACCACCTCTCGGCCTGCCCCTGCAGAGCTGCCAGAACCTCTGGCCCAGTGTGGCTCCTGTCCCCCAAACACACCAGCGCAAGCACGGCATGGCATCTTTTTGCCTGCGTACTTGCGTAGCCCCTTGTACGCCTACGGAGCACCGCTGGTTCCAAGGACAGAGCACTGGAGGAAGAAGAAGAGGAGGGGGTGGAGGAGAGAGGTGTGTCACAACCAGTAGCAGTAGTAGCGTTTTGGAGGTGTGGTGGCGGAACAACCTCCAACACTACTGCACCTTGTCCTGCATCCCTCCCAGCTGCCAATAGAGTGACCCAATGGGCCGTGAAAGAAAGGTACCGTCCCTGTCCATGCCTGCTGGACCATGAGTCAGCGGTAATATGCACCTTACCGCTGACCGCCCTGTCCAGCGAGGCATGGACATTGCCCTCCACATGCCGGTAGAGAGACGGAATCGCCTTCCGTGAGAAAAAGTGGCGTTTGGGAACCTGCCACTGAGGAACCGCACATTGAACAAACTCACGGAAGGGGGCCGAGTCTACCAACTGAAAAGGCAGCAGTTGAAGTGCTAGCAATTTAGCCAGGCTAGCATTCAACCGCTGGGCATGTGGATGGCTGGGAGTGTACTTCTTTCTACGGTCCAGCAGCTGGGGCAGGGAAATTTGCCTGCTGCAATCGGACGTCGGTGTACTGCAAGTACTTGGTTGTGACACACCTAATTCTACACCTTCAGTCCTCTCAGAGCAGCTTTCAGAGAGGACTGAAGGTGTAGTGGGGATGGAGATCCCAGCTGAGGAGGAGCAAGGAGAGGTCCGCTTAGTTCTTTGGTGTGGGTCTTTTATGTGTGCCTGCCAACGAGCTGCATGGCAGGTCGCCATATGTCTGGTCATGCTTGTGGTGCCCAAGCGGCTGATGTTTTGGCCACGCGAGATACGCTTGAGACAAATATTGCAAATAGCAGTGGTGCGATCTGCTGCACTCGTCTCAAAAAAGGCCCACACCAAAGAACTTTTCTGATAACGTGCAGAGGCAGCGCCCTGCACAGGCGGAGCTCTGCGGTGTTGTACAGTTGCTGTGCTGGCCTCTACCTGGCCTCCAGGGGGCATCCTGCCTCGTTGGACATGTGACGCCGCATCCTCCTCCTCCTCGTCCTCCTCCTCATCCTCTCTCCCTTCAGGCACCCACGTGGAGTCAGTGACCTCATCATCCCCTCCCTCTTCACCACTAGAGCAAACCTGGCAGTAAGCTGCAGCTGGTGGAACAGTACTGCCAGATTCCTCAAGCTGGGTATCATCATCCGAGCCTTCGAATCGTTGGGCATCCTCCTGGAGCATGTACCCAACACTGTGCTCAAAGAGTTCGGGGGACTCCTCAGGAGGACATGGTGGGTCTAGGGAAGGGGTGGCTGATGATGCTCTGTCAGTACCCTGAGCCTGGGTGAGAGAGGATGAGGAGGATGAGGAGGGCTTGGTCATCCATTCTACCAAGCCTTCAGCATGATGCGGCTCCACATGTCCAGCTGCCGAAAACAAAGACGCGCGTGTCCCATGGCCACGTGCTGATGACGATGCACGACCACGTCCACGGCCACGTCCACTAGAAACAGAGCCTGCCTGCCCTGTGTTCTTGGCTCTGCACGCTCTGCCTCCCCTTGGCGGTCTTCCAGCCATTGTAGTCGGTAGTCCTGTGGGTGCTGCTGAGAAGAATATATAGGAGCTCTGTGTGATGCCACTAACACACTAGAAGTCCTATGGGTGCTTCTGCAAAGAAAATAGAGGAGCTCTGTGTGATGCCACTAACACACTAGAAGTCCTGTGGGTGCTGCTGAGAAGAAAATATAGGAGCTCTGTGTGATGCCACTAACACACTAGAAGTCCTATGGGTGCTTCTGCAAAGAAAATAGAGGAGCTCTGTGTGATGCCACTAACACACTAGAAGTCCTGTGGGTGCTTCTGCAAAGAAAATAGAGGAGCTCTGTGTGATGCCACTAACACACTAGAAGTCCTGTGGGTGCTGCTGAGAAGAAAATATAGGAGCTCTGTGTGATGCCACTAACACACTAGAAGTCCTATGGGTGCTTCTGCAAAGAAAATAGAGGAGCTCTGTGTGATGCCACTAACACACTAGAAGTCCTGTGGGTGCTGCTGAGAAGAAAATATAGGAGCTCTGTGTGATGCCACTAACACACTAGAAGTCCTATGGGTGCTTCTGCAAAGAAAATAGAGGAGCTCTGTGTGATGCCACTAACACACTAGAAGTCCTGTGGGTGCTTCTGCAAAGAAAATAGAGGAGCTCTGTGTGATGCCACTAACACACTAGAAGTCCTGTGGGTGCTGCTGAGAAGAAAATATAGGAGCTCTGTGTGATGCCACTAACACACTAGAAGTCCTATGGGTGCTTCTGCAAAGAAAATAGAGGAGCTCTGTGTGATGCCACTAACACACTAGAAGTCCTGTGGGTGCTTCTGCAAAGAAAATAGAGGAGCTCTGTGTGATGCCACTAACACACTAGAAGTCCTGTGGGTGCTGCTGAGAAGAAAATATAGGAGCTCTGCGTGATGCCACTAACACACTAGAAGTCCTATGGGTGCTTCTGCAAAGAAAATAGAGGAGCTCTGTGTGATGCCACTAACACACTAGAAGTCCTGTGGGTGCTTCTGCAAAGAAAATAGAGGAGCTCTGTGTGATGCCACTAACACACTAGAAGTCCTGTGGGTGCTGCTGAGAAGAAAATAGAGGAGCTCTGTGTGATGCCACTAACACACTAGAAGTCCTGTGGGTGCTTCTGCAAAGAAAATAGAGGAGCTCTGTGTGATGCCACTAACACACTAGAAGTCCTGTGGGTGCTGCTGAGAAGAAAATATAGGAGCTCTGTGTGATGCCACTAACACACTAGAAGTCCTATGGGTGCTTCTGCAAAGAAAATAGAGGAGCTCTGTGTGATGCCACTAACACACTAGAAGTCCTGTGGGTGCTGCTGAGAAGAAAATATAGGAGCTCTGTGTGATGCCACTAACACACTAGAAGTCCTATGGGTGCTTCTGCAAAGAAAATAGAGGAGCTCTGTGTGATGCCACTAACACACTAGAAGTCCTGTGGGTGCTTCTGCAAAGAAAATAGAGGAGCTCTGTGTGATGCCACTAACACACTAGAAGTCCTGTGGGTGCTTCTGCAAAGAAAATATAGGAGCTCTGTGTGATGCCACTAACACACTAGAAGTCCTATGGGTGCTTCTGCAAAGAAAATAGAGGAGCTCTGTGTGATGCCACTAACACACTAGAAGTCCTGTGGGTGCTGCTGAGAAGAAAATATAGGAGCTCTGTGTGATGCCACTAACACACTAGAAGTCCTATGGGTGCTTCTGCAAAGAAAATAGAGGAGCTCTGTGTGATGCCACTAACACACTAGAAGTCCTGTGGGTGCTTCTGCAAAGAAAATAGAGGAGCTCTGTGTGATGCCACTAACACACTAGAAGTCCTATGGGTGCTTCTGCAAAGAAAATAGAGGAGCTCTGTGTGATGCCACTAACACACTAGAAGTCCTGTGGGTGCTTCTGCAAAGAAAATAGAGGAGCTCTGTGTGATGCCACTAACACACTAGAAGTCCTGTGGGTGCTGCTGAGAAGAAAATATAGGAGCTCTGTGTGATGCCACTAACACACTAGAAGTCCTATGGGTGCTTCTGCAAAGAAAATAGAGGAGCTCTGTGTGATGCCACTAACACACTAGAAGTCCTATGGGTGCTTCTGCAAAGAAAATAGAGGAGCTCTGTGTGATGGGACTAACACACTTCAAGTCCTATGGGTGCTTCTGGGAAGAAAATGTAGGTCTGTGTGATGGGACTAACACACTTCAAGTCCTATAGGTGCTTCTGGGAAGAAAATGTAGGTCTGTGTGATGGGACTAACACACTTCAAGTCCTATAGGTGCTTCTGGGAACAAAATATATGATCTCTGTGTGATGGGACTAACACACTTCAAGTCCTATAGGTGCTTCTGGGAAGAAAATGTAGGTCTGTGTGATGGGACTAACACACTTCAAGTCCTATAGGTGCTTCTGGGAACAAAATATATGATCTCTGTGTGATGGGACTAACACACTTCAAGTCCTATAGGTGCTTCTGGGAAGGAAATATAGGTCTGTGTGATGGGACTAACACACTTCAAGTCCTATAGGTGCTTCTGGGAACAAAATATATATGATCTCTGTGTGATGGGACTAACACACTTCAAGTCCTATAGGTGCTTCTGGGAACAAAATATATAGGATCTCTGTGTGATGTGATGGGACTAACACACTTCAAGTCCTATAGGTGCTTCAAGTCCTATAGGTGCTTCTGGGAACAAAATATATGATCTCTGTGTGATGGGACTAACACACTTCAAGTCCTATAGGTGCTTCTGGGAAGAAAATGTAGGTCTGTGTGATGGGACTAACACACTTCAAGTCCTATAGGTGCTTCTGGGAACAAAATATATGATCTCTGTGTGATGGGACTAACACACTTCAAGTCCTATAGGTGCTTCTGGGAACAAAATATATGATCTCTGTGTGATGGGACTAACACACTTCAAGTCCTATAGGTGCTTCTGGGAACAAAATATATGATCTCTGTGTGATGGGACTAACACACTTCAAGTCCTATAGGTGCTTCTGGGAAGAAAATGTAGGTCTGTGTGATGGGACTAACACACTTCAAGTCCTATAGGTGCTTCTGGGAACAAAATATATGATCTCTGTGTGATGGGACTAACACACTTCAAGTCCTATAGGTGCTTCTGGGAACAAAATATATGATCTCTGTGTGATGGGACTAACACACTTCAAGTCCTATAGGTGCTTCTGGGAACAAAATATATGATCTCTGTGTGATGGGACTAACACACTTCAAGTCCTATAGGTGCTTCTGGGAAGAAAATGTAGGTCTGTGTGATGGGACTAACACACTTCAAGTCCTATAGGTGCTTCTGGGAACAAAATATATGATCTCTGTGTGATGGGACTAACACACTTCAAGTCATATAGGTGCTTCTGGGAAGGAAATATAGGTCTGTGTGATGGGACTAACACACTTCAAGTCCTATAGGTGCTTCTGGGAACAAAATATATGATCTCTGTGTGATGGGACTAACACACTTCAAGTCCTATAGGTGGTTCTGGGAACAAAATATAGGTCTGTGTGATGGGACTAACACACTTCAAGTCCTATAGGTGCTTCTGGGAACAAAATATATGATCTCTGTGTGATGGGACTAACACACTTCAAGTCCTATAGGTGCTTCTGGGAAGAAAATGTAGGTCTGTGTGATGGGACTAACACACTTCAAGTCCTATAGGTGCTTCTGGGAACAAAATATATGATCTCTGTGTGATGGGACTAACACACTTCAAGTCCTATAGGTGCTTCTGGGAAGGAAATATAGGTCTGTGTGATGGGACTAACACACTTCAAGTCCTATAGGTGCTTCTGGGAACAAAATATATGATCTCTGTGTGATGGGACTAACACACTTCAAGTCCTATAGGTGCTTCTGGGAAGAAAATGTAGGTCTGTGTGATGGGACTAACACACTTCAAGTCCTATAGGTGCTTCTGGGAACAAAAATATATGATCTCTGCGTGATGGGACTAACACACTTCAAGTCCTATAGGTGCTTCTGGGAACAAAATATATGATCTCTGTGTGATGGGACTAACACACTTCAAGTCCTATAGGTGCTTCTGGGAAGAAAATATAGGTCTCTGTGTGATGGGACTAACACACTTCAAGTCCTATAGGTGCTTCTGGGAACAAAATATATGATCTCTGTGTGATGGGACTAACACACTTCAAGTCCTATAGGTGCTTCTGGGAAGGAAATATAGGTCTGTGTGATGGGACTAACACACTTCAAGTCCTATAGGTGCTTCTGGGAACAAAATATATGATCTCTGTGTGATGGGACTAACACACTTCAAGTCCTATAGGTGCTTCTGGGAAGAAAATGTAGGTCTGTGTGATGGGACTAACACACTTCAAGTCCTATAGGTGCTTCTGGGAACAAAATATATGATCTCTGTGTGATGGGACTAACACACTTCAAGTCCTATAGGTGCTTCTGGGAAGAAAATGTAGGTCTGTGTGATGGGACTAACACACTTCAAGTCCTATAGGTGCTTCTGGGAACAAAATATATGATCTCTGTGTGATGGGACTAACACACTTCAAGTCCTATAGGTGCTTCTGGGAAGGAAATATAGGTCTGTGTGATGGGACTAACACACTTCAAGTCCTATAGGTGCTTCTGGGAACAAAATATATGATCTCTGTGTGATGGGACTAACACACTTCAAGTCCTATAGGTGCTTCTGGGAAGAAAATCTAGGTCTGTGTGATGGGACTAACACACTTCAAGTCCTATAGGTGCTTCTGGGAACAAAATATAGGAGCTCTGCCTGCCTGCCACGAACACACTACAAGTCCTATAGGTGCTTCTGGGAACAAAATATAGGAGCTCTGCCTGCCTGCCACGAACACACTACAAGTCCTATAGGTGCTTCTGGGAACAAAATATAGGAGCTCTGCCTGCCTGCCACGAACACACTACAAGTCCTATAGGTGCTTCTGGGAACAAAATATAGGAGCTCTGCCTGCCTGCCACGAGCACACTACAAGCCCCTCTTTCTAAATCAATCTAAATGAATGAATCTATCTAACTCGATCTCTCTAAGTAAATCTCTCTAACTAACTAAATCCAGCAGAGTGTCACAGATCTAGCCTGCTCTATCTGCGCCGGAACAGCATGTGACCGGCGCAGACGGCGTGGCGGCCTTTTATATGGGGGGGGGGGGCGTGTACTACAGCCCCTGAGCTGTAATTGGCTACAGGCGTCCTGCCTGTAGCCAATTATGGCTCTTCGAGTTTCCGGGGCTGTGATTGGCCAAGCATGCGGGGGTCACAGTGCATGCTTGGCCAATCATCAGCCAGCAATGCACTGCGCCGGCCGCGCCGGCCGCAATGCATTGCGGGGCCGCTCGCCACACACGAACCTGGTGCGAGCGGCCAAAATAGTTCTGGGCTCGCCGAGCGAGCGAACGCCCGGTGCTCGATGCGAACGTGGGTTCGCATCGAGCACCGGGCCCATCCCTACTGGCCACTGAGACAGAGAGCCACACTGCATACACCGGGGATGCCAAGGGAATGAGCATGTGTGAGATACCTGTCAGCAGTCGTCAGGTCAGCGTCAGGTCAGCGTCAGGAGCCACCAAGGGCTCCACTGAAGAATGGACCAAAGAGACCATCAGGGGAGGATCACAAGCAGCCGTCACAGGACACAGGGGCTGTCGGGAGACAGCTTATGTGAGGAAAGCTCCGCTAATGGATAGACCAGACGGGACACATCGGTTCCGAGTAAGGGCAGGAGAGCGGTGATGCGGGGCGAGCGGAGAGAGATGATGTAATCTATACTTGTCTCCCCGCTCGCTTCTCTTATCCGCCTGCCTGGCTCTCTCATGCAGCCCGCCCACCACGCTCGCGACCAGTCTGCAGAGAGGCCACGGCCCGCTGGTTAGGCAGGGACCCCTGCGGCAAGAGACTTGGGGCTACGGGCCCCAGATTCGGGGCTATAGCCCCAATAGCCACCCCCTAGCGATGCCACTGGACCACATTATGGTGACGCTCTTATCACATGAATTGGACACCTATGAACAATGTTGTCGAATTTGGCTTCCTTGGAAATTGTTCAGGGAATCCTCTGAAATAAGACAAATATAAATAGATCCGCTGTAAGATGTAAACCAGGTCTAGAGTCGAGATGAATAAGGTGCTATCGGTTAGGGATAGGCGAACGGTTCGGCTGAACTTTGGTTGTTCGGACGTTCGGCGAACACTGAACAATATGCGGTGTTCGAGGCAAATTCGAAAGCCCCAAAATCAATAACAGGCCTTTCAGGTTTGGTATGGGTTTTAAGGGGAACCCTGCGCCAAAATAAAAAAGAAATGGCATAGGGCCCCCCCCCCCAAAATCCATACCAGACCCTTATCCGAGCACGCAACCTGGCAGGCCGCAGGAAAAGAGGGGGGGCAGGAGCGCCTCCCCCCCTCCTGAACCGTACCAGGCCACATGCCCTCAACATGGGGAGGGTGCTTTGGAGTAGCCCCCCAAAGCACCTTGTCCACATTTTTAGTTTTTTATCTTTTAATAAAGGACTTGTCCCTAAGTGTCTCCTGTCTTTTTTTACTATTTTTGATACCTTGTTTTGTAAAATGGTAGAGGTACAATGTACCTTGGTACCAATTCACATGGGGGGCTGGGATCTGGGGGTCCCCTTGTTAAACGGGGCTTCCAGATTCCAATAAGCCCAGCGCCGCATACCCCCACAACCACCGGGCAAGGGTTGTGGGGATGAGGCCCTTGTCCCCATCAACATAAGGACAAGGTGCTTTGGGGGGCTACTCCAAAGCACCCTCTCCCTTGAGGGCATGTGGCCTGGTACGTTTCAGGAGGGGGGTGCTCTCTCATCCCCCCCCCTTTTTTCCTGCAGCCTGCCAGGTTGCATGCTCGGATAAGGGTCTGGTAGGGATTTTGGGGGGGGGGCCCTACGCCATTTTTTTTTTAATTTGGCGCAGGGTTTCCCTTAATTTCCATACCAGATCTGAAGGCCCTGGTATGATTTTGGGGGGACCCAAAGGGCCTGGTAATGGACTGGAGGGGGGGACCCAATGCCGTTTTTTTCAATGAGCTTTACCTATATTGCCGAGACCCGACAAGTCATCACAGCCGCGATCAGTTTCAAATTACTTTTTTCCTTTAAAAATGTAATTTTGCTGTGGTATTGTTCTAAACACGGGAAAACTGTGCCACTTTACAGGCATACTATAGACACCCCCCCCCCCCCATGATATTTAAAGGAATGTTTCATTTTTATTGTTTCACTTTAAGCCATATTAAAATCACTGCTACCGAAATAACGTCTGTTTTTATACTTTTTTTTTCATTGATACATGTCCCCTGGGGCAGGACCTGGTCCCCAAACACTTTTTATGACAATAACTTGCATATAAGCCTTTAAAATTAGCACTTTTTCATGTTAGTGTCCCATAGACTTTAATGGTGTTCGTGTGTTCTTCAGAATTTTTTGCCTGTTCGGATGTTCTGGTGCGAACCGAACAAGAGAGTGTTCGGCTCATCCTTATGAATTACCTGCCTGCTTAATCTAAATCAAGCTATCTCTCCATCCATGCCAACAACACTACACAGGGCCGCTGTGTAGGCAGCCTTCTATAGTGTGGAGCGTGAACTTAGTCCCCCTGCCTTTGGCCAATTATGTCTCTCTCAGCAGAGTGCGCTGTGATTGGCCAAAGCATGCAGGTCATGGTGCATTCTTTGGCCAATCATCATACAACAATGCACTGCAATCTCGCAGTGCATTATGGGGCGTTCCGCGGAGCTCAAATTTTAAGTGAACGCCCCATAATGTTTAGTTGTTTGGCGAACGGTCGAACGCGCGATGTTCGAGTCAAACTTATGTTCGACCCGAACATCAAGCTCATCCCTAGTCACCTCCTCACACCTGATTTAAACCTCTAATTGCCGTACTACCATGATGCAATTGCGTGCATTGCACAGCAGTTAAGGGTTTCAGTCAGGTAGTGAGGAGGAGGCAACATATTGCCTCCTCACCACCTGTCAAACACACTCAGATAGCTTTTCAGGGGTGCAGCACTTGTGAATAAGCCCTGGATTCGGCTGAGTCGCAGTTTTACCGCTACCAATGACCAATGTTTCAGCTTTATTTACTCCAGAGATAAAACGATAATCCTGCCTCTTTGTAAAACTCTGGTTCGGCCACATCCTGAGTATGCTGTCCAGTTCTGGTCACCAGTCCTCAGGAAGGATGTCCTGGAACTGGAGAGAGTCCAGAGAAGGGCAACAAGGTTAATAAGGGGACCGGAGGACCTCAGTTACGAGAAACGATTACAAAAATTAAACTCATTCTCCCTGGAGAAGAGATGCTTGAGAGGAGATATGATAGCCATATACAAATACCTCGATGGTGATCCCAGCATAGGTGGAAAACAATTCAGTCTCAGAGAGTGTACTTAGAGGACACGGAGCCACACAATGAAATTAGAGGAGAAGTAGGGGGTTTTTCACTGTCAGGGCGGCAAGGATGCGGAACACACTTACAGAATCAGTGGTGTCAGCGGGAAGTATAGATAGTTTTAAAAGACTCTTGGATGGGTATCTTAGTGAACACAATAACCAGGGATATGGAAAATGATTATATACATGAAGACACACACAGGTTGAACTGAATAGACTAGTGTCTTTATTCAACCTTACCAACTATGTAACTCTGTAATTTAGATCAGGTGTGTCAAATTAAATTTCATCGTGGGCCGCATCAGCATTATGGTTGCCCACAAAGGGCCAGTTGTATCTGTAAGTCTATCAAGGGCTGTTTTTCTCAGAGAATAGGTGCAGGAACTCAACCACGCCCCTCCCTGCCAAACCGCATTGAATAGTAGGTAAGGTCAAATTGCAACAGTGGGAGAACCTTAAAGGGGTAATAATTACCAGGAGTGCGTTATGTGTAGAGCTCAGGGATACGCTATGTACAGAGTGCAGTTTCAAGGGTGCCCTATGCATAGAGTGCAGAATTCAGGGGTGCATTGTGTACAGAGTGCAGAGTTCAGGGGTTTGCTATGCACAGTGTGCAGGGTTTAGGGGTTTGCTATGCACAGTGTGCAGGGTTTAGGGGTTTGCTATGCACAGTGTGCAGGGTTTAGGGGTTTGCTATGCACAGTGTGCAGGGTTTAGGGTCTTGCTATGCACAGTGTGCAGGGTTTAGGGTTTTGCTATGCACAGTGTGCAGGGTTTAGGGTTTTGCTATGCACAGTGTGCAGGCTTTAGGGTTTTGCTATGCACAGTGTGCAGGGTTTAGGGGTTTGCTATGCACAGTGTGCAGGGTTTAGGGGTTTGCTATGCACAGTGTGCAGGGTTATGCCACCTCTGGCTGCTAAAAAGCCCTAGGTGTGAGGGCCACATGAAACAGCCTGGCGGGACAGATTCGGCCTGTGGGCCTTGTGTTTGACACAAAAGTTATGAAAATATTCTGTTTCGGAGTTGAATAATGTGTGTAATTAAAACAGCAACATAATTTATTCATTCATAACATTCATAAAATGTTTATAATTTTTTTTTTTATATTTGACATTATTGCAGGTTTGACCAATTGCCTTTAAGCAGTGAGGAGTCACCAAACATATCCCTGAACAAAACTCAGGATGATACATACACCCAAAGTGTTTGTAAAACTAAGGATGTGCGCATAATGGAAGAAACAATGAGCCAAAGCTCCAGGAGCAATGATTTCTTGTTGAACACAAGACCTGAGGACAGTTCCCCCTTTAGCAGTAGGCCTCATGCCAATGATATTGTAGACAGTGGACCGCATGAGGAAACAATGAGCCAAAGCTCCAGGAGCCCCTCTAAGCCCCAAGAAGAAAGATCAAGAGCTTCACAAACTGTAGAACCAAAAGCGTTCTACACCGTCGAAGAAAGGAATGACCCTACTTCCATGAGCAAAGGATCAAATGACAACTCCGTTAACCTTGATGTGGTTAATTTTGACACTGTAGGTGGCATGTTAGACAACAGTGCCAATACAAGTAGCCAACATAACATCAGTTCTTCAGAGGGCACAGAACCCAACAGTGATAACAATTACGGACATGACGGAAATGTCTCCTCAAGCCTAGAGAACGATACCTTCATATTTGGCAAGATGGACAATAGTTTCTCGTTGGACACCATATTTAACAACAGTTCTCACATTTGCAGCCAGCCTCCCACTGATGTTACTATGGGCTGTAAACCTTATGAAGATATCATTGAAAAACAATACCCTGTTGAAGGCTCTCAAACGAATGATGTTGGAATTGTAGAAGATATATACACTGATTCCTTAATTGCTGGATCAGATGACAAATCCTCAAACTTTGTACTGGACGATAATAAATCTGTAGGC
Organism: Lithobates sylvaticus; assembly: GCA_028564925.1. NCBI lineage: Eukaryota > Metazoa > Chordata > Amphibia > Anura > Ranidae > Lithobates > Lithobates sylvaticus. The sequence continues at coordinate 8,876,245 of CM053035.1, forward strand.
AGTAGACTAGATGAGAGTGCCAATGCATCTTCAAACCAGATGCTAAAAAACCATACCTCTGTGAGTGACGAGATAGGCAATGATTTCTTGTTGGACACAAGACCTGAGGACAGTTCCCCCTTTAGCAGCAGGCCTCATGCCAATGATATTGTAGACAGTGGACCGCATGAGGAAACAATGAGCCAAAGCTCCAGGAGCCCCTCTAAGCCCCAAGAAGAAAGATCAAGAGCTTCACAAACTGTAGAACAAAAAGCGCTCTACACCGTCGAAGAAAGGAATGACCCTACTTTCATGAGCAAAGGATCAAATGACAACTCTGTTAACCTTGATGTGGTTAATTTTGACACTGTAGGTGGCATGTTAGACAACAGTGCCAACACAAGTAGCCAATTCAACATCAGTTCTGCAGAGGGCACAGAACCCAACAGTGATAACAATTATGGACATGACGGAAATGTCTCCTCAAGCCTAGAGAACGATACCTTCATATTTGGCACGATGGACAATAGTTCCTCGGTGGACACCATATTTAACAACAGTTCCCACATTTGCAGCCAGCCTCCCACTGATGTTACTATGGGCGGTAAACCTTATGAAGATATCATTGAAAAACAAGACCCTGTTGAAGGCTCTCAAACGAATGATGTTGGAATTGTAGAAGATATATACACTGATTCTTTAATTGCTGGATTAGATGACAATTCATCAAACTTTGCACTGGACGATAATAACACTGTAGGCAGTAGACTAGATGAGAGTGCCAATGCATCTTCAAACCAGATGCTAAAAAACCATACCTCCGTGAGTGACGAGATAGGCAATGATTTCTTGTTGGACACAAGACCTGAGGACAGTTCCCCCTTTAGCAGCAGGCCTCATGCCAATGATATTGTAGACAGTGGACCGCATGAGGAAACAATGAGCCAAAGCTCCAGGAGCCCCTCTAAGCCCCAAGAAGAAAGATCAAGAGCTTCACAAACTGTAGAACAAAAAGCGCTCTACACCGTCGAAGAAAGGAATGACCCTACTTCCATGAGCAAAGGATCAAATGACAACTCCGTTAACCTTGATGTGGTTAATTTTGACACTGTAGGTGGCATGTTAGACAACAGTGCCAACACAAGTAGCCAACATAACATCAGTTCTGCAGAGGGCACAGAACCCAACAGTGATAACAATTATGGACATGACAGAAATGTCTCCTCAAGCCTAGAGAACGATACCTTCATATTTGGCAAGATGGACAATAGTTCCTCGTTGGACACCATATTTAACAACAGTTCCCACATTTGCAGCCAGCCTCCCACTGATGTTACTATGGGCGGTAAACCTTATGAAGATATCATTAAAAAACAAGACCCTGTTGAAGGCTCTCAAACGAATGATGTTGGAATTGTAGAAGATATATACACTGATTCTTTAATTGCTGGATTAGATGACAATTCATCAAACTTTGCACTGGACGATAATAACACTGTAGGCAGTAGAATAGATGAGAGTGCCAATGCATCTTCAAACCAGATGCTAAAAAACCATACCTCCGAGAGTGACGAGATAGGCAATGATTTCTTGTTGAACACAAGACCTGAGGACAGTTCCCCCTTTAGCAGCAGGCCTCATGCCAATGATATTGTAGACAGTGGACCTCATGAGGATACCTTAGAATTAAAAACACCTGGTGTTACAGGGTTAGAAAATAATCTAGCAGACAACTCCTCCGTGTTAGGCACTTTTGGAATGGATAAAACCAAGGGCAAAAAATATTCCCAAGATGAAAACAACGGGCCAACAATTTCCAAAGCTGATAAAGAACAAAATGCCCTTTTTGTTAGCCAAAATGCTGAAGCTAATGAAAATAAATACATTGCTACCTCAAGCCATGAAGATGACAACCCCACTAATTCTGACACTGTAAATAGGAAGTCAGACAACTGTGCCAGTGCAGGAAGTAGTGGTAACCCCATTTCTGCAGAGGACACAGAACTGAACAAAACAGCCTATGAGCATGATATAGGTACCTGTTCAAGCCAAGCTGAAAACAACATTTCAAGAGCTTCAAAAACTCAAGAACAAAATGTGCTTAGCACTGACCATGACACCATAGTTATTGAAAAGGAAAGCGCTGCTTCCTCAAGCCAAGGATCTAATGGCAATTCAATCAACTGGACTGTACTAGACAATAGTTACACCTTCGGTGTCAGGCTAGACAACTGTGCCAATACAAGCAGCCAAGATAACATCAGTTCTGCAGAGGGCAAGGAGGTGGAAAGTGGTGGCAACTGTGAACATGGAATGGATACCTCCTCAAGCCAGATGCTAAAAAGCTGTACCTCCATGGTTGACAAGACAGACGCCAGCTCTTCCTTAAACACTAGATCTAAGCAGCCTTACCCCAATGTTACTGTAGACAGTGGACTGCATGAAGGTTCCTTAGAAAGACAAAAACCTGATGTTAGAGGCAGAGAATTCCATGCCACAGACAAGGCCCTAATATTACTCACTTCTGAAAACGATAACATTAACAATGAAAACCTTTCCTGCGAATCCCAAGATGAAATGGTGCCAATATCTTTGAAAACTGAACAAGAAGAAAAGGAATTGGCTGAGACCAATGTCAAAAACATTTCCCATGGGTCTCAAGACGAACAGAGGCCAAGAGGTTTCAAAACTAAAGAACAACAACATGTGCTCAATGATGATCCTGATATTACTAAAATGAAACACATTGATTACTCAAACCATGCATCAAATGGAGAGTCAGCTAATTTTAGTGATGCTGTAGTTGATAGGCTAGTCAACAATACCAATGAAGGCAGAAGAGCTAACACCAGTTCCCCTGCGGACACCGAACTGGACAAAAAGAACGACCATGGACATGAAATAAAAATCCAATCAAACCAGGAGCTAATAAACCCTACTTACATGGATGACAAGATGGAATCCAATTGCCCATTGGACACTAGACCTAATAAGAGTTTTTTCTTTAGAAACCAGTCTTATGCAAGTGCTATTGAGGACTGTGAACTCCATGAAGATACCATAAAAGAACAAAAACCTGTTAGAGACTCAGAAAGTTTGGTAGAAGAGAAGACCTTTACCGACCTTGAACTGTCTCCTGGAATTTCCTCAGACAATGAGCCTGAATACCCTGAAGTTCCTAAAATCAACAATACCAAAATTAATACCTACTTGGGCAATGAAGTGGATTTCAAAGCCTCTGAAACTCAAACCCTGGACAACGATCCTTTTGTGGGCAACCAGTTCAATTGCTTTCCAAGCAGTGGCACTTTGCATATGGTGGCAGCAAGTGTGCCTAAATCCAGTAAAAAACAAAAGAAAAGCAGCAAGTCACAAAATACTGATGATGCTACAAGACAGAGTAATCTAAAACTCAAAATGAAAGTCAAAAGGCAAAAGTCACAAAAAAAACTTGTCCGAAACGCAAAATCAAACATTCAAGACAAATCAGCAAGAGTGCTCCAGCCTAAACGTGGAGAAAAGGCTTTCAATGAGACTAATCGAGAAAAGAGAACCCCCATAACATATAACCCCCAAGATGGTGCTAGGACCTTTAAAGCAAGCAGTTATAAGGAAAAAGAAATTGTAACAAGAATGAACCAGTCTATAGAGAGCATCAGACCCATGGGATCAGAAAAGCTCAAAGGCAGTTGGGGTAAGTCTAAAAATACGAATTCCAGTTCAATGATTTTCTTTTTTGTTTCTTGAAAATATTGTAAATCAGGATCAAAGTGAGTCTCCTGCCATGTTAGGTAAGGTTGTCTCTTTATGTCAAATGCAAGCCAAGTTGCCAGATGCCTAAACAGGAAGTCATTGAGGAGCATGGTTTCCTGATTGTGTTCCTGCACGATATTTATTAGCTATATTACTAGCACCATTACTTTTATCGTCTAAGCCAAAAGCTTACCGCAGTCCTTACTTACCGATAAAGACAGGCATGGTTAACCTTAATTACTGAAATACTTCCTTCTAGAGTCAAGGGTACACTACCACAACAGGCCTACGGGGTCCAACGTCATGTATAGATTTGTTTAAAAATACACAACAATAATGCTGTTGTGCAGAAGGTGCGCTTTCAATCAACCTTAAAATAAGTGTAGATATGCAAAAAATGCGGTTTGTGTGGTGTGTAAAAACTTTCCTTAAAATCCGTGCACTGTGTGTAAATAAATTACATAAATATAATACATAAAACCATAAATAAATATATAAATAAATATATATGTGCTTTTCCTATTTATGGTACCGGTGGGTAAGTGATAATAGTGGGATAAGGCTGGGGTGAAAAAACACACGTAAGAAATAACTGAGGTGAAGCCGTGTTTAATTAGGGACCCTAATTAAGGTCCATGCGTTTGAATTTGGATAGGACTGCGGGTGTTTAAGAGCCCTTGGTAAGGCCGTGCATTTATTAAATGTCTCCTGAGAGTGAAAATTGCGGTCACTTATCAGGTGTTTCTCCTTAATGTTTCTCCTTAATTGGTATTGAATAATAGTCTTTTTGCAATCCAAAAAAAGGTTTAAAAATGAATGAATAAATAAATAAAAAAACCTTTTGATTAGCCTGGTAAGCCTTTGGTGTTGAACAAGAATATATAAAAGATAAGGATAAAAGATAAAAGATTATGCACCATCAATAGAAAAAAAAAAAAAAAAAAAAGATAAGCCCAATCAATGAATGTATGTTGTAACAAGTGTATACATTTCACTTTCACTTATCTTTTCCTGGTGTTTTCTTTCTCGCTGGTTCCGTCCCTTTTATCCTTCCTATGTTTGCATGGGGATATAAAGCAGATACACACACATTGCGCAGTGTTGTAGGACTTTAAAAAGGTGTGCATAAGTGTGTGGCTAGAGCCTATCTACTTACACAGCACCCTGCGTTTTATGCGCGGTAGTGTAGAATGTGTCAGGCACTGTTAGGGCTCCCTGCCCTGTTCGTCTCGGTAGCGTCACTTAGCTCCTCCTCCCGACGCGTTGCGTCACGCCCACGTGACTTTATCAAGGGATTAAATCCCTTGATAAAGTCACGTGGGCGTGACGCCACGCGTCGGGAGGAGGAGCTAAGTGACGCTACCGAGACGAACAGGGCAGGGAGCCCTAACAGTGCCTGACACATTCTACACTACCGCGCATAAAACGCAGGGTGCTGTGTAAGTAGATAGGCTCTAGCCACACACTTATGCACACCTTTTTAAAGTACTACAACACTGCGCAATGTGTGTGTATCTGCTTTATATCCCCATGCAAAAATAGGAAGGATAAAAGGGACGGAACCAGCGAGAAAGAAAACACCAGGAAAAGATAAGTGAAAGTGAAATGTATACACTTGTTACAACATACATTCATTGATTGGGCTTATCTTTTTTTCTATTGATGGTGCATAATCTTTTATCTTTTATCCTTATCTTTTATATATTCTTGTTCAACACCAAAGGCTTACCAGGCTAATCAAAAGGTTTTTTTTTTTTATTTATTTATTCATCCATTTTTAAACCTTTTTTTGGATTGCAAAAAGACTATTATTCAATACCAATTAAGGAGAAACATTAAGGAGAAACACCTGATAAGTGACCGCAATTTTCACTCTCAGGAGACATTTAATAAATGCACGGCCTTACCAAGGGCTCTTAAACACCCGCAGTCCTATCCAAATTCAAACGCATGGACCTTAATTAGGGTCCCTAATTAAACACGGCTTCACCTCAGTTATTTCTAACGTGTGTTTTTTCACCCCAGCCTTATCCCACTATTATCACTTACCCACCGGTACCATAAATAGGAAAAGCACATATATATTTATTTATATATTTATTTATGGTTTTATGTATTATATTTATGTAATTTATTTACACACAGTGCACGGATTTTAAGGAAAGTTTTTACACACCATACAAACAGCATTTTTTGCATATCTACACTTATTTTAAGGTTGATTGAAAGCGCACCTTCTGCACAACAGCATTATTGTTGTGTATTTTTAAACAATTCATTCACGTGTGAGAACACTATAACGTTGGTTGCAGCATCATCATTTGGCCATCTTAAAATATTCTTGCTGATCTATTTTTAAACACTCATTCTAGCGCTTAAGTAAATACATTTGACATGTATAGATTTGTACATTTACAAATTGCATTAAAATGCATGTCCATCTAATATTTTCTTTTAACCTCCCTGGCGGTATGATTCTGGCTGGAATTTTGTGCTGAAAGCGGTACAATTATTTTGCATGGAAATTTGGCTTTTTTATATTGTAGGCATGCAATTCTTATGAATAACTCACTTAAATCTGTCCGAATCAGAGTCTAGTAGACATCCGGGTATGATAAAGTTTGAAACACAAAATCATAAATTATAATATAATAAAAATATATATAAAAATGATTCAATAATGTAATCAAATCAAAAACACTGAAATTTGCTCAGTTGCAGAATAGTCGCTGTCATTAAATTTATTGTTTGATGATAAATTGTGATTCTAATTTATTATCGGTGTTTTCTAGTTGGTCTAAAACCACTTTTGACATAAAGGGACACTTTTTGGTTGCTATGGACAATCTCCAGTTTCCAGGCAGAATTTTTTTTTTTTTTATTATATAAAATGACATGCAGGGCACTGGGCAGACCACTAGGGACAAAGGGGATGTGTATTTTTGGTATACAGTATTGTAATCTGTAAGATTACAGTACTGTATGTGTTGTGTGTTTTTAAGCTTTTTTAAATTTGGCGCCGATCTCCGCTCCCGTGCGTCGGAACGTCGCAGGGAACGGAGATCGGCGGCACTCGGCACTGTGTGAATCGAGCGAGCGGACGGCTCGCTCACACAGCGGGGAGACATCGCAGGATCCAGGGGAAAAGGTAAGTAACTTCCCCCCCTGTATCCTGCAACGCAAGCCCGAGTCTGGCTCGGGGTTACCGCTCCCAGCAGAAAAAACTGAACCCGAGCCAGACTCGGGATTACCGCCTAGGAGGTTAAACTTGCCATGCACAAATCAAATTTTGTCTGGTTCCCGATAAACCGGACCAAATTTGCTTTGTCTGTGGTTCTGTTGGCTCCCTTCCATTCCACAATCCTCCAAACATTGAAGGAGGCATTCAATGTAAGAGCATTTCGACTTTCTACCAACTGCTATTCAAGGCAGAACCCCGGGCCGCAAGCTTCCCACAATGGACTATTGGGAAAAGGAGCTTGATTTCTCTATCTCTCCCAAACAATGGAGTACAGTGATTAGGAGGCAGTGCATATCCTATTGGGTATCAGCGCAAGAGTTCCTTTACAGATGGTATTAAACACCTCAAAGGCTAGCAGCAATTTTTCCCCAACCAATCCCCCCCTTTGTTGGAACGATTGTGGACACACTTCTGTCCACACCTTGCCAACTTTTGGAAATATATTTTTGGGTTTATTACCTCTGTTCAGGGGCGGACTGACCATTTGGCCACTCGGGGGGCCCTGGGCCACTAGGGGGCCCCATCAGGGTTGCCAGCCTCAGTAAAACCAGGGACAGTATGTAAAAATCTGTGTTTTTTTACATTTGTCTCTGAAATGTCCCTTACCAACATTCTTTTGGTCTAAAAATCCAGAGATTATAGCTGCCCCACCTCTCCAGTACCTTCTCAGCCAATAGAAACATGTCTGTGTATACTATGTGGTTGTATACTGTGCGTGTGTATACTGTGTGGCCCCATAATCTCTGATTGCCTGGGGGCCCCATAATCTCCTATTGCCCGGGGGGCCCCACGAGTGGTCAGTCCGCCCCTGCCTCTGTTATACATATTTCGAGCACTCCCGATCCGAGACTGGCTCTATTGGTAGGGATTAGTAAATGGTCTACCAAGTTCCAGACTTTCATAATCCACTTTTTAAGAGTATCGTTAGCAAGATGGTGGAAGCAGAAGAAAATTCCACCCATATCAATGGTTTTCCAAATACTTAATGACCAAACCACATGCAAACAAATGTTTCTGAATTCCCATTTAGTGCACACAGTGGCGTCACTAGAGTTGGTGTCACCGGGTGCGGAAAAACATGGTGTCACCCCCCTTCAACCAACTATAGACCCCTCTCAGTACAGACCCCCCTCTCTCAGGATAGACCCCCCCCCCCACTAAGTACAGACCCCCCTCCCACAGTATAGACCTCTCTCCCTCAGTACAGAGCCCTCCCTCAGTATAGACCTCTCTCCCTCAGTACAGAGCCCCTCAATCAGTATAGACATCCCCCTCAGTACAGACCCCTCCCTCAGTACAGAGCCCTCCCTCAGTATAGACCCCTCCCTTAGTACAGACCCCTCCCTCTGTACAGAGCCCTCCCTCAGTATAGACCCCTCCCTCAGTACAGACTCCCTCCCTCAGTACAGACCCCCCTCCATGAGTGCAGACCCCCCTGAGAATACATCTCCCTTCCATCCATATAGACCCCTCTCCATCAGTACAAAGCCCCCCTGCCCTCAGTGCAGACCCCCCTTCATCAGTATAGACCCCCCTCAGTGCAGAACCCCCTCTATCAGTATAGACCCCCCTCAGTGCAGACCCCCCTCTATCAGTATAGACCCCCTGAAAAACTGGATTTCAGCTGCGAAATTCAGATGGTGGGGTCAGAATTTATAGATCCATCCTGCCTTGTATCACCGGTTCAGGCTGGTGGTGGTGGTGTAATGGTGTGGGGAATGGGGTATCACCGGTTCAGGCTGGTGGGGGTGTAATGGTGTGGGGGGATATTTTCTTGGCACACTTTGGGCCGCTTAGTACCAATTGAGCATAGATTAAACTCCACGGCCTACCTGAGTATTGTTGCTGACCATGTCCATCCCTTTATCACTACAGTGTCCCCATCTTCTGGTGGCTCCTTCCAGCAGGATAATGCACCATGCAGGGGCATTGCTAGGTCTACAAAAGATCTGGGGTTAGAGCCCATAGCAGCGTAGTAAAGAAAGTCATATGCTTGGGCGGGCATACACATGTATATAATATATGTGTGTGTGTCCACTTACATCAGGGTCCCCAGAGAGCCTCCCCCTTAAATCAGGGTCCCCAGAGAGCCTCCCCCTTAAATCAGGGTCCCCAGAGAGCCCCCTACTTACATCAGGGTCCCCAGAGAGCCTCCCCCTTAAATCAGGGTCCCCAGAGAGCCTCCCCCTTAAATCAGGGTCCCCAGAGAGCCCCCTACTTACATCAGGGTCCCCAGAGAGCCTCCCCCTTAAATCAGGGTCCCCAGAGAGCCTCCCCCTTAAATCAGGGTCCCCAGAGAGCCTCCCCCTTAAATCAGGGTCCCCAGAGAGCCCCCTACTTACATCAGGGTCCCAGAGAGCCTCCCCCTTAAATCAGGGTCCCCAGAGAGCCTCCCCCTTAAATCAGGGTCCCCAGAGAGCCCCCTACTTACATCAGGGTCCCCAGAGAGCCTCCCCCTTACATCAGGGTCCCCAGAGAGCCTCCCCCTTACATCAGGGTCCCCAGAGAGCCTCCCCCTTAAATCAGGGTCCCCAGAGAGCCTCCCCCTTAAATCAGGGTCCCCAGAGAGCCTCCCTCCTGCATTAGGCTCCCCAGAGAGGCTCCCCTCCCCTTGGGGACCCCTACAGAGACTCAGGGCTATGGGTCCCAGATTCAGGGCTATAGCCCCAAAAGCCACCCCCTAGCGACGCCACTGGCACCATGTCACAAAGCTCCAATCATCCCACCACTGGACAATGAGGTCACTGTCCTCCAATGAGGTCCACACTCACCACATCTCATCCAATAGAGAACCTTTGGGATGTGGTGGGAACGGGAGATTGGCATCATGGATGTGCAGTAGACATGTGCAATTCGTTTAGTTACGATTCGTTTTCCGTTCAAATTTGTTATATTCGTTCATTCGTTATCGTACGAATGAACGAATGATTTAGTAAAAATTTAACGAATAACGAATTATCGAATCGAACAAATATGAAAAACAACGAAAATACGAAATAATTAAATTAGAAACAACGAAAGAATGAAAATCCGAAAAACTAAAACAGGAACAACGAAAATCAAAATGAACGAAAAAATTCGTACATTCGTAACTTTTTTTTTTTTTGTTGATTTGTAATTTTCCGTGTCTCTTACAATGGCGCTGCTTAACGTGCTTCGAATAGATTGAACGAAAAAATTCGTACATTCGTAACTTTTTTTTTGCGATTCGTAATTTTCCGTGTCTCTTACAATGGCGCTGCTTAACGTGCTTCGAATGGATTGAACGAAAAAATGTGTACATTCGTAACTTTTTTTTTTTTTTTTTGTCGATTCGTAATTTTCCGTGTCTCTTACAATGGCGCTGCTTAACGTGCTTCGAATGGATTGAACGAAAAAATTTGTACATCCGTAACTTTTTTTTTTTTTTTTTTTTTTCGATTCGGAATTTTCCGTGTCTCTTACAATGTAATAATAGCATACACATTACATTATGAATTATGCTCCGATTACGAATCTACGAAAACAATATTACGAAAGTACGAATAAATCAATCTTACGAAAGTACGAATGTAACTAAATCTACGAAAATACGAATGCGTCCGAATACAAAATATAACGAAAATACGAATTTCGAATAAACGAAAATTAAGACTAACGGAAAAACGAATCAACGAAAAAATAACTATACGAAAATACAAACGAGTCCGAATACGAACACCGACGACTTACGAAATTACGAATCGTTACGAATCTACGGAAACGAACAGAAACGAAACTAAACACATTTTTCTATTGTGCACATGTCTAATGTGCAGCCGACAAATCTGCAGCAACTGCGTGAGGCCATCATGTCACTATGGAGGAAAATTTCGGGGGAACGTTTCCAACACCTTGTTGTATCTATGCCACAGAGAATGAAGGCGAAAGGGGGTCCAACCCGCTACTAGTAAGGGGGAACTAATAAAGAGTCCGGTGAGTGTAAATTGAGTATAAATTATTCAGAAGGGAAGTTTTGGGAAGTCGGTTATTTGCCAATTTGATCTCTATGACCAAATCGCACAATTGTATTATAAAATGGAAGGTTGGATGGCGCCATTACAAACATGGTAGAGCCTACGTAAATCTCACCAGTCAGCTCGATTGGCAATTCTTTTACTCCTATTTTATGTTTCCTTTTTTAACAGCTGCCGTGGTGAAGTATTTGGTTTTCTTATGGCTGTTCCACAATTTCGCGTTAGCAGTACGCGGTAAGTAACATCCGTTACATTGTATTATGTTTTTGTTGGAAGAAAGCCAAACATTTTGTAACATTTATATTAAACAGGATACATATCCCGATACAGTGATACCTCGGTTTGCGAGTAACGCGGTATACGAGCGCTTCGCAAGACGAGCTATATTTAAAAAAAATAAATCCTGACTTGATTTGCGAGCGCTGTCTCGCAAGATGAGCAGGACTCAATCCGCTGGTGTATGTATTACCCTATGTGGCCAGAGGTTCGCTGGAGAACTCGGAGACGCTCTGAGACACTCAAAGCTGGGTGGGGCGGGCGTAAAGTGCATCGGTGCATCAGTGCCCATCACAATGTGATGGGCACTGACTGGCACTGTGGTGGGCACTAATTGGTCTTTTTAGTCTTTTTTTTAATAATTTTTTTTAGAATGATTTTTTTTTTTTTATTGCATTTTTGTGTAAATATGAGATCTGAGTTCTTTTTTTTTATATATTTTTTTTAGGATGACATTTTTTTTTTATTTGTTTTATTGCATTTTAGTGTAAATATGAGATCTGAGGTCTCTTTCTTTTTTTTTTTTGAATTAAATTTTTATTTATTTTTTATTGCATTTTAGTGTAAATATGAGATCTGAGTTCTTTTTTTATATATATTTTTTTTAGGATGACATTTTTTTTATTTGTTTTATTGCATTTTAGTGTAAATATGAGATCTGAGGTCTTTTTCTTTTTTTTTTTTAGAATGACATTTTTATTTATTTTTTATTGCATTTTAGTGTAAATATGAGATCTGAGGTCTTTTTCTTTTTTTTTTTTTAGAAGTACATTTTTATTTATTTTTTATTGCATTTTAGTGTAAATATGAGATCTGAGGTCTTTTTTTTTTTTAGAATGACATTTATTTTTATTATTAGTTTTTTATTGCATTTCACTGTAAATATGAGATCTGAGGTCTTTTTCTTTTTTTTTTAGAATGACATTTTTATTAATTGTTTATTGCATTTTAGTGTAAATATGAGATCTGAGGTCTTTTTTTTTTTTTTTTTTTTAGAATTATTTTTTTATTTATTTTTTTATTGCATTTTAGTGTAAATATGAGATCTGAGGTCTTTTTTTTTTTTTTTTTTAGAATGACATTTTTATTTATTTTTTATTGCATTTTAGTGTAAATATGAGATCTGAGGTCTTTTTTTTTTTTTTTTAGAATTACATTTTTATTTATTTTTTATTGCATTTTAGTGTAAATATGAGATCTGAGGTCTTTTTTCTTTTTTTTTTTTAGAATGACATTTTTATTTATTTTTTATTGCATTTTAGTGTAAATGTGAGATTTGAGGTCTTTTTGACCCCCAGATCTCATATTTAGGAGGACTTGTCATGCTTTTTTTCTATTACAAGGGATGTTTACATTCCTTGTAACAGGAATAAAAGTGACACAAAGTTTTGTTTTTTTAAAAAAAAAAAAAAAAAAAAAAAAAGTGTCAAAATAAAGAAAAATAAATAAGTAAAAAAAAAAAAACGCCCATTAGGCCGAGCTCGAGTGCAGAAGTGAACGCATACGTGAGTAGCGCCCGCATATGAAAACGGTGATCAAACCACACATGTGAGGTATCGCCGCAATCGGTAGAGCGAGAGCAATAATTCTAGCCCTAGACTCCTCTGTAACTCAAAACATGCAACCTGTAGAATTTTTTAAATGTCGCCTATGGAGATTTTTAAGGGTAAAAGTTTGTCGCCATTCCACGAGCGGGGGTGCAATTTTGAAGCGTGACATGTTAGGTATCAATTTACTCGGCGTAACATTATCTTTTACAATATAAAAATATATTGAGCTAACTTTACTGTTTTGTTTTATTAATTAAAAAAAAATTAAAAACAGTGACAAAAAATATTGCAACGACGGCCATTTTATTCTCTAGGGTGATAGAAAAAAATATATATAATATTTTTTTCTAAGTAATTTTCTAGCAAAAAATTATTATGTGTATCATGTTGGAATAATTGAGTACTATCAATTGTTTTGATGATATCCATCGAGACCTTTTTTATTATATTACATTATATATACCTTCTCTACCAATTTATATGTATATATGTCCTTTGTAATGAAACAATTCTTATGCTCATTGGTTCGTTTCATTTAGTAATGTGCTTCATATAAGTCCCACAATCTCTTTCCTTTTTCATATATACTCAACACTTCATTTGTAAAGCACTTTCCCCCCTGGGGACTGAATACAAGGAGAAGGTGAGGGAGATATCTTGGAGATGGCGTTGGCCGGGAATCGAACCCGGGTCATCTGCTTAGAAAGCAGCTATGCTCACCACTGCACCACCAACGCAAAGTAGCATGTCTTTTATAGTGTGGGAGGAAACCGGAGAACCCGCAGGAAACCCACGCAAGCACAGGGAGAACATGCAAACTCCATGCGGAGAGTGTCCTGGGCAGGGTGTGAACCGAGGACCCCAGTGCTGCGTGGCTAACCACTAAGCCCCTGTGCTGCCCATATGTGACCTCTGTTCTATAAGGCCCGCCCCCGCTGAGCGGGGTAAGTCAGTGATGTCCAATAGAGCTCGGAGAAGATGGAAGGAAAGAAAGAGAGAGAGGGAGAGAGAGAGAGGGAGGGAGAGAGGGAGAGAGGGAGAGGGAGAGGGAGAGAGGGGAGAGAGAGAGGGAGAGAGGGAGAGGGAGAAGGAAAGAGGGGGGGAGAGGGGGAGTAATTAGTGTTACTGGCAGGGGCGTTGCTAAGTCTACAAAAGGTCTACAAAAGATCTGGGCCTAGAGCCCATAGCAGCGTAGTAAAGAAAGTCATATGCTTGGGTGGGCATACACATGTATATACAGTAATATACGTGTGTGTGTGTGTATAAATATCCCCAGAGAGCCCCCCCTTACGTCAGGGTACCCAGAGATCCCCTTACATCAGGGTACCCAGAGAGCCCCCCCTTACATCAGGGTACCCAGAGAGCCCCCCCCTTACGTCAGGGTACCCAGAGAGCCCCCCCTTACATCAGGGTACCCAGAGAGCCCCCCCTTACATCAGGGTACCCAGAGAGCCCCCCCCTTACGTCAGGGTACCCAGAGAGCCCCCCCTTACATCAGGGTACCCAGAGAGCCCCCCCATTACATCAGGGTCCCCAGAGAGCCTCTCCCTTGCATCAGGGTTCCCAGAGAGCCCCCTTACATTAGGGTCCCCAGAGAGCCCCCCTTAAAATCAGGGTCCCCAGAAAGCCTCCCCTCTTGCATCAGGGTCCCCAGAGAGCCCCCCACTTACATGAGGGTCCCCAGAGATCCTCCCCTCCCCTTGGGGACCCCTGCAGAGACTCATGGCTATGGGCCCAAGATTCGGGGCTATAGCACCAAAAGCCACCCCCTAGCGACGCCACTGGTTACTGGTGATATCAATGGCAGTTCCCCCAGTGTCAGTTAGTGTCATATTGCTCATCGCAGTCATCACAGTCCCGTCATAAGCCGCTTATCACCACCATTAGTAGTATATTTTAAAAAATCCCAGTATATATTCCATCGTTTCTAGACACTATACCTTTCACACAAACCAATCAATATACACTTATTGCGATCTTTTTCATTTATTTTAAAGACATGTAGCAGAATACATTTTAGCCTAAATTCATGAAGAAAACTTTATTTTTGTATTGGATATGTTATATAGCAGAAAATAAAAAAATAGTTTTTTTTTTTTTTTTTCAAAATTTTCAGCCTTTTTTCACTTAATAATAATAATAATAAAACCCAGTGGTGATCAAATGCCACCAAAAGAAATCTCTCTTTGTGTGAAAAAATAATATAACATTCTATTTGTGTACAGTGTTGCATGACTGCGCAATTGTCATTTAAAGTAGCACAGTGCTGAATAGCAAAAAAAAAAAAAAAAAAAAAAACGGCCTGGCCGCAAAGGGGGGGGGGGGGGGGGGGAATGGGATCGAGGTGGTTAATAAAGTAACTAAACATGACTTGTTATTTGTGCTCCTCAACAGCCACCCCGATCCCGGCATTGACTCAATGGCGGCAGCACACGTTCTGCACAGATGGTTATCCCCTCACTAATGAGACTTTGGTCATCAATAACATACACAATACAGATGCGGGATGTATGTTTCGGGCTCCAGCTGTGCCAGGCTTTTACAATTGTTCTAAGTTCAATGCCTTGATCTTCCGCATCAATGCAACCTGCCTGGAAATGTTCACCACGGACCTGCAAATCCAGAGCTGGGATTTGGAATATGGCGCAGGCTACAATGGAAAGTACCTTGAATCAGTTCGTGGAGGTAAGGACTATGGACCAAATCTGGGATTTGTTGTTAGACATGGGAGCCGTCAAAAAATTTGTTTCGTTTCGTTCCGTTTCGTATTTAAAAAATTCGTAATTCGTATACGAAATTTAATTCGGATTCGTACGAATTTATTATTTTTATTTTTTAACTTAAACTAAAGTTTCTGTTAACCGCTTCCCGACCGCCTCACGCACATATACGTGTGCAGAATGGCACGGGCAGGCAAAATCCCGGGATCCTTTAAATGCCTGCGCTCGCGGCCCGGTCGGGAGCTCCGTGACCCCGGCCGCGGGACCAGCGGAACCGATCGCCGCTGGTGTCCCGCGATCGGGTCACGGAGCTGAAGAACGGGGAGAGGTCTGTGTAAACAAACCTCTCCCCGCGCTTCCTACTCTGCCTGTCATTGATTGGCCGTTCCCGGTCATCGGGAAAGCCGATCAGTGACGTCAGACGTCAGCCCCGCCCCCTAATGTAAAAAAACACACACACACGTCACAGCCCATAACCCCTCCCCTCCCCCTAGTGGTTAACTCTTTCACTACAACTGTCATTTATACAGGAATCAGTGCATTTAAATAGCATTGATCGCTGTATAAATGACAATGGTCCCAAAAATGTGTCAAAAATGTCCGATGTGTCCGCCATAATGTCGCAGTCACAATAAAAATCGCTGATCGCCGCCATTACTAGTAAAAAAAAAAAAAAAAAAAAATATTAATAAAAATGCTATAAAACTATCCCCTATTTTGTAAACGCTATAACTTTTGCGCAAACCAATCAATAATCGCTAATTGCGATTTTTTTTTTTTACCAAAAATATGTAGAAGAATACGTATCGGCCTAAACTGAGGAAAAAAAAATGTTTTTTTTATATATTTTTTCGGGATATTTATTATAGCAAAAAGCAAAAAATATTGAATTTTTTTCAAAATTGTCGCTCTATTTTTGTTTATAGCGCAAAAAATAAAAACCGCAGGGGCGATCAAATACCACCAAAAGAAAGCTCTATTTGTGGGAAAAAAAGGACGCCAATTTTGTTTTGGAGCCACCTCGCACGACCGCGCAATTGTCAGTTAAAGCAACGCAGTGCCGAATCGCAAAAAGGGGCCTGGTCCTTTGGCTGCCAATTGGTCCGGGGCTGAAGTGGTTAATTTGGATCGGAAATTCGTAAACGAAATTTCGTATTTCGTACAGAATTCTTATGCATTATTAACACCAGTCACGTTTCTGATACTTTCTGTTAATTTGGAACGGAAATTCGTTTACGAAATTTCGTATTTCGTACAGAATTCTTGTGCATTAACACCAGTCACGTTTCTGTTAATTTGGATCCGAAATTCGTAACGAAATTTCGTATTTGGTACGAAATTCGTATGCATAAAAATTCGTATTTCGGATTCGTACGAATTTCGAAAAATTTGAACGAATTTCCGATTCGTACGAAACTAATCGCACATGTCTATTTGTTATGTACTATAAGAAAATGTATGCCAGCATGCCGTACAACCATTCATTGCGGTGGATTGTACATGACAGCTGTGTATATCGCATAAATAGCGCAACACATACACAAAAAAAAAAAAAGGTTTGCTTTTAAAATCTTGCAAGGCTACTTAAAGCGGAATTCCACCCAAATAAAAAACAAAGAATAATGGCGCGCTTCAATAATAATAAGGCACCTTTGTTAGATATATTATATGTATATTGTGTGTTAACCACCTGATTACTGGGCACTTAAACCCCCCTCGTGACCAGACCAATTTTCAGCTTTTGGCGCTGACGTATTTTGAATGACAATTGCGCGGTCATACAACACTGTACCCAAATGAATTTTTTACTATTTTTTCCCAACAAACAGAGCTTTCTTTTGGTGGTATTTAATCACAGCTGGGGTTTTTATTTTTTGCTAAACAAACAAAAAAAGATGGAAAATTAAAAAAAAAAAAAAAATCATGTTTAATAGTTTGTTATAAAATTTTGCAAACAGGTAATTTTTCTGCTTCATTGATATGCGCTGATGAGGTGGCACAGATGGGCACTGATAGGCTGCACTGGTGGGCACTGATAAGTGGGTACTGATGGGGACAGATAAGATGGTACTGATGGGGACAGCAAAGATGGCACTGATGGGCACTGATGGGTGGCACGGATGGGTGGCACGGATGGGTGGCACAGATGGGCACTGATGGATGACACTGGTGGGCACGGATGGGCACTGATGGGTGGCACTGATGGGCACTGGTAGGTGACACAGATGAGCACTGGTAGGTGACACAGATGAGCACTGGCAGGTGACACTGATATGCAGCACTGGCACTGTGGGCACTGTGAGATGGCACTGTGGGCACTGTGAGATGGCACTGTGCGCACTGAGAGATGGGTCACTTTAATGGGGCAAAGGTGGGCACAATTGACTGGGCACATTGCAGTGAGAGGGACTGATGTCCCTCTCACTGCCGCCGGTGATCGGCTTTT
>CM053035.1:8894704-8955130 GCA_028564925.1 Lithobates sylvaticus
GTATATTCAACTACGACACTTCCTCGGCTCCCTTCAGCAGCCTCTGAGGGGGCTACAGGACCTGAACGGCATTGAGGAAATTCTATACCCAACAGACCCACCTGAACACTGTATTTCACTTTTTTACAAAGCGCTCATCAAGTTACAGGACGATAAGCACCCTTCCTTCCTCGCGAAGTGGGAGGCAGACCTAGATTCCTACCTCTCAGACAACCAAAAGGATAAAGTGTTGCAGCTGGTCCACGTCTCCTCAATGGCGTCAAAAATGACCGAGGTCAATTATAAATTACTAACTAGATGGCACTACACCCCATCGAAGCTCCATCAGATGTTCCCCGCCAATTCCACGTTGTGTTGGAGGAATTGTGGGAACAAAGCAACTCATGCCCACATTTGGTGGTCGTGCCCACTTATCCGCCCCTTCTGGGCCAAAGTCATCCACACTATATACCAGATTTCCAACGTCAACCTCCCCCCCGAACCCTGGATCATCCTCTTCCACGCAACCAAGGAACCTATTGGAAAGTACAAACGATCTATAGTCCCTCACCTACTTAACACAGCCAAGGCACTAATACCTGCACTTTGGGGCCAGCCAGAGACTCCGTCATTGAAAATATGGTTTCAAAAAATAGCGGAAGTTGCCCTCATGGAAGACATCACACACCGTGACAGGATCACCTCGGAGCGTCACAACTTGACATGGTCCCAGTGGACGGACTTTAAAACCACCACAGCCTACAAGGAGATAATTGCCCAATGAGCCCTGGACCCGATCTCTCTATTTTCTTCTTTTTCTTGTTATTTTATTTATTTTTCAAGGTCCAGGCCTCATACACCCTAAGTGGCCCCCTGAGACAAACACCCGAATGTATGCATACCTCCCTTCTCTCTGTAATAGTACAGTTTAAGATTTCGATGTATGAAGGTTACATGCACGCCGACCACACCCCCCCCCCCTTCTTTCCCCCCCCTCTTCTCTCTATCTTTCCTCCCTAGGTTTCCTCTCTCTCTCCTCCTGTTCTTCTTAGACACTCTAGAATACATATGCCTAGACTATGCACTTCTTTCGTGATACAGGTCCACTGACCAACATTGCAGACGGTATGGCCAAAGGTTTTCGTTTTTGCTTGTCGGACTAGAAGCATAAGGTGCTAAAAAACGACCCGGCAGTTTATAATGGGGCTACCTATGGTCGATATATGCTTTGAACACTGTCTGAAATTACTCTTGAACTGGCCACAATTGTTGCATGGTCTTCTCTGAAGGTTTATACTGTTTGTTTGTCTTGTATTTCTTCAATAAACATTTATTAAACTATATATATATATATATAATCTTTTTTATATTATTATTATTTTTATATTGTGTGTGTGTGTGTGTGTGTGTGTGTATGTGTGTATGTATATATATTTATATATATATATATATATATATATATATACATATGTGTATATATATATATATATATATATATACATACATATATATATTTATATATTCTTTTTTCTTTTTTTATTATAATTATTTATATATTTTTTTTTTATATATTATATATATATATACACAATATAAATATAATAATAATATATAAATAATAATAAAAGAATATATCTATAATATTATTTATATATATATATATATATTTATATATATATATATATATATATAGTGGACGGCCTTCCCAGAAGAGTTGAAGCTGGTATAGCTCTGCAAAGGGTGGGCCAACTCAGTATTGAACCCTCCGGACTAAGACTGGCCATACACTATACAATTTTCTTATTCAATTTCCTTTAGCTTTACCTTCAACTATGTAGTGCAAGGGCCTGTCTGATTGCATACAAATTGAAAGGGCTTAGGTTTAACCTCATAGTATATGCTTTTGGTAAATCTAACGAAAAGTTGAACAGGAAAATTGTATGGTGCATGTCCAGCCTATAGACTGGGATGCCAATAAAGTTCATGTGCATGTAGAGGCAGGTGTCCCAATACTTTTGACAATATAGTGTATAACAAGCCAGGGGGCTGACTGAGCTCACCAAGCTCCACCTTTAACTAAAAGATCACTTTTGGTTGGACAGATCTGCAAGTGACTTTCCATAAGACGACACGGCTTAGTACGACAATCAGCTTTGTACTTTAACTTCTTGAAGTCCACGTTATAGCCGAATGACGGCCACAGCGCAGACACGAATTTCCGCACGCGCGCTGTGATCACCGAGTCACTGAGACTCAGGTGATAACCGATCCGAGTAGCGGTCCGGTCCCGGCCCCTTACCATGTGATCAGTTGTCAGCAAATGACAGCTGATCACATGATCAAAACATAAGATCGTTATTTTTCTCCTCACGCTAACAGTTAATCACCGGCTCATCTGTAAGGGACATCCGTCCTGAAGAGGAAGAAGCAATTATGCCTCATCTATGCCACCTGCCATTGCCACCCGACAGTGCCCACAAGTGCCACCTATCAATGCCCACAGTGGTGCCAATCAGTGCCACCTAGCAGTGATGCCTATTAGTGTAACCAATTAGTGCCCATCACTGCCACCCATCAGTGCCCATCACTGCCACCTATCGGTGCCCATCAGTGCCGCCTCATCAGCGTACATCAATGACGGACAAAAATTACCTGTTTTCAAATTTTATAAAAAAAAAAATAAATAATAATAATTAAATTCGGGCCTTTTTAAAAAAATTTAACACAAAATAAATACCACAGGGGTGATCAAATAACACCAAAAGAAAGCTTTATTTGGGGGGAAAAATGATAAAAATTAAATTTGGGTACAGTGTAGTATGACCGCACAATTGTTATACAAAGCAATAGAATGACATCTCCTAAAGACAAAATATAAACAAGACACACTGAAAACTATCAGCCATAACCCTGTTTTTTTTTTTTTTTTTTCAACCTGCGAATTCTCTTTCTCATGAAAGCGTCCCAAGCGACTAATTAGCCACTGGACTGCTTTCAGTAGCAGCGGGAAGGGTCGTCCCACCTCCTCCTGCCACTCACTGGTGTTTCTTGGGCTTACCGTTTTTACCGGAGAGCCCGGGGAAAGGAACCAACGCTGGCCATAGAGGTGACGACAGACCAGATCATCTCCGATCACCTCTATGATCTTGGAGGAACGGGTGACGTCATGATGCCGCTTCCGGTCTAGGGCCGAAGTAAACATTTTTTTTTATTTCTAAAGCAAAAGATCTTTTTTTTTAGTTTATTTTATTTTCTTTTGCTTTTAAAGGCAGATGAGAGATTTGGGGTCTCATAGACCCCAGATCTATCTTTAAAAAGGACCTGTCGCCCCTCATTTCTAGTACAAGTGATGTTTGCATTCCCTGCAATAGGAACAAAAGTGATAAAAAAATTAAAGGGAAAGTGTAAAAAAATAAATAAATGTAAGTTCCCCAATCCCACTGCGCTCATGCGCAGAAGTGAACGCATATGTAAATCACGCACGTATATGTAAACAGTGTTTGCACCACAAGGTGTCACCGCGAACGTAGAGTGAGGGCAATAATTCTAGTACTGGACCTCCTCTTTAACACTGTCGGGTATCTATTTACTTGGTTTAACATCATCATTTATATTTTACATAAAACAAAAAAACTAGGTTATATACTGTGTTTTGTTTTGTTTTTTGCATTAAAATGTTAAAATTCATTGAAGTGTATTTTTCCAAAGAAATTGCATTTGAAAAAAAAATGTGCAAACACCCTTTGACGTAAAAAATTGCAACGATCATCATTTTATTCCCTAGGGTCTCTGCTAAAAAAGTATATATAATGTTCTAAGTCATTTTAGTAATCAGCATTCACCCTCAAATCAGGGTCCCCATCAGAGTTCCCCTTAAATCAGGGTCCCCATAAGAGTTCCCCTTAAATCACAGAACTCCACTTACATCACAGTCCACCTTAGGAGTCCCCCCTACATTAGAGTCCTCATCATAGTCCCTCCTACATTAGGATCTTCATTAGAATCCCCCTTTTATCAGCCCCCCCCCCCCCCCCCCCCCCCCCCCCCCCCCCCCCCCCCCCCCCCCCCCCCCCCCCCCCCCCCCCCCCCCCCCCCCCCCCCCCCCCCCCCCCCCCCCCCCCCCCCCCCCCCCCCCCCCCCCCCCCCCCCCCCCCCCCACCCCCCACCCCCCCCCCCCCCCCCCCCCCCCCCCCCCCCCCCCCCCCCCCCCCCCCCCCCCCCCCCCCCCCCCCCCCCCCCCCCCACCCCCCCCCCCCCCCACCCCCCCCCCCCCCCCCCCCCCCCCCCCCCCCCCCCCCCACCCCCCCCCCCCCCCCCCCCCCCCCCCCCCCCCCCCCCACCCCCCACCCCCCCCCCCCCCCCCCCCCCCCCCCCCCCCCCCCCCCCCCCCCCCCCCCCCCCCCCCCCCCCCCCCCCCCCCCCCCCCCCCCCCCCCCCCCCCCCCCCCCCCCCCCCCCCCCCCCCCCCCCCCCCCCCCCCCCCCCCCCCCCCCCCCCCCCCCCCCCCCCCCCCACCCCCCCCCCCCCCCCCCCCCCCCCCCCCCCCCCAACCCCCCCCCCCCCCCCCCCCCCCCCCCCCCCCCCCCCCCACCCCCCCCCCCCCCCCCCCCCCCCCCCCCCCCCCCCCCCCCCCCCCCCCCCCCCCCCCCCCCCCCCCCCCCCCCCCCCCCCCCCCCCCCCCCCCCCCCCCCCCCCCCCCCCCCCCCCCCCCCCCCCCCCCCCCCCCCCCCCCCCCCCCCCCCCCCCCCCCCCCCCCCCCCCCCCCCCCCCCCCCCCCCCCCCCCCCCCCCCCCCCCCCCCCCCCCCCCCCCCCCCCCCCCCCCCCCCCCCCCCCCCCCCCCCCCCCCCCCCCCCCCCCCCCCCCCCCCCCCCCCCCCCCCCCCCCCCCCCCCCCCCCCCCCCCCCCCCCCCCCCACCACAGACCAGAGATTCTACTTCATCCAGGGCTAGGACAAGGGGTGGGCATGAGGTACAGCTGCCCTGGGTGCAATGGTTTATTGCAGGGACGGGGGGGGAGGGGGGTCACCCTAACCCTAAGGGAAAGGGGGGTGCAGTTTGGCATCTTTGCCCTGGGCACCGGATGACCTTGTCCTGGCAATGCTTTCATCAATGACCTTATCAGAGTTCCCCTTACATCAGGGTCCCCATCAGAGTTTCCCTTAAATCACAGAACTCCACTTACATCACAGTCCACCTTAGGAGCCCCCCCCCCCCCTACATTAGAGTCCTCAAGTCCTCATCATAGTCCCTCCTACATTAGGATATTCATTAGAATCCCCCTTTCATCAATGTCCCTATCATAGTCCCTCTTACATCAAGGTCTTCATCATTGTCCCACCTTACATTATTGTCCCATTAGATTTCCCCTTACAGCAGGGTCCTCCTCACAGTCCCCCCTTACATGGGGGTCCCAGCCAGAGTTTCTACTTCATCCAAGGCCAGGGCAAGGGGTGGGTAGGAGGTATGGCTGCCCTGGGTGCAATGGTTTATTGCAGGGATGGGGGGGGGGCCCTGACCCTAACCCTAAGGGAAAGGGGGGTGCAGTTTGGCATCTTTGCCCTGGGCACCGGATGACCTTGTCCTGGCAATGCTTTCATCAATGACCTTATCAGAGTTCCCCTTACATCAGGGTCCCCATCAGAGTTCCCCTTACATCACAGAACTCCACTTACATCACAGTCCACCTTAGGAGCCCCCCCCCTACATTAGAGTCCTCATCATAGTCCCTCCTACATTAGGATCTTCATTAGAATCCCCCTTTTATCAGTGTCCCTATCATAGTCCCTCTTACATCAAGGTCTTCATCATTGTCCTACCTTACATTATTGTCCCATTAGAGCTCCCCTTACATCAGGGTCTTCCTCACAGTCCCCGCTTACATGGGGGTCCCAGCCAGAGTTTCTACTTCATCCAGGGCAAGGGGTGGGTAGGAGGTACGGCTGCCCTGGGTGCAATGGCTTATTGCGGGGGGGGGGGGCACCCTGACCCTAACCCTAAGGGAAAGGGGGGTGCAGTTTGGCATCTTTGCCCTGGGCACCGTATGAACTTGTCCTGGCAATGCTTTCATCAATGACCTTATCAGAGTTCCCCTCAGACCCCTTTCACACTGAGGTGTTTTTCAGGCGTTTTTTATGTGCTTTAGACCACTTTCACACTGAGGCACTTTTCAGGCGCTTTCACGCTAAAAACAGCGCCTAAAAAGCTCACGAAAACGTATTTCCATTAAAATCAATGAACGCTTTCACACTGGGGCAGTGTGCTGGCAGGGATGTGAAAAACTTCCCTCCCCATTGAAATTAATGGAAAGCTCTTCAAAATTGCCTGAAAAGCTCTTCAAAAGCGCTCAGTGTTTTTACTGGCAGTTTAGAAGCGCTTCGGTGTGAAAGTGGCCTTAGCGTTAAAAAAAAGCATCTGTAAAGCGCCTGAAAGAAGCCGCAACTGCAATCCTAATGTGAAAGCCCGAGTGCTTTCACACTGAGTCGCTGCGCTGGCAGGGCTTCAAAAAAAGTCCTGCAAGCAGCTTCTTTGCAGCGCTTTTGGAGCGGTGAATACACGGCCCCTAAAGCACCCCTTCCCATTGAAATCAGTGGTAAACGCCTGCAAAACGCCTGCAAAGCGCTTTTGGCATCGGTGCTTTGTGGGCGCTTTTAACCCTTTATTTGGCCACTAGAGGGGGTTAAAAGCGCCCCACTAGCGCTCGAAAAACGCTGTGCTAGTTTGAGCGGTGCTTTACGAGCGTTTTTCGGGCACTGGCAGTGTGAAAGGGCTCTTAAAGCACTTGGATTTTCACATTGGGATTGCAGATGAGGCTTCTTTCAAGCGCTTTTTTTAATGCTAAAGCGCCTGAAAAACGCCTGAAAAACGCCACAGTGTGAAAGGGGTCTATTACATCAGGGTCTCCATCAGAGTACCCCTTTCATCAATGACCTTATCAGAGTTCCTCTTACATCAGGGTCTCCATCAGAGTTCCTCTTACATCAGGGTCTCCATCAGAGGTCCTCTTACATCAGGGTCTCCATCAGAGTTCCCCTCAAATCAGGGTCTCCATCAGAGTTCCTCTTACATCAGGGTCTCCATCAGAGGTCCTCTTACATCAGGGTCTCCATCAGAGGTCCTCTGACATCAGGGTCTCCATCAGAGTTCCCCTCAAATCAGGGTCCCCATCAGAGTTCCCCTCAAATCAGGGTCTCCATCAGAGTTCCCCCTTACATCAGGGTCTCCATCAGAGTTCCCCTCAAATCAGGGTCTCCATCAGAGTTCCCCTCAAATCAGGGTCTCCATCAGAGTTCCCCTCAAATCAGGGTCTCCATCAGAGTTCCCCTTACATCAGGGTCTCCATCAGAGTTCCCCTCAAATCAGGGTCTCCATCAGAGTTCCCCTCAAATCAGGGTCTCCATCAGAGTTCCCCTTACATCAGGGTCTCCATCAGAGTTCCCCTTACATCAGGGTCTCCATCAGAGTTTCCCCTTACATCAGGGTCTACATCAGAGTTCCCCTTACATCAGGGTCTCCATCAGAGTTCCCCTTACATCAGGCTCTCCATAAAAGCCCCCCTTACATCAGAGTCCCCTTCAGTGGTGACCAACTGATCTGGATCCTCGGTCTGTGCTCATTAGCTATGGGCCGGATCAAATCTTGCAGATGTGGCCCGTGGAGCAGGAGATGGGGAACAATGTTGCAACAAAGTAAATGTTGTCAATTCTTGCTAAAAAAAGCAACAAATTACAAAACAATCCCAAACCAAAATAAACATCCTACAAATAGAAACAAACTTGCAATGTAATGATAATAATAATAAAGGAAGTACATTACATGGATGTCAGCGGGGAGGCCCAGATCCAGCAATCGCGATCCCAACGTGTAGCTTCACAGTTTCTGAAACTTTCTCCTGCACCCTGGAATTTGTATTTATATTATGATCCTGGTAAATCTGATCGAGAAAAAAAAAAAAAAAAAACCGTCTCTGCCACAGCTCATACAAGGCCGCAACTAAAAAACTTTCACTTTCTATGCTACTTATCTCTCATGAGATTGAGGAAGCAAACCTTAAAGTGACACTAAAGGTATTTTTTTATTTTTTATTTAAATAACAAACATGTCATACTTACCTCCACTGTGCAGCTCGTTTTGCACAGAGTGGCCCCCGAACCTGGTCTTCTGGGGTCCCTCTGTGGCTGTCTCCTCCCCACATCAGATAACCCCTGGGAGAAGCGCTCTCCCCAGGGGGGTTACCTTGCGTGCGCGCCCCCGAGTCCAGCCCACCCCCCGGGCCCCCGCGTCATTGGATTTGATTGACAGCAGCGGGAGCCAATGACTGTGCTGCTATCAATCTATCCAACCAGTAGCCGAGAACCCCCTAGCAGAGAGAAAGCTTGCGAGGGTTCAGGTTAGTAAAACGTGGGGGGGGGGGGGGGGGGGGGGGGCTGGGGGCCGGTCACTGGCAGGTATTTTTTCACCTTAATGCCTTAATGTATTCTATGCTTGTAAAACACTTACCTTTACAAGCCATTTAAGCCCTCGTTCACATTGAACATGGCTTTGAAATTGTGCGACTTCATCTGAAATCGCACGATTTCAAAGCCGCATTGTCGGGTCCGACTTGAAAGACATCTGTGCGGCTTCGTGCTCAGATGTCTATTGAAGTTGCACCCAAAATCAGCAAAAGTAGTGCAAAAGTAGTGCAGGAACTACTTTTGCAAATCGTGTGCGGTGCCGCAATGTTCCCATCGCACCAATTGGAACTTGTCAAGCGTTTTGACCTGTCAAATCGCATGACAAATCGCTTCACTGTGAACGAGGGCTCAAAGAAAGCTGTGCAGAGGGAAATGCAAAGATTGTCATTGGTGACCTCTCCTGCACATACTAGTTGCCTGGCTGTCATGCTGATCCAAGGGTTTCAGTAGCTTTTGAACTGTGGATCCAGATCAGGAGTCATGATTTCACTTGCTGCATGCTTGTCATGAGTCAGTAACCCCTCCCCTTCTCCCAACCACTCTCTATCCCCTGTCTCTCTTCGCACCAACACCGTCTTGCTCCCCACTTGTCTCTCTCTCTCTCCAGGGTCGTCTTTAATGTTGATTGGATCCTGGGCAAAAAATTTCTTGGGGTCCCCCACCCCCAATGCAATTTTGCTCTCCACCTGCTCTGAGACATAGAATAAATATCAGCTAGACTTAAAATCAGTTTACTGTATCAGATCAGGCAGTGATTGCGATTGGTTGCCAGAGGTTACAGCATATCATTAACAATTACTGAGTGGTTGCTAGAGGTTACAGCACACACTACGGCTCACTGATTAGTTACTAGAGGTTGTAGCACATGATTTCTTCTTGTTGATTGGTTGCTAGAGATTACTGTACAGTAATACTGCTCACTGATTGGTTGCTAGAGGTTACAGCACATCATCGCTTCACTGCAGAAGGGCATGATATACATATGGAAGCCGCCTTTATTTGCATATATTTACATATGAATGCCGCTGCTATTTACATATGAATGACGGTTATTTACATGTGAACACAGGGTCTGCAGGTGAGTCATCTGTACACAACAATAGGGCAGAGCTGGGCAGCATTAGTAGCAGCACTTCACACTGAGATACTAGGACATGGCACAGGACTAAAACTTCAAGGGACAAGGGAATTTAAACTGGGATAGTTGGCAAGTATGAGGCAGCTGCTTTGGGCCCCACAACAATGACAGGGCCCAGGGCAGCTGCCCTTTTGCCCTGCCTTAAAGACGGCCCTGTCTCTCTGCCCCACATCTCTCATCCAGAGACTATCATGACATTCTCCATGGCTTGGAAGTCTCCGAAAGTCCCGATGTCCTTAGCAGACTGCAAGGCGCAGAGGTCCCGGTACCATGAGCAGAACAGAACCAACCAATTCAGCTACCCTGCACTTGGACCTCAACCTTCCCCCTTTTTTATAGCAAAGAGGGACTGGCTGGTACCAAAAGCCCGGGAATTGAGCTTACTGCAATTAAAGTGATACTGAAGTCTTGCTTTTTTTTTTCTTTAAGAAATTTACCTGCTCTGTGTAGTAGTTTTGCACAGAGGAAGCCCTGATCCTCCTCTTCTCGGGTCCCTCACTGGTTCTCTTGGCCCCTCCCTCTTCTCGGGTGCCCCCCACAGCAAGCAGCTTGCTATGGGGTCACCCGAGCCGAGCCGCAGCTCCCTATATCCTGTCAGACACTGAGCCGTGGTTCAGCCCCGTCCCCCCTATCTCCTGGTTGGCTAACTGACTTTGTCTCACTGCTGTATCTTAGCCAATCAGGAGGGAGAATCCCGAAAGGGCTGAGGCACCTGTGGACATCCCTGGATCGAGATGGGACTCAGGTAAGTGTTAGGGGGGCTGACGAGGGCTGCTGCACACAGAAAGTTTTAGAAGGCATTAAGATAAAAACCTTCTGCCTTTAGAATCACTTTAACCTTTTTCCCAAGGCCTGGGCCAGACCCTAACTTGCTAGAACCTCACATGTCAGTAGAGCAGTGGATGGTGTCATAAGGGCAGAGATTGTTGTCAGTAGGGCAGCGGACGGTGTTAGTAGAGCAGTGGATGGTGTCAGTAGAGCAGTGGACGTGTCAGTAGGGCAGTGGATGGTGTCAGTAGAGCAGTGGACGGTGTCAGTAGAGCAGTGGACGGTGTCAGTAGGGCAGTAGACGGTGTCAGTAGAGCAGTGGACGGTGTCAGTAGAGCAGTGGACGTGTCAGTAGAGCAGTGGACGGTGTCAGTAGGGCAGTGGACGGTGTCAGTAGAGCAATGAATGGTGTCAGTAGAACAGTGGATGTGTCAGTAGAGCAGTGGACGTGTCAGTAGGGCAGTGGATGGTGTCAGTAGAGCAGTGGACGGTGTCAGTAGAGCAGTGGACGGTGTCAGTAGGGCAGTAGACGGTGTCAGTAGAGCAGTGGACAGTGTCAGTAGAGCAGTGGACGGTGTCAGTAGGGCAGTGGACGGTGTCAGTAGAGCAGTGGACGGTGTCAGTAGGGCAGTGGACGGTGTCAGTAGAGCAGTGGACGGTGTCAGTAGAGCAGTGGACGGTGTCAGTAGAGCAGTGGACGGTGTCAGTAGGGCAGTAGACGGTGTCAGTAGAGCAGTGGACGGTGTCAGTAGAGCAGTGGATGGTGTCAGTAGGGCAGTGGACGGTGTCAGTAGAGCACTACACGGGTGATTAGGGTGTGCCCAGGCACACTGGCACACCCTGTGCGCACGCCTATGCACTGCATATATGTAAAGTATGTGTCTAGGTTCCGACCAATGGGCATACACACGGTCGGAAAATCCGATGGAAAAGCTCCCTACAGCTTGATTTTCCTTTTACTTATCATGCACTGTTCTGCACTGTGGAGGCGGCCATCTTGGTAGAGGCAGGGCTTTGCTTCCTCATGTCAGATCCTCCAGCAAGGAGAACAGTGAGCAGCACAAATGTGATATCATTGAATCTCACTTCAAACCCCCTGAGATTAACACTAATGCCACGTACACACTATCGGAATTCTCGTCGGAAAAGACTCTGACGGTTTTTCCGACGGAATTCCGCTCAAGCTGTGTTGCCTACACACGATCACACCAAATTCCGACGGTCAATAACACAGCGGCATAAAACACGTTCGACAGCACTATAAAAGGGAAGTTTAATGCTTCCGAGCATGCGTCGAATTGTTTCCGAGCATGCGTCGGAATTTTGCGTGTTGGAATTGCATACACACGATCGGAAAATCCGATAGAAAGGTTTTCCGTTGGAAAAATTGAGAACAGGTTCTCAATTCAAAGTCCGTCGGAAACT
This sequence comes from Lithobates sylvaticus, assembly GCA_028564925.1. Lineage (NCBI taxonomy): Eukaryota > Metazoa > Chordata > Amphibia > Anura > Ranidae > Lithobates > Lithobates sylvaticus. The sequence continues at coordinate 8,906,467 of CM053035.1, forward strand.
CCGACAGAAAAAGACCATTGGGCATACACACGGTCGGAAAATCCGATGAAAAGCTCCCATCGGACTGTTTCCATCGGAAATTCCGACCGTGTGTACGCCGCATTAGAGGATCCCACTGCAGATATACAGCTAGAAGACTATAAAACAGGAGTGCCTGGGCACACCTATATACCCTGTTTCCCCGAAAATAAGACCTAGCGTGATTGTCGTTGTTGGCTGCAATATAAGCCCTACCCTCCAAATAAGCCCTAGTAAAAGTCCTTGTAGGTCTTGTTTTCAGGGTAGGGCTTATTTTCGGGGAAACAGGGTAGGGCTTATTTGGTGGGTAGGGCTTATATTGCAGCCAACACCGACAATCACGCTAGGTCTTATTTTAGGGGAAACAGGGTACCTGGAAGTACACTGCATTTTGTTAGAAAGAATTCTAGCTAAAAGGTAGATTTTTCATGGTAATGCTTAAAAGCAATTCACATTTCTAGATCTTCCCTATCATATAGGACAGGGATTTGCAATTAGCGGACCTCCAGCTGTTGAACTACAAGTCTCAATAGGCATTTCAAGACTCTGACAGCCACAAGCATGACACCCAGAGGCAGAGCATGATGGGACTTGTAGTTTTGAAACAGCTGGAGGTCCGCTAATTGCATATGCCTGATATAGGATATCTTGAGGGTGGGTTCGCCCTGCTCATGTACCCTTGCGGCCAGTGTTGATGGGCTGAAAATGTAGCCCACTCGTGACATCAGCCTGAGATCCTTCTGCAATCATTCAGACTTTATTGCAGGTGCATTTTATCTACAGTTGACTCTTTCTGACCTGCATTTGACCTGCTTGAAACTGCTTTTGCATTCCCATAGACTTGTATTGGAACTGGATGCAGCTCTGGATGCAGACCCTTATAGCATGGATGGGCTGCAGTTCCCATTATGACAATAAGGCCCCGTTCAGATTTGGGCGATTAGCAATCGCAGGCAGAATTGGTGCGATTCTGCCCATGATTCCAATTCTCAGAAAAACGCACGACTCACGTTTGAGTGTCATTCATCCTGAATGGCATCCCAAACATGGTGCAATTTTGCCGCAATTGTTGCACAATAAACATGGTAAAGCATGTGTGTAAAATCATGCCTGGCTCAAGGCCAAAATGTGGTCCCTGAGCTTCTTCGGCATGACAAACACACATAGGGCAGCCCATTCATGCCCCATGTGCAACACGCGGAAACGCGTGTTAATCGCTCTTTTAAAACCCCAAGTGGGATCCCACGTTCCCATGGCACAATATACAAAGGGGGCCTTATGAGGTCTTATTAACCCCAAATTGCGTGGAGCGCCTGGGGAAGTTGTATTGAACACATTGACATTTTTCTTCAAAAGTCGGTGACAATAATTATTAAATTTACATTTTCTGTCTCTGCTAGGCAGCCATGTAAAGTGAATCATTTGACAGAAAAATAAAACGCCAGCTTCAAACACATTTAACAAAAATCAAAAGCATTATAAAACCCCACTAACAACATTGCAAAGTAGAAGCAATGCAATATGTCTTAACCTCCATTAGCCAGATTCCTCAGATGTCTCTCAATGCAGCCCTGTCCTAAATGTCCAGATCATAAATAGTCTGACAGAACAGCTAAGTAATACACATCCCGACTGAGTCTGTTTTTTTTTTTTTTAACTATCAAAAGTCAAACTTTATCCATATTCCATAAATCCTGCAGCGGTGGGGTTACCTTCATAAAAAATGATACATTGATGTGTGGGAAGATGATAGTCAGTTAAACACCAAACATGCTGTACAGGACACCAGAGTTGGGTCCTGGATGGGAGATATGTGTTATTTTGGTTATGGTTCCTTTAAGGGGAAGACTTGAATGTAGTTTGGAATACTCAAGGGTTCTCACCCATGCAGGATGAGGGCCATGTTTTGGTTGGAGTAAATTGATTTGCGGTTTGCCCAGGAAATCTTTGGCAAGTCCTTATATGGGATCTGGAATTTGGAGATTCAGAGAGACTTTGGGTTAGAAAGAGCCTCCAATCCTAAGTACTGAGATTTGGTTCTGAATGGGTTACCCCCCTGCAAGTAAGGCCTGAAAATGTGACTTTAAACATTGTGTCAAGCCTGTCACCCCAAACCGGAGCAGGACCTTTTTTGGGGGCAATATATGTGCATGGGGCAGCCCATTGAAATGAATGAGCTGCCCTATGTATGCCATGTGAAAATCGCTCACACAAAATCATGGATGGGAACATGAGTTCCCAATGTGTGAAATGTGAATGGGGCCTTAGGCTACAAGGTCCAGCAGGATAATAAAACACGTTAGACCTCCTGAGTGAAACATACATATTATCCTCATATTCAGTCTCTAACAAATCATAATTTCATTCTGTTCTATAATATGTTGGTTGTCAGATAGTAAAACCATGTCAATTATTAGCATTATTGTTAGCATTAATAATATTAGCATTATAAGAATATCTGCTGAAGCATTATCAAATACATTATGAAGCATTATCAATACTTTGGCACACCCATCAACAAATCCCTCACCCGTTTGATCGGATATCACTAGATCTGTAAGACCCTCTGATTGGACAAAAAATGCTGTTGCATTTGGCAACTACTGTAAAGCTCTCATTAACCATTGAAACTGTGGAGGAATGCTTAGAATGATTTATGAGAGTTGGTGACTCCGATCAGATTGGACTTACCCTTGTTACTGTGCGAATTGCACAGGAACAATGACTGGGTGAACCTTGCTTAAGTATTATCCAATCCCTTTTGTTTTACTGTTGCTTTTTGCCTGTTTTTTTAATGTATTTCCTGTAAATGATTCATGTACTGTTTTTCTTTCTTTTCATTAAAAAAACATTTTTAAAAATCGCTAAGCTAAATCTCTGAATGCTCTAATTTGAAATTGAAATAACTTTTGCCTCTGTGGGGAGCTACCATATTATAAATTCCTGTCTGGGAGTGGCAGCGAGTGATATAGACATTATTCTTAAGGTCAGAATTGCAACAACATATGCTGTTATTAGTGCGTTTCCCTTATTCGATATTGTCTTTCTGATTCTCCTCCTGGCAAATCAGGAAGCGGGTCCTGAGACCCGTCACCCAATTGGCCGAGAGGAGAAGCGATCCTATTGGACCCAGAGAAGTAGGGAGGAGACTCAGGGGAAGCGGCGATGAAGACGAGAAGGAGGAGACGCAGGGTGAAGCCACTGCCCGGAGGAAGTGCTGCCCGCAATCTGGATGGTGTAAGTGTGGGGCAGGTGACCTACTAACCGGGGGAGGATATGGGTATGGGTCATACACTGGCAAGACAGATGTGGTACAGGGGCACAGGCAAAAGCATGGTCAGGGTACAAGCCGGGTCAGGAGCCGATCAGTGGAGCAGTAGCAAATGGAGCAGACAGAAGCAGTGGTCAGAAGGCAAGCCCAGGTCAATACAGGCAAAGTTCAGGGAGTAGTCATTAGGAGCCAGGATGGCAACTGAAGTCAGGATACAGGGACATAGGGTCTCAGGTCACATGGAAGGCTGAAGACAAAGCAGCACTGAACCTGAGCACTGGCTCAGTTTAAATAGCTGATTTGGTGCCAACATCTGTCACAGGTGCGTGTGAGCACTCATTCATGCAAGCATGAACATGTCTGGTTCCTACGTCCACGAGAAGGAATGTATATTATCCTGTGAAGATGCACAGAAGTCCACCCAGAGGAGACATCTTGTCTACTGGTATGCCCATCCTGACAACATGTTTTTAAAGCATATAGAAATAAATTAGTGTGGTCTGAAGCACAATATTAATGAGCCTGCATCCCTAAATATATATACAATAAAAAGATACATCGATCTTGGGACTTTCTATGAGGTAAATCACTCCAAAACCATAATAGTACACATGATTACAAATTTATTGCATGGTAGCAGATTTCATATTCACAGTTTATAGACACACTAAAATTCCAACAAAAAAATAATGAGCTGATCCATAATAAACTAACATAATAAACAATATAAAATTCATTAAAAAAAACGTGGTATTCGCATACATGATGTTTTTTGCAGATGGAGATACACAATTACATAATGGCTCTTGGTATTTGTATGCATAATGTTGTTTTGCAGATGGAAATGCATGATTACATGGAACATAGCAATCCAGAAATTCTTAGCATCCTATAACTCAACGCGTTTCATGGATCCCTGTCTACTTCCTCAGGTGTAGCTGCAAGAAAATTGTCTACAAGTATAGGAAAATACCAGAGTAATGCCCCGTACACACGGTCGTAAATTCCGACGGAAAATGTCCGATCGGACCATGTTGTCTGAAAATCCGACCGTGTGTGGGCTCCACCGGACTTTTTCTGTCGGAATTTCCGACTGAAAAAATTTGAGATCCTGCTCTCAAATTTTCCGACAACAAAATCCGATCAGACTTTTTCCGATCGTGAGTAGAGAATTCCGACGGACAAAGTGCCACGCATGCTCAGATTAAATTACGAGACCAAAGCTATTGGCTACTAGCCTCTACGTAGTTCCGTCGTACGCAACAAAAAGGTCACCACGTTCAGAATGATCGGATTTTCCAACAACTTTGTCCGACCGTGTGTATGCAACACCAGTGTCGGACAAAATCCGTCGGAAAAATTCTGACGGATTTTGTGGTCGGAATTTCCGACCGTTTGTATGGGGCATAATAGTATCGTATACAAAATAGATGACTCCCAAGAGGAGATGGGGGTAAAGAGAAAAGGGATTATTGTGGGCAAATATTGCCCTATTACTTACAGGTCAGCTCAAAAACAGGCCCAGCAGCCCAATGAGCATAAGGGGATGTCCATCCCGGGGGCTGTGGCGACATGACCGAAACAGACCTCAGGGGCAAATGTAGGGTGGACCAAGTTCCCATTATAAGGTGAATCCATGAAATATGTGAATTGGTGATGGCACATCTTGGCACTAGTTGTCTATAAAAAAATAATAATATATGAATATAAATTGTGGATTCAGGTCCATAATGTGCGGCATGTGACAAGGAGACAAGAATGTTAAAAAAATAAAATAGTGCACATAGTGTAGAACTGGTGAATCAAAGTAAACATGGAGAAAAATGGCGTGTGAAACTGACCTAGATGGTCAAAAAAGGTATAGTATAGCGTATAGGCCGACCCGAATATAAGCAGAGGCACCTAATTTTACCACAAAAAAATGGAAAAACTTATTGACTCGAGTATAAGCCTAGGGTGAGAAATGCGCAGCTACTGTAAGTGGAAAGGAGGGTCAAAAATGACCATTTGCAGCCTCACTGTGCCCATTTGCATGCCTCACTGTGCCCATTTGCATGCCTCACTGTGCCCATTTGCAGCCATAGGTCCCCCAAACTTCAAACTTGGTAGTTAAGGGTTCCTAGATGCCCCCTATCTGCAGCCAATATTTGGGGTCTCTGGACCCAAAGGGCCCTGAAATAACATTGCTGCATATGGACACAATTGACTGACTTTGGTAGAGTAAAGGGTTGTATGCTCCGATACACAGTGTAAATAGAATTTTACATTTCTGTTTTTGTGCATAAATGGATTTGCTGTTCTCGAAGATTTTTAATACCAACCATTGAAAGTCGAATATTAAAAAAAAAAAAAAAAAAAAACGTGCTCCGAGACTGATGTTGCACCATCCATTGTTCTCAGACATTGACAAATAAAATATTAGGTACAACATGAAAAAGATACCAAAAACTACAGGTGGCCAAATCACAGATGGAAAAAAATGCACCATGAGGAACATCCTGAAAAATAAACCCAATATATGCCAGACATGGGCATATTACATTAGTAAACAGTCATCTGATGGATAAACAATTGCTAAATGCAACACGTTCCCACCTATGGTAGCTCCATTGAGCAGATTCAGCAGCTACATGACCAAGTCAATAGCAACACATAATGGGCTTCTAAGAGGTCACCCCAAATTTTATTGGGTTCTATTAACACATTATCACAAGTTGTTCGTTGTTCTTCAAGAACAAATGACTAAATTTGGATTTTTACAGATGTTCCTCAATGTTTTACCCCTTGTATAGTCTATTAGAGCCATACATATGGGCCCTGTATTCTAAATTAGAGTTGGTCTTAAAGCTACCCTGTTTCCCTGAAAATAAGACCTAGCGTGATTGTTGGTAATGGCTGCAATATAAGCCCTACCCCCCAAATAAGCCCTACCCTGTTTCCCCCGTAAATAAGCCCTACCCTGAAAATAAGACCTACAAGGACTTTAACTAGGGCTTATTTGGGGGATAGGGCTTATTTTCGGGGAAAAAGGGTAGGGCTTATTTGGGGGTAGGGCTTATATTGCAGCCATCACCGACAATCACGCTAGGTCTTATTTTTGGGGAAACAGGGTAGATGTCCCTCATTCCCATCTCAAAAAGTTGGGAGGTGTGGTGAACAAAAAGCATCACGAAGGCCAAGAAACACACCAGACAGGTCAGCGATAATGTTGTGGAGAAGTATAAAGCCGGGTTAGATTATAAAAAAATCTCGTAAGCTTTGACCATCTCTCAGAGCTCTGTTCAATCCATCATCTGAAAATGGAAAGAGTATGGCACAACTGCAAACCTACCAAGACATGGCCGTCCACCTAAACTGACCGGGCCGGGCAAGGAGAACATTCATCAGAGAAGAGCCAAGAGGTCCATGGTAACTCTGGAGGAGCTGCAGAGATCCACAGCTCAGGTGGGTGTTTTTTTTTTTTTTGTTTTGTTTTTTTTATTATTATTTATGTATTTATTTATTTATTTTCAACAGATAACAGGGTAGGACAACATTAGATTTAGACCAAGTTTCATGAATTTGTGTTTCTCAATCTGAATTTAAATGTTATATTTGACATTTCAGATTCCCAAAAGCCTTCTGGGAGAAAGGAACCAAAAGCGTCTTCAAAGGCTACAGCTGCCCTATATTTGCTTCTGTTGGTCTCTAAGCCCTCTAATGCCGCGTACACACAATCGGACATTCCGACAGCAAAATCCATGGATTTTTTCCGACGGATGTGGCCTCAAACTTGTCTTGTATACACATGGTCACACAAATCTTGTCGGAAATTTTGATCGCCAAGAACGCGGTGATGTACAACACATACGACGAGCCGAGAAAAATACAGTTCAATCGCCAGTGCGGCTCTTCTGTTTGATTCCGAGCATGCGTGGAACTTTGTGTGTCGGAATTGTGTACACACGATCGGAATTTCCGACAACAAATTTTTTTTGTCGGAAAATTTGAGATCCAGAAATTTTGTGTGATGGAAATTCCGCTGGAAAATGTCTGATAGAGCCTACACACAGTCGGAATTTCCAACAACAAGCTCCCATAGAACATTTTCCGGCAGAAAATCCTATCGTGTGTACGGGGCATTAGCGTGACTGGTAGTCCCACCAGATTCCACCCTACCATCTTAGTATCCCTGGTAGAATGATATAAACTGGCTCAGGCTGTTTCTTGGCCATATGATCTCCTCCTGGAGACCTGCCAAGAGCTTCCCAAATCATTCTTCACAATTTGGCATCATCTGCTCCTCCTCTATTTGTGGTGCCTGGTTCAGATTTCCATTGACTTCAGAGGTATGTTAGTCTCATTGACTTCTACTGCTAATATACTGCATAGGCTGGAACAATCACAACAGACAATCTTGTCATGTCAGACAAAAGTATGGTTTGTATGCATAGCAATATTACATCTATGTCTTTAGGGTAACATGGAAATACTCAGAAGGATGAAGACTAATTGGCCCTCATCAATATTAAAAATGGTGAGACTGAATATAGTCTGTCTTTTTTTGCTTTGAAGGATAGACATGAGCATTTAGATCAGTGGTTGTCAACTTGTACGTAGACTGGCTGGTGGGGCCTGGGCTTACATGGGTAGCTGTGGTTGTTCATCACATCCTCCATGTTCCCCATTAACTCATTGGGCAACGAGTACTGGGTCACACGTGAGGCCTGCCCCACGGGGGGGGGGGGGGGGGCGGGGTTGGAGAAGACTACATTAGGCGCTTGGTACATGGTCACTTTACTGCACACATGTGCACACTTTGTCTTTGTGTCGTCTTCATCAATGTCCCAGGACAAGGTTAAGGTTGCCATCGATCTTTAGCCAGGCCTCGACTCTTATGCCGCATACACACGGTCGAAATTTCCGATGGAAACAGTCCGATGGGAGATTTCCATACAGTGTGTATGCCCATTGGTCGGAACCTAGACACATACTTTACATATATGCAGTGCATAGGCGTGCGCACAGGGTGTGCCAGGTGTGCCTGGGCACACCCTAATCACCCGTGTAGTGCTCTACTGACACCGTCCACTGCTCTACTGACACCGTCCACTGCCCTACTGACACCGTCCACTGCTCTACTGACACCATCCACTGCCCTACTGACACCGTCCACTGCTCTACTGACAACGTCCACTGCTCTACTAACACCATCCACTGCCCTACTGACATGTCCGCTGCTCTACTGACACCATCCACTGTTCTACTGACACCATTCATTGCTCTACTGACACCATCCACTGCTCTACTGACACCGTCCACTGCTCTACTGACACTGTCCACTGCTCTACTGACACCATCCACTGCTCTACTGACACCGTCCACTGCCCTACTGACACCAATCTCTGCCCTTATGACACCATCCACTGCTCTACTGACACCATTCATTGCTCTACTGACACCATCCACTGCTCTACTGACACCATCCACTGCTCTACTGACACTGTCCACTGCTCTACTGACACCATCCACTGCCCTACTGACACCGTCCACTGCCCTACTGACATCGTCCACTGCTCTACTGACATCGTCCACTGCCCTACTGACATCGTCCACTGCTCTACTGACACCGTCCACTGCTCTACTGACACTGTCCACTGCTCTACTGACACCATCCACTGCCCTACTGACACATCCACTGCTCTACTGACACCATCCACTGCTCTACTGACATCGTCCACTGCCCTACTGACATCGTCCACTGCTCTACTGACACCGTCCACTGCTCTACTGACACCATCCACTGCCCTACTGACACATCCACTGCTCTACTGACACCATCCACTGCTCTACTGACACCGTCCACTGCCCTCATGACACCAATCTCTGCCCTTATGACACCATCCACTGCTCTACTGACATGTGAGGTTCTAGCAAGTTAGGGTCTGGCCCAGGCCTTGGGAAAAAGGTTAAAGTGATTCTAAAGGCAGAAGGTTTTTATCTTAATGCCTTCTAAAACTTTCTGTGTGCAGCAGCCCTCGTCAGCCCCCCTAACACTTACCTGAGTCCCATCTCGATCCAGGGATGTCCACAGGTGCCTCAGCCCTTCGGGATTCTCCCTCCTGATTGGCTAAGATACAGCAGTGAGACAAAGTCAGTTAGCCAACCAGGAGATAGGGGGGACGGGGCTGAACCACGGCTCAGTGTCTGACAGGATATAGGGAGCTGCGGCTCGGCTCGGGTGACCCCATAGCAAGCTGCTTGCTGTGGGGGGCACCCGAGAAGAGGGAGGGGCCAAGAGAACCAGTGAGGGACCCGAGAAGAGGAGGATCAGGGCTGCCTCTGTGCAAAACTACTACACAGAGCAGGTAAGTTTCTTAAAGAAAAAAAAAAGCAAGACTTCAGTATCACTTTAATTGCAGTAAGCTCAATTCCCGGGCTTTTGGTACCAGCCAGTCCCTCTTTGCTATAAAAAAGGGGGAAGGTTGAGGTCCAAGTGCAGGGTAGCTGAATTGGTTGGTTCTGTTCTGCTCATGGTACCGGGACCTCTGCGCCTTGCAGTCTGCTAAGGACATCGGGACTTTCGGAGACTTCCAAGCCATGGAGAATGTCATGATAGTCTCTGGATGAGAGATGTGGGGCAGAGAGACAGGGCCGTCTTTAAGGCAGGGCAAAAGGGGCAGCTGCCCTGGGCCCTGTCATTGTTGTGGGGCCCAAAGCAGCTGCCTCATACTTGCCAACTATCCCAGTTTAAATTCCCTTGTCCCTTGAAGTTTTAGTCCTGTGCCATGTCCTAGTATCTCAGTGTGAAGTGCTGCTACTAATGCTGCCCAGCTCTGCCCTATTGTTGTGTACAGATGACTCACCTGCAGACCCTGTGTTCACATGTAAATAACCGTCATTCATATGTAAATAGCAGCGGCATTCATATGTAAATATATGCAAATAAAGGCGGCTTCCATATGTATATCATGCCCTTCTGCAGTGAAGCGATGATGTGCTGTAACCTCTAGCAACCAATCAGTGAGCAGTATTACTGTACAGTAATCTCTAGCAACCAATCAACAAGAAGAAATCATGTGCTACAACCTCTAGTAACTAATCAGTGAGCCGTAGTGTGTGCTGTAACCTCTAGCAACCACTCAGTAATTGTTAATGATATGCTGTAACCTCTGGCAACCAATCGCAATCACTGCCTGATCTGATACAGTAAACTGATTTTAAGTCTAGCTGATATTTATTGTATGTCTCAGAGCAGGTGGAGAGCAAAATTGCATTGGGGGTGGGGGACCCCAAGAAATTTTTTGCCCAGGATCCAATCAACATTAAAGACGACCCTGGAGAGAGAGAGAGACAAGTGGGGAGCAAGACGGTGTTGGTGCGAAGAGAGACAGGGGATAGAGAGTGGTTGGGAGAAGGGGAGGGGTTACTGACTCATGACAAGCATGCAGCAAGTGAAATCATGACTCCTGATCTGGATCCACAGTTCAAAAGCTACTGAAACCCTTGGATCAGCATGACAGCCAGGCAACTAGTATGTGCAGGAGAGGTCACCAATGACAATCTTTGTACTTCCCTCTGCACAGCTTTCTTTGAGCCCTCGTTCACAGTGAAGCGATTTGTCATGAGATTTGACAGGTCAAAACGCTTGACAAGTTCCAATTGGTGCGATGGGAACATTGCGGCACCGCACACGATTTGCAAAAGTAGTTCCTGCACTACTTTTGCACTACTTTTGCTGATTTTGGGTGCAACTTCAATAGACATCTGCACAGATCTCTTTCAAGTCGGACCCGACAATGCAGCTTTGAAATCGTGCGATTTCAGATGAAGTCGCACAATTTCAAAGCCATGTTCAATGTGAACGAGGGCTTAAATGGCTTGTAAAGGTAAGTGTTTTACAAGCATAGAATACATTAAGGCATTAAGGTGAAAAAATACCTGCCAGTGACTGGCCCCCAGCCCCCCCCCCCCCCACGTTTTACTAACCTGAACCCTCGCAAGTTTTCTCTCTGCTAGGAGGTTCTCGGCTACTGGTTGGATAGATTGATAGCAGCACAGTCATTGGCTCCCGCTGCTGTCAATCAAATCCAATGACGCGGGGGCCGGGGGGTGGGGCCGAGTCCTGCATTCTGCGTCTATGGCCGACGAAATGCTGGACTCGGGGGCGCGCACGCAAGGTAACCCCCCTGGGAGAGCGCTTCTCCCAGGGGGTTATCTGATGTGGGGAGGAGCCGAGACAGCCACAGAGGGACCCCAGAAGACCAGGTTCGGGGGCCACTCTGTGCAAAACGAGCTGCACAGTGGAGGTAAGTATGACATGTTTGTTATTTAAATAAAAAATAAAAAAATACCTTTAGTGTCACTTTAAGGTTTTCTTCCTCAATCTCATGAGAGATAAGTAGCATAGAAAGTGAAAGTTTTTTAGTTGCGGCCTTGTATGAGCTGTGGCAGAGACGGGTTTTTTTTTTTTTTTACAGATTTTTTTTCAGATTTACCAGGATCATAATATAAATACAAATTCCAGGGTGCAGGAGAAAGTTTCAGAAACTGTGAAGCTACACGTTGGGATCGCGATTGCTGGATTTGGGCCTCCCCGCTGACATCCATGTAATGTACTTCCTTTATTATTATTATCATTACATTGCAAGTTTGTTTCTATTTGTATGATGTTTATTTAGGTTTGGGATTGTTTTGTAATTTGTTGCTTTTTTTAACAAGAATTGACAACATTTACTTTGTTGCAACATTGTTTCCCTATCTCCTGCTCCACGGGCCACATCTGCAAGATTTTATCCGGCCCATAGCTAATGAGCACAGACCGAGGATCCAGATCAGTTGGTCACCACTGAAGGGGACTCTGATGTAAGGGGGGCTCTTATGGAGAGCCTGATGTAAGAGGAACTCTGATGGAGACCCTGATGTAAGGGGAACTCTGATGGAGACCCTGATGTAAGGGGAACTCTGATGGAGACCCTGATTTGAGGGGAACTCTGATGGAGACCCTGATGTAAGAGGAACTCTGATGGAGACCCTGATGTAAGGGGAACTCTGATGGAGACCCTGATGTAAGAGGAACTCTGATGGAGACCCTGATGTAAGGGGAACTCTGATGGAGACCCTGATTTGAGGGGAACTCTGATGGAGACCCTGATTTGAGGGGAACTCTGATGGAGACCCTGATTTGAGGGGAACTCTGATGGAGACCCTGATGTAAGAGGAACTCTGATGGAGACCCTGATGTAAGGGGAACTCTGATGGAGACCCTGATGTAAGGGGAACTCTGATGGAGACCCTGATTTGAGGGGAACTCTGATGGAGACCCTGATTTGAGGGGAACTCTGATGGAGACCCTGATGTAAGAGGAACTCTGATGGAGACCCTGATGTAAGGGGAACTCTGATGGAGACCCTGATGTAAGGGGAACTCTGATGGAGACCCTGATTTGAGGGGAACTCTGATGGAGACCCTGATTTGAGGGGAACTCTGATGGAGACCCTGATGTAAGAGGAACTCTGATGGAGACCCTGATGTAAGGGGAACTCTGATGGAGACCCTGATGTAAGGGGAACTCTGATGGAGACCCTGATTTGAGGGGAACTCTGATGGAGACCCTGATTTGAGGGGAACTCTGATGGAGACCCTGATTTGAGGGGAACTCTGATGGAGACCCTGATTTGAGGGGAACTCTGATGGAGACCCTGATGTAAGGGGAACTCTGATGGAGACCCTGATTTGAGGGGAACTCTGATGGAGACCCTGATTTGAGGGGAACTCTGATGGAGACCCTGATGTAAGAGGAACTCTGATGGAGACCCTGATTTGAGGGGAACTCTGATGGAGACCCTGATGTAAGGGGAACTCTGATGGAGACCCTGATTTGAGGGGAACTCTGATGGAGACCCTGATGTAAGGGGAACTCTGATGGAGACCCTGATGTAAGAGGAACTAAGATGGAGACCCTGATTTGAGGGGAACTCTGATGGGGACCCTGATGTAAGAGGAACTCTGATAAGGTCATTTATGAAAGGGGTACTCTGATGGAGACCCTGATGTAATAGACCCCTTTCACACTGGGGCGTTTTTCAGGTGTTTTTCAGGCGCTTTAGCATTAAAAAAAGCGCTTGAAAGAAGCCTCATCTGCAATCCCAATGTGAAAACCCAAGTGCTTTAAGGCCACTTTCACACTGAAGCGCTTCTAAACTGCCAGTAAAAACACTGAGCGCTTTTGAAGAGCTTTTCAAGCGCTTTTGAATCGCTTTTGAAGAGCTTTCCATTAATTTCAATGGGGAGGGCAGTTTTTTTACAGCCCTGCCAGCACACTGCCCCAGTGTGTAAGTGTTCATTGATTTTAATGGAAATACGTTTTCATGAGCTTTTTAGGCGCTGTTTTTAGCGTGAAAGCGCCTGAAAAGCGCCTCAGTGTGAAAGGGGTCTAAGAGCCCTTTCACACTACCAGCGCCCGAAAAACGCTCTTAAAGCGCCGCTTAAACTAGCAGAGCTTTACCAGCTTTTTTTGAGCGCTAGTGGGGCGCTTTTAACCCCCGCTAGTGGCCAAAAAAAGGGTTAAAAGCGCCCACGAAACGCTGATGCCAAAAGCGCTTTGCAGGCGCTTTTCAGGCGTTTTGCAGGTGCTTCCCACTGATTTTAATGGGAAGGGGTGCTTTAGGCTGCTTTCACACTGGAGCGGTGGGGGCGCTGGCGGTAAAGCGGCGCTATATTTAGCGCCGCTTTACTGGCGTTTTAGCGGTGCATTTCGGCCGCTAGCGGGGTGGTTTTACCCCCCGCGAGTGGCCGAAAAAGGGTCAATACAGCGGGCTTTCACACTGAAGGAACAGCAACAGCTGTTTCGGGACGGTTTGCAGGCGCTATTCTTAGCGCAATAACGCCTGCAAACCACCCCAGTGTGAAAGCAGCCTTAGGGGCCGTGTATTCACCGCTCCAAAAGCGCTGCAAAGAAGCTGCTTGCAGGACTTTTTTTGAAGCCCTGCCAGCGCAGCGACTCAGTGTGAAAGCACTCGGGCTTTCACATTAGGATTGCAGTTGCGGCTTCTTTCAGGCGCTTTACAGGCGCTTTTTTAACGCTAAATCGCATAAAAAACGCCTGAAAAACACCTCAGTGTGAAAGGGGTCTGAGGGGAACTCTGATAAGGTCATTGATGAAAGCATTGCCAGGACAAGTTCATACGGTGCCCAGGGCAAAGATGCCAAACTGCACCCCCCTTTCCCTTAGGGTTAGGGTCAGGGTCCCCCCCCCCCCCCCCTCATCCCTGTCCCTGCAATAAACCATTACGCCCAGGGCAGTCGTACCTCCTGCCCACCCCTTGCCCTGGCCCTGGATGAAGTAGAAACTCTGACTGGGACCCCCATGTAAGGGGGGACTGTGATGAAGACCCTGATGTAAAGGGAACTCTAACGGGACAATAATGTAAGGTGGGACAATGATGAAGACCTTGATGTAAGAGGGACTATGATAGGGACACTAATAAAAGGGGGATTATAATAAAGACCTTAATGTAGGAGGGACTATGATGAGGACTCTAATGTAGGGGGGACTTTCTAAGGTGGAGTGTGATGTAAGTGGAGTTCTGTGATTTAAGGGGAACTCTGATGGGGAAACTGATTTAAGGGGAAGTCTGATGGGGACCCTGATTTAAGGGGAACTCTGATGGGGACACTGATTTAAGGGGAACTCTGATGAGGACCCTGATTTAAGGGGAACTCTGATGGGACACTGATTTAAGGGGAACTCTGATGAGGACCCTGATTTAAGGGGAACTCTGATGGGGGCACTGATTTAAGGGGAACTCTGATGGGGACACTGATTTAAGGGGAACTCTGATGGGGACACTGAGTTAAGGGGAACTCTGATGAGGACCCTGATTTAAGGGGAACTCTGATGGGGGCACTGATTTAAGGGGAACTCTGATGGGGACACTGATTTAAGGGGAACTCTGATGGGGACACTGATTTAAGGGGAACTCTGATGGGGACACTGAGTTAAGGGGAACTCTGATGAGGACCCTGATTTAAGGGGAACTCTGATGGGGGCACTGATTTAAGGGGAACTCTGATGGGGACACTGATTTAAGGGGAACTCTGATGGGGACACTGATTTAAGGGGAACTCTGATGGGGACACCGATTTAACCCTCCGCTCTGTTGCCCGATCGCCTCCACACACACCCAGTAACATGCACACACCCGCCTTAAGTATCCTGGGCTCCGCTTGCCCATTTGCGGGCCCGAGACCAGCATAGAGGGTGCCACCGGGTTAGGGGAGAGGGAGCTGAGCTCTTCTCCCCTTCTTGTTGCTCACCCAGAAAGCAACGTGTTTTAAATTGTAAAAAATTTATGTTACACCCAAACACATAAAATTACCCCCAAAAATAATTTTAAGGCCCCCCACCCCCATACAAACACAGACACATACACCAGGGGTGCCTATGTATGAAAATGTTAATTGTTATACACGTTACATATTGCCATGCATGCCAGGGTGAGCGCAATATCTCTTGCTGTAATGCTAGACCAATGACCTATAGGGGGCTTTTAAAATGTCGCCTATGGAAAATATAGGGTATTGAAATAGGTCGCCATTTTACGGGCTCTGATCTGGTCTGTCGTCAACTCTATGGCCAGCCACGTGAACCGTTGGTTCGCTTCCCGGGCTTTCCGGTAAAAATGCTAAGCCCGAGAAACACCGGCGATTGGCAGGAGGAGGTGGGACGACTCTTCCCGCTGCTACTAAAAGCAGTCAAGTGGCTAATTAGCAGCTCGGACCGCTTTCATGAGAAAGAGAATCGCTGGCTGAAAAAAAAATACAAGGGTTATGGCTGATAGCTTCATCCATAAACCACTTCAATGCCGCAACATATAAATATGTATTGCAGTCGGCAAATGATCCACAAAGATGTCATTCTATTGCTTTGTATACACTTTAACCACTTCAGCCCCGGACCAATTTGCAGCCAAAGGACCAGGCCCCTTTTTGCGATTCGGCACTGCGTCGCTTTAACTGACAATTGCGCGGTCGTGCGACGTGGCTCCCAAACAAAATTGGCGTCCTTTTTTTCCCACAAATAGAGCTTTCTTTTGGTGGTATTTGATCGCCCCTGCGTTTTTTATTTTTTGCGCTATAAACAAAAATAGAGCGACAATTTTGAAAAAAATGCAATATTTTTTTACTTTTTGCTATAATAAATATCCCCAAAAAATATATAAAAAAACATTTTTTTTTCCTCAGTTTAGGCCGATACGTATTCTTCTACATATTTGTGGTAAAAAAAAAATCGCAATTGGCGATTATTGATTGGTTTGCGCAAAAGTTATAGCGTTTACAAAATAGGGGATAGTTTTATAGCATTTTTATTAATATTTTTTTTTTTTTTTTACTAGTAATGGCGGCGATCAGCGATTTTTATTGTGACTGCGACATAATGGCGGACACATCGGACATTTTTGACACATTTTTGGGTCCATTCACATTTATACAGAAATCAGTGCTATTTAAATGCACTGATTCCTATGTAAATGACAGTGGCGGTGAAGGAGTTAACCACTAGGGGGCGGGGAGGGGTTAGTGTGACGTGTTGTGTGTTTTTTTACAGTAGGGGGCGTGGCTGACGTCTGACATCATTGATCGGCTTTCCCGATGACAGGGAACAGCAGATCAGTGACAGGCAGAGTAGGAAGCGCGGGGGAGAGGTTTGTTTACACAGACCTCTCCCCGTTCTTCAGCTCTGTGACCCGATCGCGGGACACCAGCGGCGATCGGGTCCGCTGGTCCTGCGGCCGCGGTCACGCCAGCGGCACGCGCGCGACCCCACGGCTAGGCAATTAAAGGGCACGTATATATACGTGCTTTTGCCTAGCCGCGCCATTCTGCCGACGTATATTTACATGCGGCGGTTGGGAAGCCGTTAAAGGTGACATTTCCCCATGTACATTCATAATGCAGACACTTTAGAGGTCTTTGTTAATGGTTTACTACCATTTGAAGTGCTCTACAGCCGTCTTTTGACAACCACCCTTTTGTGTTGAAGTATGCTTTTCAATATTGTAATATGAGAGTTCTGGTTAAAGTACAAAGCTGATTGTTGTACTAAGCCGTGTCTTCTTATGAAAAGTCACTTGCAGCTCAGTCCAACCAAAAGTGATCTTTTAGTTAAATTTGGAGCTTGGTGGGCTCAGTCAGCCCCTGGCTTATTATACACTTTATTGTCAAAAGTATTGGGACACCTACCTCTACATGAACTTTAATGGCATCCCAGTCCTAGGCTGGTCATACACTATACAATTTTCCTGTTCAAATTTTCTTTAGATTTACCAAAACCATATAATATGAGGTCAAACCTAAACACTTTGAATTTGTATGCAATCAGGCGGGGCCCTTGCACTACATAGTTGAATGTAAATCTGAAGGAAATTGAATAAGAAAATTGTATAGTTTATGGCCAGCCTAATGCCGCGTACACACGATCGGAATTCTCGTTGGAAAAGACTCTGCCGTTTTTTCAGACGGAATTCCGCTCAAACTGTCTTGCCTACACACGGTCACACCAAATTCCGACGGTCTGTAACACAGCGGCATAAAACACGTTCGACTGCACTATAAAAGGGAAGTTTAATGCTTCCGAGCATGCGTCAAATTGTTTCCGAGCATGCGTCGGAATTTTGCGTGTTGGAATTGCATACACACGATCGGAAAATCCGAAAGGTTTTCCATCGGAAAAATTAAGAACAGGTTCTCAATTCAAAGTCCGTCGGAAATTCCGACAGAAAAAGACCGATGGGCATACACCCGGTCGGAAAATCCGATGAAAAGCTCCCATCGGACTGTTTCCATCGGAAATTCCGACCGTGTGTACGCCGCATTAGTCCGTCCGGTTCAATATTGAGTTGGCCCACCCTTTGCAGCTATAACAGCTTCAACTCTTCTGGGAAGGCCGTCCACAAGGTTTAGGAGTGTGTCTATGGGAATGTTTGACCATTCTTCCAGAAGAGCATTTTTGAGGTCAGGTGCTAATGCTGGATGAGAAGGCCTGGCTCGCAGTCTCCACTCCAATTCATCCCAAAGGTTTTCTATCGGGTTGAGGTCAGGGCTCTGTGCAGGCCAGTCAAGTTCTTCCACCCCAAACTCGCTCATCCATGTCTTTAAGGTCCTTGTTTTATGCACTGGTCCAAACCATTTGGTGGAGGGGGGATTATGGTGTGGGGGGTTGTTTTTCAGGGGTTGGGCTTGGCCCCTTAGTTCCAGTAAAGGGATCTTTTAAGGCGTTAGAATACCAAGACATTTTGGACAATTTCATGCTCCCAACTTTGCGGGAACAGTTTTATATTTGAATGCATTCTATGAATTAAGATTAAAAAAAGCCTTCTGTGTGTAGCACCCTCCCCAGCACCCTCAAATTACTTACCTGAGCCCCCTGCCCTCTCTCTCTCCAGCGATGTCAATGAGTGTCTTAAGCCCCACACACACAATCAGTTTTTCTGCTGAGTTTTCCTTCAGGTTTACCAAAACCATGTAGTGCCAGGGCCTGCCTGATTGCATACCAATTGAAACTCCTAAGGTTTGACTTCATATTATATGGTTTTGGTAAATCTGAAGGAAAAACTCAGCAGAAAAACTGATAGTGTGTATGGGGCTTTAGCCATCCGGGACTCTCCTCCTGATTGGCTGAGACACAACAGCGGCGCCATTGGCTCAATCAACGTCAGTTAGCCAATCAGGGGAGTAGAGGGGGCGGGGCCGGGTTGGGGCTCTGTGTCTGAATGGACACATGGAGCTGTGACTCGGCTCAGGTGCCCCCATAGAAAGCTCCTTACTGAAGAATACACGGTGCTTGTTTACGCGCCTGTGTGCATAGGCACATTACAATTGCTGGGCTGTATTTTAGCTCAGTAAAAAAATAAGCTGTACCGAGCTTTTTCAAGCTGCAGTGTGCAAGAAAAAAAAAAAAACAAGACTGATGCTCGGTTTGAACTTCAGCAAGTCGTCTTCACTGTCGCTGCCATGTGATTAGCTTATTAGCAATTTGTGTTTCCAAGCAATTGAACAGGTGTACCTAATAAAGTGGCCAGTGAGTATATATAGATATATAGATAATATATATATATATATATATATATTTATTTTATTATATATATATATATATATATATATTTTTTTATTTTTTTTTATTTTGATTATATATATATATATATTATTTTGATATATATATATATATATATATATATATATATATATTTTTTTTATTATATATATATATGTATATATATATATATATATATAATATTTATTTTATCTATATATATATATATTTTTTTTATTATATATATATATATATTTTTTTTTTTTATTATTATATATATATATATATATATATATATATATACATTCTATTATTATATATATATATTCTATTATTTTTATATATATATAAGAAGAAAAAAAAATATATATATATACAGTGTATTTGATAAACAACATATACAGTATAATAACCTGTAATAGCTTAGTGTTACCTACATATCTAAATTTATATATATATATATATATATATATATATATATATATATATATATATATATAAAATAATAGAATATATATATATATATATATATAATAAAAAAAAATATATATATATATATATATATATATATATATATATATATAAATTAGATATGTAGGTAACACTAAGCTATTACAGGTTATTATACTGTATATGCTGTTTATCAAGTACACTGTATATATATATATATATATTTTTTTTTTTCTTCTGCTTTATACATACATATATGATATATAAGATATATAGGCATTCATTACAGGGTATTATGGTCAGAAACTGAAAGTGAAAACTTTCACAAGTTGCAGTTGTCGGCCATTACATTTAGACCTCAGTCTCCTTCTCCCAGTCCTTGTACAGGGGGGGTCTCTGGACATCCTCAGCGATTTCAGCATTCACATTCCGATTATCAGAACCCAATCGATCCGGAAACAGAACTGTCAGGAACTTCAGAGGATCGGGACACACTCGGATCTGCAGGAAATTCCCCGATATAGAAGGTAATCCACCCGATGTAGAAGGTGATCCCCCCACACTGTGTACCTGGAGGCTGCGCTGGGAGGTGTGTGGCCCGCGGGCCAGGCGGTACCAGCGCTGTCCCAGTGTCCCTGCGCAGTTGGATCCGCAGCTCTGCTCTTCCCTGCGCTACTACATTGCTTTTTGGTTATTTGCATGCTGTTTATTTCTTTTTTTGTGTGGTTTTGTGATTATTTCCTACGTTGTATACATTTATAGTATATTATGTTATATGTAGCCCTAGTTCCACCCTGGAGTATTTCCTGGATGTGCGGCTTTAGGCCATGGGCTCTAATACACTCCTGGCTGTGATTTGTTATTCCTTTTAAAGCAGAATTAAACCAAAAAGTAAATATTTATTATGTGATGGCTGCATATTTTTTCCCCCCTGGTGGTCTGGTCAGTAATGCTGGCCATACACTATAGGAAAAATCCTCCGAACCCATTATAAAAAAACGAACATTCGGCCGTGAGAGCGAACGATAGCGCCATCATGTAATGACCGATAAATCGTTTAGAGGACATAAATTAATCCATTTTTTATTTATTTTTTTACATATACCTAGTGCAAGCAGTTCAGACGGCAAACACATTAACCTTTCAATTTATCGTTCGTTCGGCAAAAAACAAATCCAGACTTGTCCTTCGTTTTTCTCAAAAACTTCCCAACGATTACTGATTTTGTGCCCAATAACTGGCCCGAAAAACGAACAAGCTGACCAAATTACCGAATTTCGGGCGACGTTTCGTATAGTGTTTGGCCAGCATAAGTCTGTTGTTTTTCAACAGAACAAGCTGCAGAAGTAGCAGTTAGAGGGATGAGGCAAACCATTTACCACTGGCAGGGGGTGCTTACAACCATCAGCTTTTATATATTAAATAAAGCCTTTATTCCAAAATTAAAAAAAAAATGTTTTTGCTGTAACTACGCTCCTTTTTGCGATTCGGCACTGCGTCGTTTTAACTGACAATTGTGCGGTCGTGCGACGTGGCTCCCAAACAAATTGGTGTCCTTTTTTTCCCCACAAATAGAGCTTTCTTTTGGTGGTATTTGATCGCCTCTGCGTTTTTTATTTTTTGCACTATAAACAAAAATAGAGCGACAATTTTGAAAATAATGCAATATTTTTTACTTTTTGCCATAATAAATATCCCCAAAAAAATATACATTTTTTTTTTCCTCAGTTTAGGCCGATACGTATTCCTCTACATATTTTTGGTTAAAAAAAAAATCGCAATTAGCGATTATTGATTGGTTTGCGCAAAAGTTTTATAGCGTCTACAAAATAGGGGATAGTTTTATAGCATTTTTATTAATATTTTTTTTTTTACTAGTAATGGCGGCGAACAAGGTGTGGGCAGAGAAGAGGGCGGTTCCGCAGCTGCAGTAGAGGTGCGAGGGGCAACATGAAATGGCCAGGAGGGACCAATTTGGCCCACAGTCCCTCTTGTTTAGGCCCCTTTCACACTGGGGCGGTTTTCAGGCGGTACAGCGCTAAAAATAGCGCCTGTACACCGCCTGAAAAAAACGGCCCCATTCACACCAGTGTGAAAGCCGGCGGGCTTTCACACTGGAGTGGTGCGCTAGCAGGATGGCAAAAATTGATTTCAATGGGATACCGCGGTAATAAAGGGCCCCGCGAGCGGCCGAATACCGTGGCTAAAATGACGGTAAAGCAGCGCTAAATATAGCGCTGCTTTACCGTCGCCGCGGCTCCTGCCCCAGTGTGAAAGGGGCCTTAAACACATGTGGCATACTGCATGACCCCTTTCACACTGAGGCATTTTTCAGGCGTTTTTCATGCGTTGTCAGGCGCTTTAGCGTTAAAAAACGGTGAATACAGAGCTCCTAAAGCGCCCCTTTCCATTGAAATCAATGGGAAGCTCCTGCAAAGCGATTTTGGCAGCGGCGCTTTGCGGGCGCTTTTAATCCTAGCGCCGCTAGTTTAAGCAGCGTTTTTCGGGTGCTGGCAGTGTGAAAGGGCTCTTAAAGTGGAAGTAAACCCCCCTATCGTTTTCAGCCAAGGAAGCTGCCATCTTTGCCTCTGTTTAATCTTCAACTGAAACAGTGCTGCACATGTGATCCGTTATGACACCAGCCATTGGATGGTTTGACTGTTTGGTTGAGAGCACAGCCAATGTGCAGTTAGCATTCACGGCATGCCTTTTTTTTTTTAGACTGTTAAATCGATGGGTTTACTTCCGCTTTAAAGCACTCGGGCTTTCACATTGGGATTGCAGATGAGGCTTCTTTCAATCACTTTACAGGCGCTTATTTTAACACTAAAGCGCCTGAAAAACGCCTGAAAAACGCTCCCAGTGTGAAAGGGGTCTATTTATGAACCAGACCCATTAAAAAACAATCAGATGGCAAGTAACATGAATTTTGATCCTTTATAATGCATGCGTTATGATGCATAGTGAACAGCACTAATGCCGCGTACCCACGGAAATTTGGCCAGCAAAAGACCGATGAGAGCGTTTGGTCGGAAAATGCGACCGTGTGTGTGCTCCATCGGACTTTTGCTGGCCGAATTTCCACCAGCAAAAGATTGAGAGCATGTTCTCAATTTTTCAGTCGGAAAAAGTTCTGATCGGAAATTCTGATCGTCTGTAGCAATTCTGACGCGCAAAATTCCTACGCATGCTCGGAAACAATTTGACGCATGCTCGGAAGCATTGAACTTCATTTTCTCGGCTCGTCGCAGTGTTGTACCTCACCGGCGTTCTTGGCGGTCGAAAGTTCAGCAAACTTTTGTGTGACCGTGTGTATGCAAGCCAAGCTTGAGTGGAATTCCGTCAGAAAAACCATCCAAGATTTTTCTGATGAAAAATCCGCTCGTGTGTACGAGGTATTAGAAAGGGAAAAAAAAAGACTGGCTGAGAAAATTCCTCCTTTGCCCCAAACATGGTGGTCAGGGTCACAGAGGAGCCTGAGAACATGCGATCATTTTTTGATGTGACTGTAGACAGCTTAAGGAAAATAAAACCGCGCTTGTGACTAGATTAAACAAAAACAAAAAACTAAAAACAGGCTGCCACTCAAAGTGGGATACACACACTAATCGGTAAAACAAAGAAAAAAGCAGCGCCAAAACATAATTAAAAATTGTGTCAACAAGGATAATGAGTGCTCCCCGTTACATGGTCAGACATGTCATGATGGTAATTAAGTCCAGACCAACAAGTAAAGTTCATGTGATGGGCAAAGTTCAAATATAGCTGTAGATGGTTATTCGGCTATGCACCAGACCAATAGCCACATCCAAAACAAGTGGAGATCGACACCACAGTGAGTGATATGCAATAGGTGACAAAAACGGACCCTCCACCACTACAAGATGTGCCCTTACCGGATGGCAGAGCATATAAAGCTCTGTAATGAAATGATCAGGTGTGGGTCTCCAGGGCTTGAGGTCTGTTTTCACCAGCGCTAATGGGATCCGTTCCTTGCTGACAGTAGATAGTTTGGAGATATCCCCAGCTTCTAAAGCCTCCCAATTCACGATGTTAGGTATAAGCTCACCGATTCATTAAGGCCCCTTTCACACTGGGGCGGTTTTCAGGCGGTACAGCGCTAAAAATAGCGCCTGTATACCGCCTGAAAAAACCGGCCCCATTCACTCCAGTGTGAAAGCCGGCGGGCTTTCACACTGGAGCGGTGCGCTAGCAGGACCGCAACAAAAGTCCTGCTAGCAGCATCTTCGGAGCGGTGAAGGAGCGGTGTATTTACCGCTCCTATACCGCTCCTTCCCATTGAAATCAATGGGAAACCGCGGGGATACCGCCCGCAAACCGCCGCTGCAGCGGCGCTTTGCGGAGGTTTTTAACCCTTTTGCGGCCGCCAGCGGGGGTTAAAACCACCCCGCTAGCGGCCGCATACCGCGGGGTAAAACGATGGTAAAGCAGCGCTAAATATAGCGCTGCTTTACCGTCGCCGCCCGCACCGCCCCAGTGTGAAACCAGCCTAAGGGAAGAGAAGGACCACCAATAGCGTAATTCCGTTTGGTAATTTATTAAAAAAACAATAGTAAAAACTCACATTTGGTAAAGGCATAAACACATGTCCGCCGGCCGGTCGGAAGCTGTAGCCCGTTCTCTAGAGCGTGGTGACGTCACTGCGCGCCTTCCCAGACCAGTTTCGGCAAAACTGCCGTCTTCAATGGGGAACGGGCGACGCAGCAACGCACCACCATTTTATAGCCAAGCCTCGATCTGAGTTGCGGTAACGTGACTCACTTCGCCATCTTAGATGAGGGCAACCTAATATAAACTGCATGGATGGACATCCGAAAGGACGCCAGCACTTACTGGATATATAGTTAATACTTGCTGGTTCCGTAGGGACCAGGTTGAATCGATTCACGTCTGTTTGTTGCAATATAAACACCGTAATCATAAAAAGTGAAGCATTTAATTTATAAGGACTGGCAGAGAAACAAGGATGTATCTCTATCCGTGTTATACTAAAACAGTGATTCACCTGAGAGGGGTCTCTTGAATAACAATTATCCAAAGACCCTCAGTGAAGATGGATAAGTGATAGTGAATTTATCCAGTTGTGCAATAAAGGTGTTAAGGTACTCAATATAAAAAGATTGTGATAATCTCTTAATCAAAAAGGAAGGGGATCTTAACTAATAACTAATAATAAATGTAAACATAAACAATGGGACCAAAAATAATAGTATCCCATTAAATTTGAGTGATCTTGGGCTCATTGACATGAGTCATAATGAACCCTAAAGTGCAATATAAGTGCAAATAAATGTGTGACAATCAGACTCCATAAATGGTTTTGTGTACTAGCCGCATTTACCCGCATCTCAGAACGGGTATATCAAACAGCAATAAAAAACTTTAAAATTTTATAAAATTATCTTGTACCAGAAAAAACAGACAAACAGACACCTTAGGTTAAATGGGGGCCTCAAGAGTTATCTATAAATGCGTTAATGTCTGTATCTATATTTAACCCAAAGGGGGTGTAGCATTTAAGCCGATGTATCCAACCCATTTCTGATCTAGAAATCTCCCTAACCAGGTGACTACCACGCCAATGTGGCTTGTACTTGTCGATCCCTAGAAACAAAGTTTTTGAGGGGTTCTTTTGATGGTGCAGTAAGTAATGCTTTGAAACTGAGTGCTTAGGGAACCCTGTGATAATATTTGCAATGTGCTCATTTAAGCGCACCTGTAGGGGACGTTTAGTACGGCCCACATATTGCAGGCCACATGGGCACTGCAACATGTAGACCACCCCCTTCCCCCCCCCCCCCTGTAGACAGCTGTATGTGGCCACATGGCATGGCTTGGTAAAAAGAATGTGCTAGGACCCGTTTAAAAGAGCAACACAGCCAAAGCTTTTTTGGCCATACGTCTCTTGTGGGTCACAGGCGCGCACTTACTTTTCGGCGGCTCAAAATCAGCTGACAGCAGCTCCAGGCTCTGGAAAGATCCCAACAATTTTGTCGGGATCCACCCAGCTGTCTGATTGCCTCTCAGCACACAGCTGAGAACTGGAGCCAGTTGCCCCTGCCCCCTCCTCTGCCTGGCGCTCCAGCGTGTGCTGGAGGAAAAGGATGGAGAGCGATGACTGACAGTCACTGCTCTCTGCTCCGGGCAGACCGAGAACTGAGTGATCAGCCGTCATGTGATTGGTCAGTTCTAGGTTTTGGAGCCGATGGGGAACAGCTGCAGCCCAGAGGTGAGTATACAGTATATGTTTATTTTATTTTAATTTTTTTTGCAACCCTAAAATTTCACATTGGAGCAAGTTGCAGCCTATTGCCGGCAATGACACCATTCCAATCGATGCAATGTCACCTTTGTAGCAGCGATTTGCAAAGTAGTTCCTGCACAACTTTTGTCGATTTTGGGTGCGACTTGAATAGACATCTGTGCATGAAGCCGCACAAGATGTCTTCCAAGTCACACCTGAAGTCGCACTGACATGCGGCTTTGAAATTGTGCGATTTCAGATGAAGTCACACGATTTCAAAGCCGCACACAATGTGAACGAGGGCTTAAAGTGGTTGTAAATGCTTACAGACCACTTTGACCTACAGGTAAGCCTAGATTAAGGTTTACCTGTAGGTCCAAGAAATATCTCCTAAACCTACACGGTTTAGGAGATATTTGCCAAAAGACAGGCACATGTGCCGTAGACAGCGGCGCGCAAGCGCACTGAGCGCGCCGCTGCTAATGGCAATATGCCGCTAGTGGCGGCTCCCATGCGCATGCGTGGGAGTGACGTCATCGCGGCTCCGGCCAATCACAGCGCCGGAGACGCGAGACCCGGAAGTCACTCCGGGATACATGGCAGCGGTGGAGATGAAGACGGAGGACGGCTTCGGGGCTTCGTTCTCAGGTTAGTTATTCATAATGAGCTAGTATGCTGGGCATACTAGGTCATTATGCCTTTGCCTTGCAGGGTTTATTTTTTATTTTATTTTTTGTATGGGTTAACTTCCTAAAGGGTATGTGAAATACCCTTTACCGGGACATTTTTGTTACATATTTTATTTTAAAACATTTATTATTTTGATACATTACTTTGTATACAGAGCTAGAGATTTATTTTGCACTTTTTTTTTTAATACATTGTTGCTGACGGTTGTTTGCTGTTACATTGTATACATCTGTTTACAAATGAGTTTGAGTTTATTTTAAAGTTTAGTCCAGATTTTTATTTTTTTTTAGTTTGAGGAAAGTCTGAAACCTCTGTAAGGCCCCTTTCACACATGCGGACCGTATGTCCGTTTTTCATCCATCCGTTTTTGGATGAAAAACGGACATACATGCATGTCTATGGGGCAGCGGGTGTCAGCGGATGAGCATCTGCTGACACCCGCTATTGTCCGCCTCCGCAATTGTCCGATTCTGCAGACGGAGGAAAACCCTATTTTTTCATCCGTCTGCAGAGCGGATCGGATGAACATGGACAGACGGTCCGTGTTCATCCGATCCCCCATAGGGGAGAGCGGAGAACTGACAGGGCGGTCCCTGCACAGTGTGCAGGGACCGCCCTGTCATCAGCCGGCTCAGCGGGGAACAGCTGAGCGATCCCCGCTGAGCAGCGGATCTTCACGGGGCGGATCATTACGGATCCGCCCCGTGTGAAAGAGCCCTTAGGCTCCATTCACACTAGCGCGTTTTTTGATGCATTTTGCATTTTGCAGAAATGCAGGGAAATTTTTTTAACATGGGGTTCCTATGGAACATGTTCACCTCTGCGTTTTTGGAAAGGGTCGGGGACTTTTTTTCATGCAAAATGCAGCGTTTTGCATGTAATAGAAGTCAATGGACCCGCATCCAAAACGCAAGTACCGCGCTTTTACCGCGTTTTTGCCGCGATTTGCGTTTTTTTTCCACTGTATATTGCTGGTTGCTAAGCAACCACAGTGTAAAAAAAAAAATACAAAAACGCAAATCGCGGCAAAATCGCTGTAAAAACGCGTGTCAAAAAACGCGGCAAGCACCGCAAAAAGCACTGCAAAAACGCTCAAAAGCAAAATGCATAGATGTGAATCGAGCCTTAGGCTTGATTCACACCTGTGCATTTTTAGTGCTTTTTTGCATTTTGCAGATTTGCTCTACAGAACGTGTCCCATAGGAAACCATGTTAAATGGACTGTAGTGCAAATCTGCAAAATGCAAAAAGCACTAAAAATGCCATAGGTGTGAATCAGGCCTTAGGCTGATTTCACACGGACGTTCCGTTTTTTTGTTCAGTTCAGTCACATTTTTATTTATTTTTTTGTAAAAATAACAGATCAAAAATGGATATGGATGTCAAATTTAACATCCGTTTTCCTATCCGCTGACTTACGTTTTTTACAAAAAAAAAAAAGTGACTGACCTGAACTTCAAACACTGTATATAGCTGGTTGCTAAGGAGGGGGCCGGGAATCCAGCCCCCACATCCTTAAAGTGGTGGACCAGCGAAAAAAAAAAAAAAAAAATTAAAAGTCAGCAGCTACAAGCACTTACCTCTCTAGGGTGCCAGCGTTGTCGGCCGACCCGTCCCTCGGCTCTCGGGTCCCGGCGCCGCCATTCAAAATAAGGGAAACAGGCAGTGGAGCCTTGTGGCTTCACTGCCCATTTCCTACTGTGCATGCGCGAGTCGCTCTGCGCTTTGTGAATGGGGCGCGCTGTGTTCTGGGACACACACAGTTCCCACAACACACAGCGCCCCATTCACCAGAAGACGACGCGAGGAGGAGAAGACTGAAGATCACCGCGGAATAGGAAGAGGCAGATTAGAATGATCTGCCTAGCAACAGCCATTTCTGGTAAGTGAAATGTATTTATTTATTTTTTTAACATTTTTTGGAGCCTTTTTATGCATTTTTTTTGGGTGGACCTCCCCTTTAACAACTGATGAGTCATCAGCTGTCAGCGGGGTTCTTTACAGCTGACTGTAAAAAAAAAATGACGGCAAAAACAAATCATGAAAAAAACGATGTGGGGTCCCCCCCCCAGGTCCTTACCAGGCCCTTTGAGTCTAGTAAGGATTCGAAAGAGACCCCTCCCACGACAATTTTTTTTTTTCAAATGGCATGGGGTCACCCCCCAAAACCCATACCAGGCCCTTATCCAAGCATGCAGTCTGGCAGGTCAGGAAAGGTCAGGAAAGGGATGAACGAGCGAGCGCCCCCCCCCCTCCTAAACCAAACCATAACAGGCTGCATGCCCTCAACATGGGGGGTGCTTTGGAGCAGGGTGCTTTAACAAGGGGGCACCCTGCAAGGCAAAATGAGCTAGTATGCATAGCATACTAGCTCATTATGAATGACTTACCTGAGAACGAAGCCCCCGAAGCGGTCCTCATCCACGATCTTCTGCGTCGCCATCAAACCCGGAGTGACTTCCCGGCCTCGCCGTTCCAGCGCTGTCATTCGCTGGAGCGGCGATGACGTCACTCCCGCGCATGCGCAGGAACGCGGCATATCACCGTGAACCCAGCATGCGCAGTGCGCCTGCGCGCCGCTGTCTACGGCGCGCGCGCCGTAGACAGCGATGCCTTTTCTTTTCTAAATATCTCCTAAACCATGTAGGTTTAGGAGATATTTATTGGACCTACAGGTAAGCCTTAATCTAGGCTTACCTGTAGGTCAAAGTGGTTTGTAAGGGTTTACAACCACTTTAATAGCTCTGTCTTCTCCCGGTGCTGTCCTCTCCACCGCCTAGACAGCACCAGGAGCGGGAGTGGTCGCCCCAGGCTCTCAGTGGCTCTCTGAGAGGCTGAGCCAGTTACCACTCCCGCCATGTGAGCCATATTGTCGCAATCATTTCCCAGCCTGGATCGGCTCTGTGACATCAGCCGGCAGCGAGTTTCAGCCAGCTGTCTGCTGAAAACAGGTCACAGGAGGAGTACAGCCAAACGAAATTTAAAAATAATAAAACACATCACACTTACCTGCTCTGTGTAATTGTTTTTCACAGATCAACCCTAATCCTCCTCTTCTCGGGTCTCCCGACGGTGCTTCTGGCCCCTCCCCCTTGCCAAGTGCCCCCAGAGCAAGCAGCTCTGTCTATAAGACACACACTGCTCCCTCATCACTGGCCAATAGTTCCCGCTGCTGGGTCTTAGCCAATGAGAAGCGAGAGACCAGGGGAGCCGCTGCTCTCGCACACATCGCTGGATCGGGCTCAGGTAAGTGTAAGGGGGGCTGCAGGGTGAGCTGCCCACTGAAGGTAGAATGCATCTCTACGTAGTTCCGTCGTACGCAAAGAACGTCACCACGTTCGGTACGATCGGATTTTCCGACAACTTTGTCCGACCGTGTGTATGCAACACCAGTGTCGGACAAAATCCGTCTGAAAAAATCAGACGGATTTTGTGGTCGGAATTTCCGACCGTGTGTACGGGGGCTTAGTCTGTAGGGGTTCAATATTGAGTTGGCCCTGCCCTTTGCAGCTATAACAGCTTCAACTCTTCTGGGAAGGCTGTCCACAAGGTTTAGGAGTGTGTCTATGGGAATGTTTGACCATTCTTCCAGAAGAGCATTTGTGAGGTCAGGCACTGATGTTGGACGAAAAGGCCTGGCTCGCTGTCTCCGCTCTAATTCACCGCAAAGGTGTTTTATCAGGTTGAGATCAGGACTCTCTGCAGGCCAGTCAAGTTTCTCCACCCCAAAGCGAAGAAATTCTGTACTGTGTTGAGCTTTCAGGAGGTCCCTGAATCCTGGGGTGCTTTAATGTGCGGTCGAAATTTGCATTCTTAAAGTTGTGCATGGCCCCTCCCCATGGTGGATTACTATTGGATTATCATTATGATGGGTAGACTCTCTGACCAACAAAATACTGCAGTCCCCCCCCCCCCTTCCCAACGGATGGGAATGTGGTAGAGGAGGTGGTGTGGTCAGTGGTGGCACCTGTAAGAGAAATGCTGACTTGCCTGGCAGTTGATGGTTGGCTACCGATACATATAAATTGGCAATGGTCCCTCACCCGTTGTCCAAAGGACCTATAAAAGAAGAGAGAGATGTGCCATTACACAGACAATGGTTACAACCACCTCAAGCTAGCCCCATCATCCTTCTCTTTGTTGTGGGTCATATTATATGGTTTTAGCTCCTTTATCAGAAAGGTGGACAATAGATTAATTTATG
This sequence comes from Lithobates sylvaticus, assembly GCA_028564925.1. NCBI lineage: Eukaryota > Metazoa > Chordata > Amphibia > Anura > Ranidae > Lithobates > Lithobates sylvaticus. The sequence continues at coordinate 8,937,437 of CM053035.1, forward strand.
TCTTTTAAACTTCATCTCCGGCATAAACCCCCCTCTAACTAATCTGTGGCTCAAAAAAGAAGCCATTTTTACTTGCCTAAAGTCACTGTCAGACACTTCGGGTTTGGTCTGAATATTAAGGGGAAACCCCTCTACCAAAATAAAAAATTGCGTTGGGGTCCCCCACAATTCCATACCAGGCCCTTCAGGTCCGGTATGGATATAAGGGGAACCCCGCGCCAAATTTAAAAAAAAAATGGCGTGGGGTCCCCCCAAAAATCCATACCAGACCCTTATCTGAGCACGCAACCTGGCAGGCCGCAGGAAACCTGAACCGTACCAGGCCACATGCCCTCAACATGGGGAGGGTGCTTTGGGGTACCCCCAAAACACCTTGTCCCCATGTTGATGGGGACAAGGGCCTCATCCACACAACCCTTGACCGGTGGTTGTGGGGGTCTGCAGGCGGGGGCTTATCGGAATCTGGAAGCCCCCTTTAACAAGGGGACCCCCAGATCCCGGCCTCCCCCCCCCTGTGTGAAATGGTAACGGGGTACAAATGTACCCCTACCATTTCACAATAAAAGTGTGAAAATAGTAAAAATGACATGACACGGCTTGGGGACAAGTCCTTTATTGAAAATAAAAAAATAAAACTGTCCCACAAAGTCTTCTTCTTCTTCTCTTGCTCCTCCGACGGACCGAAAAAAAAAACAGAAAACGCGACATGGGAGGCTCCCGCCGTAATGACCGTCCTCTCAGGTGACAGCTCTTTTATAACTGAGGGCCACGCGGTGACGTCGCTGGGTGAACCCGTCCCCTCTGACGCACGGGGACATCCCTATGGCTTTACCGTAGCCACCCGGTTCAGCAGTGGGAGGGTGCAGAGGCGGTCATCTCCCTTGGCCCTGAGCCACGGCGACTGCTCTTGCCTGTGGGGGGTCTGTAACGCTGGGCGCGGCGGGCGTGGGCGGAGGGGTTAGCCCCCCTCACTTTCTCCATTATCAACTTGACTACAAAGGTTTGCAAGGAGCGCTTGAAAGCCGTTACAGCGCGCAAGCGCCATTTTCAGCGCTGAAGAGTGGCTTGGAGCTGTGATAAAGTTTTTAAGGTTACATGGTCACTCCTTCGAGGTCAGGCCATGAACTTTGGGATTTGTTTCCACTTTTATTATTCTTTCACCACTTTTTTTTAGTACCGTATATACTCGAGTATAAGCCGAGTTTTTCAGCACATTTTTTTGTGCTGAAAGTGCCCCCCTCGGCTTATACTCGAGTCAATCACTTTTCTGCAGCAGAAAATGACATTTTCCGACCCGACTTTGGGGCCCCGTATGTCGGGGCCACTTGGTGCAAACCCAGTGGAACTAGCACTACAACATATCCAATATTTGGGTATAGTTGGGGTTCCTAGCACCAAGTGGCCCCGAGATACGGGGCCCCAAAGTCGGTCTACTGTGTCCACCTGCAGCAATGTTATTTCGGGACCCTTTGGGTTCAGAGACCCCAAATTTTGGCTGCAGCTAGAGGGCATCTAGGAACCCTTAACTACTGAGTTTGAAGATCGGGGGACCTATGGCTGCAAATGGGCACAGTGAGGCTGCAAATGGGCATCGTTGACCCTCTTTTACACTTATGCCGCGTACACACGGTCGGAATTTCCGATGGAAACAGTCCGATGGGAGCTTTTCATCGGATTTTCCGACCGCGTGTACGCCCATCGGTCTTTTTCTTTCGGAATTTCCGACGGACTTTGGATTGAGAACCTGTTCTTAATTTTTCCGAATGAAAACCTTTCTATCGGGTTTTCCGATCGTGTGTATGCAATTCCGACACGCAAAATTTCCGATGCATGCTCGGAAACAATTCGACGCATGCTCAGAAGCATTAAACTTCCCTTTTTATAGTGCAGTCGAACGTTTTTTAAGGCGTGGTGTTATTGACCGTCGAAATTTGGTGTGACCGTGTGTAGGCAAGACAGTTTGAGCGGAATTCCGTCGGAATTCCGACGGGAAAACCATCAGAGCTTTTTCCGACGAGAATTCCGACCGTGTGTACGCGGCATTACAGTAGCTGCGCATTTCTCACCCTAGGCTTATACTCGAGGCAATACGTTTTCCCATTTTTTTGTGGTAAAGTTAGGTGCCTCTGCTTATATTCGGGTTGGCTTATACTCGAGTATATACGGTATTTAACATTAAAACTCAAATTTGATAAATAAACACATAAAAAATAAATAAAAAAAAGAATGTTTGTAACGTACCTACAACAGCAAAATAATACACATAGGACCAGTGCCAGTATGGTTACTACCACTGCAGCGGCAATCTCAGGGAGATGAACCTGTGTTTCCGGCTTTGTGGTGGGAAATGGGTTGGCAGTGGTTGTTGGTGAATTGTAAACGTAATGCATCTTTAAAGCTGCCAATTCTTCATCAAACAGCTCCTCTGAAATATAAATATCAGATATAAATTAATTAAGTTATTAATTATCTAAAAATAATATTGAATTAAATAATAAATAATGCATTAAATACATACAAATGGGTGTATACAGTACTTCATACTCCCTAGAGGACTGTGGCATGATCTCTGTAGACTGCCCATACACATAGCAATAAACCATCAATCACAGATCTGACCATTCCATAACAAAAAAAGGTTTTGGCTCTAGAGATACTATACTTTAACCACTTCAGCCCCACTACCCCCCTTCCTGACCAGGCCATTTTTTTGCGATAGGTCACTGCATTACTTTAACTGACAGTTACACGGTCATGCAAAACTGTACCCTAATAAACTTGATGCCCTTTTTTTCCCCATAAATAGAGTTTTCTTTTGGTGGTATTTGATCACCTCTGTGATTTTAATTTTTTGCGTTACAAACAAAAAAAGACCAACAATTAAAAAAAAAAAAAAAAAAAAAATACATATAAAACATATACAATAAAAAAAAAAATTAAAATCGAATTTCTTCATCAATTTAGGCCAATATGTATTCTGCTACATATTTTTGTTAACAAAATCCCAATAAGCGTATATTGATTGGTTTGTTATAGCATCCACAAACTATGCAATATATTTATTGAATTTTTATTTTTATTTTACCAGTAATGGTGGCAATCAGCGTTTTTTTTGCGGGACTGCGACATTGTGGCAGACAAAATTTTTTTGGGGACCAGTGACACCAATACAGTGATCAGTGCTAAAAAAAAAAAAAAGCACTGTCACTGTACTGATAACACTGGCAGAGAAGGGGTTAACATCAGAGGTGATCAAAGGGTTAAATTTGTTCCCTAGGAGTGCTTGCTAACTGTGTGGGGGAGGTGCTTTGACTGGGGGAAGACAGAGATCCGTGTCGCTGCTTAGCAGAAACACAGGATCTCCATCTTCCCCTCTGACAGAACGGCGGTCTGCCTTGTTTACATAGGCAGACTGCTGTTCTGCCTCTCCTGTGAACAAACGCGGGGTGCCGGCGAACATCGGACCCGCTGATTGGCTCCTGCTGTGTCCAATCAGGCAGCCCAATAAGGGTTTCATCAAGACAAAGGGATCCTCAAAGCAGTGCCGGTGTTCCGTCAAAAAATGTCCGCCTATCGAATAGTGTCCGCCCCGTACTGCGCAGGCGCAGCGCTTGCGCAGTACGGAGGACAAGGAGATTCGCAAAATCCCTGAAGATGAACGGCGCCTGCGCCGTGAGTCCAGGTGCAAGCCCCACCATCCAAGTGGACATAGGGCTGCACATAGTTAGAGGGCCCCTCGCTTCGCTCGCCACGCTTCGGGCACAGCCTCGCTTCGCTCGGCTCTTTTTTTATTCTAACTCCATGTCCACTTGGATGGTGGGGCTTGAACCTGGACCCACGACGCAGGCGCCGTTCATCTTCGGATATTTTCGGAATCTGCTTGTCATCCGTACTGCGCATGCGCAGTACACAGCGGACACTATCCGACGGGGGACAGTATTTGACAGGACACCGGGACAAGGTCATCCAGTGCTCCGGGTCAAAGATGCCAAACTGCGCCTCCTTCTCCAGTTCACGATGTTAAAGTTTAGGGGATCCTACACCCAGGAGTCGCTCACTTGTTAAAATCACTGCCGCTGTCACTTCTCCTATCAGCATTGCAACAGAAGGAAGGCGCCCCCATCCCTACAGTAAACCATTGCGCCCAGGGCAACAGTCCCTCCTGCCCACCCCCTGCCTCAAAGCAAGCCTCATGTTTTGGCTGGTGCTCAATTTCCTTGTCCCCACCCAGAAAACAAACCCAGCGCCCCCCCCCCCCCTCGGTCACTCGATCGAAAGCCCCTTGCCCGCCAGGCCCACCACCAGACCCACACTTACCCCATCCAGGTCGTGGCTTTGGCAGCTTCCCCCCCTTCACGTCTCCTCCCAAGTCCCAGTGGTCGCTTCTCCTCCCAGCCAATCGAGTCTTAGGACTCCCGGACAATCGGATCTCAGAACCCACTTCCTGACTGGCGGGGAGGAGAAGCAGGAAGACATTAGCGAATATTAATACGCTAATGTCACACAACTGGGTGGGCTTAGGGCGCAGTGCTCTGCGGTCCAAGCCCACCCTTTTTTTAAAGCGGGGTTTCACCCAAATGTTTTACTCAGTAAAATGCATAGATGCTATTAAGCCGCTTAAAAAAAATTATATGTTCGTAAATACCTTTATATTTTCATTTCTATGGGCACTTCCTGTCTCGACTCCCGTGGGAATAGGCGTGTTTTTCTCCTTCCCCCGGCCCCGCAATGTCTCCTGGGAGCTTACTGTGCGGCCTCCCAAGATTCAGTGTGGACCACAGTCATGCTCAAATCTCGAGAGATCTTGGAACCAACGGCGCTGCTCACTGTTAGCAATGAGCATGCGCGGGAACGAGCGGTGAATGCTGGCAGCATAGCATTCACCGCGTCCCGGAAATAAATGCTTGTGTGCTTCAATTCCCCACAAGCAAAATGATAACCGCCTGGATACAATTATCTAAGTTCTCCTTGTGGACGAATTATGTCAGATGCGGGAATTCTAAAGCTAAACTGTAAGTATGATATTTGGAGCATGTAAGTTGAACAATGAACGGAAAAAAAAAAACGATAGGTCGCTGGAATCCCGCTTAAGCCTCAGGCTCTAATCATGTGCTTAAAAAAAAAAAATACCCCATTGAAATCCATGCGTCCAGTATGGAGATCAGGGGACGGGCGTATAGATTAGGGGGGTGGCGCCCCGTACGAGCGGCCCCCACTGGTGCTCTCTCCTTAGCTAACCCATAGAACTTTGGGGTTCCTTTTTCATGTATAAAATGTTAATCTTTAACTACTTCCCACCCGGCCACTGTATATATACGGCCGGGTGGGAGCCGCCTACTTCTGATCGGACGTTCCTGAACGTCCATCAGAAGTAGGGGGATCGTGCGCGCGCGTGCCCGCGCAGCGGCGCGATCCCAATGCGCTCATGTCACCTGGACACGGCGCATCTCGGATCTGCAGGAGGGCTCTGTGATTGGCCCTTCTGATCACATGACGGCCGTGTCCAATCACAGCCGTCATGTGATGTAAGCAAACAGCCGGTTGCTAAGCAACCGGCTCTCCTCTCCTTACACGGAAGTCGTCGGTGAGGAGAGGAGAGCTGATCGCTGCAGCCGGCTGGTGATCAGTGAGTATTAGCTGTTTTTTTTTACTCACTGATCACCAGTCTAGTGTCACCAACACCTGTAAAACACTGTAAAACACACATGTACCCACACATGTCCCCAAAACATACATGTCTCCAAAACACACATGTCCCCAAATACAAACACATGTCCCCAAATACAAACACATGTCCCCAAATAAAAACACATGTCCCCAAATAATAAAAACACATGTCCCTCACATATGTCCCAGTAAAATCACATGTGTCAATGATTATCTGCACACATATGTCCGTGATCACCTGCACACATCTGTACATGATCATTTGCGTACATATGTCCGTGATCAGGCGAACCAATTATTATACACTTAACGGAATTTTTTTTACTAAAAACGTGTAGCAGAATACATTTTGGCTTAAATTTATGACAAAATTAGATTTTATTGGATTTCTTTTAAAAAAGAAAGGAAAAAATATAGTTTTTTTTCAAAATTTCTGCTATTTTTTCGCTTATTTCGCAAAAAATAAAAAACGGAGTCGTGAATAAATACCACCAAACTAAAGCTCTATTTTTGCAAACTAGATGATAAAAATTTCATTTGGGTACAGCATTGCATGACCGCGCAATTGTCATTGAAAGAGCGAGAGCGCTGAAAGCTGAAAATTGGTCTGGAAAGGAAGGGGCGAAAGTGCCCAGTATTGTAGTGGTTAAAACAAAGATTGAATATATGTAATAAAAACTATATATAAAACAACTGTATAAAACCAAAAGGCCTTCAAAAATTTAATTTAACGCAGAGCTGACCCAAAAACTGTACACATTTCCTTTATCTGTACTTATGAACTTGCAATGTCCCCACCCGATTTTATAATAGTCACACAGGGTTTTCATACCTGGAATTGATGAGTGGATGGTGGCTCTGCGGGTTTACATACCTGGAATTGATGAGTGGATGGTGGCTCTGCGGGTTTACATACCTGGAATTGATGAGTGGATGGTGGCTCTGCTCAGTCCATGCTCCATAATTAAGGCCTCTACGTTGTTTTCTTTGTTGCAAAACTTCACATTGTAGCTATTGATTATAAAATATAAAGACCCCTTTGTGCAATTGAAAAGGTTTGCATAAGGATTGTGGATACATATGTCCTCCGTACCCAATTTTATAGAAAAGTTTGATATTTTAGAGACTGAAGTCTCAAATGTACAACACTTGTTCGACTGAGGGGTAATCGTTGCACCTGCCAAAAAAAATAAAAATAAATAAAGTTTTCAAATCGCTGTTTTAAAGCCCCACTCCGTGCTATGTGCTCCAACAGTACCCTTGGCTATATTATGCTTTTTTAGAATTTGTACTCACCTTTTTCAGGTCATCGGGCCAGGTAAAGTGATGCTGCAGGGTCTTCTTAATCTTTGTCACTTCTCTGGGCTGGGTGGTCCTCAGAGGCGGCGCTCTAATTAGGCGGTCGCCTAAGGCCTCGCACTCACAGGGGCCTCGCGGCCTCCTAATTTGCCTGTGCTCAATCACTGATTCTCTCTCTCCCCCCCTCTTTATCTAACCCTCTTTTCTGTGTGCTTGTATTTTTTTTCCTATTACGGGCGTGAGTGGGGCCTCATGTGTAATTTTCGCCTAAGGCCTCACAAAGCCTAGAGCCGCCTCTGGTGGTCCTTACTGATCTATAGAGTGCTGATTATATCATCAGTGTCACTGCACCAGGGTGATACCCCCTTATGGGAGGAGCCATGATACTCATCATTTATAGTATGTCCTTATTCTTCTAGGTTGGATGCCGCTGGCAAGAAGACTGAGGACATCTTGTGTTGACAAAAAGAAGTAAACTCTAGACATGTGCAATTCGTTTCTTTTTTTTTCGTTATTTTCGTTCGTTCGTTTTCGTACGAATGAACGAATCCGAATAACGAATCGTTCGAATCCGATTAACGAATCATTCGAATCCGAAAAACAACGAAAATCCGAAAAAAACTAATTAGAAACAACGAATGTACTAATGAAGAAAATCCGAAAAACGAAAACGAATGAAAAAATTCGTACATTCGTAAGTTTTTTTTTTTTTTTGAATTGGTAATTTTCCATGTCCCTTACAATGGTGCTGCTAAACGTACTTTGAATGGATTGAACAAAAAAATTCGTACATTCGTAACTTTTTTTTCGATTCGTAACTTTTTTTTTTTCGATTCGTAACTTTTTTAATTTCTTTTTTTCGATTTGTAGTTTTCTGTGTCTCTATTGAACAAAAAAATTTGTACATTCATAAAAAAATTTTCGATTCGTAACTGTTTTTTTTCGATTCGTAACTTTTTTTATTTTTATTTTTCGATTTGTAGTTTTCTGTGTCTCTATTGAACAAAAAAATTCGTACATTCGTAACTTTTTTTTTGATTCGTAACTTTTTTTTTTCGATTCGTAACTTTTTTTATTTTTTTTTTTCGATTTGTAGTTTTCTGTGTCTCTATTGAACAAAAAAATTTGTGCATTCGTAACTTTTTTTTCGATTCGTAACTTTTTTTTTTTTCGATTCGTAACTTTTTTTATTTATTTTTTTCGATTTGTAGTTTTCTGTGTCTCTATTGAACAAAAAAATTCGTACATTCGTAACTTTTTTTTTTTTTCGATTCGTAACTTTTTTATAAATTTTTTTTTTCGATTTATAGTTTTCTGTGTCTCTATTGAACAAAAAAATTCGTACATTCGTAACTTTTTTTTCGATTCGTAACTTTTTTTTTTTTTCGATTCGTAACTTTTTTTTATTCATTTTTTTCGATTTGTAGTTTTCTGTGTCTCTATTGAACAAAAAAAATCGTACATTCTTAACTTTTTTTTCGATTCGTAACTTTTCTTTTTTCGATTCGTAACTTTTTTTTTCGATTCGTAAATTATTAAAATGTAATAATAGCATACACATTACATAAAATTATGAATTTTGCTCCGATTACGAAACTACGAATGTTACGAATGTTAAGAATGTACGAATAAATACGAATGCGTCCGAAAATTAAACTAACGAAAAAAAAACGAATCAACGAAAAAAAATAACTCTTACGAATGTACGAATCGTTACGAATACGAACACCGACGACTTACGAATGTACGAATCGTTACGAATACGAACACCGACGACTTACGAATGTACGAATCGTTACGAATCAACGGAAACAAAAAAAACGAAACGAAAAAAAACGATTTTTTTTCGGAAACGAAAAAAACGAAACGAAAAAAAATTAATTTTTTTTGTTGTGCACATGTCTAGTAAACTCTGTGGCGTCACCGCCCCATCATGCTGCGGGCGGTGACGTCACAAAGAGGCGGGGTCTCCGGATGACATCATCGGATGGCTATATAAATAATGGTGCTGGAGCTAACATCATTTACAGCGGGAGCTAGCTTCGGGAGAAGAACTGAAGGAAGAACTGGCAGATGAAGAAGACAGCGGAGAGAGAAGAACCTGGAGGAAGAACCAGGAGCGGAAGAAGACATCAGCGCAGCAAGAATAAACTGAGGAAGAACCAGAGGAAGAAGACATCAGCGCAGCAAGAATAAACTGAGGAAGAACCAGAGGAAGAAGACATCAGCGCAGCAAGAATAAACTGAGGAAGAACCAGAGGAAGAAGACATCAGCGCAGCAAGAAGAAACAGAGGAAGAACCAGAGGAAGAAGACGTCGGTGCAGCAAGAAGAAACAGAGGAAGAACCAGATGAAGAAGACATCAGCGCAGCAAGAATAAACTGAGGAAGAACCAGAGGAAGAAGACATCAGCGCAGCAAGAATAAACTGAGGAAGAACCAGAGGAAGAAGACATCAGCGCAGCAAGAATAAACAGAGGAAGAACCAGAGGAAGAAGACGTCGGTGCAGCAAGAAGAAACAGAGGAAGAACCAGATGAAGAAGACATCAGCGCAGCAAGAATAAACTGAGGAAGAACCAGAGGAAGAAGACACAGAAAGAATAAACTGAGGAAGAACCAGAGGAAGAAGACGTCAGCGCAGCAAGAATAAACTGAGGAAGAACCAGAAGCGGAAGAAGACATCAGCGCAGCAAGAATAAACTGAGGAAGAACCAGAGGAAGAAGACATCAGCGCAGCAAGAATAAACTGAGGAAGGACCAGAGGAAGAAGACATCAGCGGAGCAAGAATAAACTGAGGAAGGACCAGAGGAAGAAGACATCAGCGGAGCAAGAATAAACTGAGGAAGAACCAGAGGAAGAAGACATCAGCGGAGCAAGAATAAACTGAGGAAGAACCAGAGGAAGAAGACATCAGCGGAGCAAGAATAAACTGAGGAAGAACCAGAGGAAGAAGACATCAGCGCAGCAAGAATAAACTGAGGAAGAACCAGAGGAAGAAGACATCAGCGGAGCAAGAATAAACTGAGGAAGAACCAGAGGAAGAAGACGTCAGCGCAGCAAGAATAAACTGAGGAAGAACCAGAGGAAGAAGACGTCAGCGCAGCAAGAATAAACTGAGGAAGAACCAGAGGAAGAAGACATCAGCGCAGCAAGAATAAACTGAGGAAGAACCAGAGGAAGAAGACGTCAGCGCAGCAAGAATAAACTGAGGAAGAACCAGAGGAAGAAGACGTCAGTGCAGCGAGAATAAACTGAGGAAGAACCAGAGGAAGAAGACGTCAGTGCAGCAAGAATAAACTGAGGAAGAACCAGAGGAAGAAGACGTCAGTGCAGCAAGAATAAACTGAGGAAGAACCAGAGGAAGAAGACGTCAGCGCAGCAAGAATAAACTGAGGAAGAACCAGAGGAAGAAGACGTCAGTGCAGCAAGAAGAACCGGAGGATAAAGAGACATCACCGGTGGGAGACGATATCGAAAGGGGAAGAGACGCTGGAGCTGCTTTAATAAAAGACTGTCAAAAAACACACTTTTTTTGGGTGAATGGGTAGGGGTACAGTTTACCACATACTCATTCACATGGGGGGGGGGGGGGGGGGCTGGGATCTGGGGCCCCCCTTGTTAAAGGGGGCTTCCAGATTCCGATAAGCACCCCACAACCACCACCCAGGGTTGTGCGGAAAAGGCCCTTGTCCCCGTCAGCATGGGGACAGGGTGCCCTGCCCCCAAAGCACCCACCCCCCCATGTTGAGGGCATGTGGCCTGATATGGCGCAGGGTGGGGAGGGGGGCGCTCACTCGTTCCCCCCCTTTTATGACCTGTCAGGCTGCGTGCTCGGATAAGGGTCTGGTATGGATTTTGGGGGGCCCCTACGCCAATTTTTTTTTTATTTTGGCATGGGGGTTCCCCTTGAAATCCATAGCAGACCAAAGGGTCTGGTAGGGTCTTGGGGGGGGGGGACCCCACGCAGTTTTTTTTAACATATTTTGCCATGGGGTTTCCCTTTAAGATTCATACCAGACACAAAGGGCCTGGTATTGTTGGGATCAAAGTCGGATCCCGTTCATTGAAGTCAGACATGAAGTCGCAGGGTAAAGTCGGATCCAGAGTCGTACGACTGTCGTGTTGTATCAGTGTGAACCCGGCCTTAACCCAGAAGAGAAAGTCCTGCAGGGGACCGCCCTGGAATAAAAATAAGTAATAAAACCAGAGCTCCCTTTTTTTCAGCATCCGGGCAGGGCCGTCTTTAATACAGATTGGACCCTGGGCAAAACTTTTCTTGGGCCCCCCCCCATGCAGTTTTGCTCTCCACCTGCTCTGAGACATACAATAAATAGCAGCTAGACTCAAAATCAGTTTACTGAATCAGATCAGTCAGCTATTGTGATTGGTTGCCAGAGGTTACAGTGTATCATTACCGCTCACTGACTGGTTGCTAGAGGTTACAGTGTATCATTACCGCTCACTGACTGGTTGCTAGAGGTTACAGTGTATCATTACCGCTCACTGACTGGTTTCTAGAGGTTACAGCACACATTACCGCTCACTGATTAGTTTCTAGAGGTTACAGCACATGATTTCTGCTTGTTAATTGGTTGCTAGAGATTACTATGGATATGACTTCAGGGGGGCATGATATACATATCAATGCCGCTGGCTGCCGCTATTTACATATGAATGCCGGTAATTTACATGTAAACACAGGGTCTGCAGGCGAGTCATCTGTACACAACTATAGGGCAGAGCTGGGCATCATTAGTAGCATCACTTCACACTGAGATATTGGGACACAGCACAGGACTAAAACCTCAAGGGACAAGGGAATTTAAACCAGGATAGTTGGCAAGTATGAGGCAGCTGCTTTGGGCCCCACAACAATCACAGGGCCCAGGGCAGCTGCCCCTTTTGCCCTGTCTTAAAAACGGCCCTGCATCCGGGGTATGATTTTTAAAAATGGAGTTCGGCTTTGAGAAATTGAATATTTGAAACACAATAATATTTTTTCTATTATTATCATTATGAATATTATTTTAAACAATCTGAGCCCTGTTGATTAAAGTGTCTATATCACTCGAGGGCTCCCAATACAAATTTGGAGAAACACAGGAACATGATTTATTTAGGCTTTTAGAGCCAGTTCACATATGTACGGGGCCGTTTTCAGTGCGATTAAAAGGAGTCCGGTGCAGTTTCGTTCACCGGTTCAGGTGCGATTCGGGTGCTAATTTTGAAAGTGTATGACACTTGAAATCACACCTGAACCGGACTGAAAATCGTACAGGACTCTTTTTAAAAAGGCACTGTGGCCGGCTCGCACATATGTGATCTGGCTTCATAGAAAGCCGGTTTGGTTCACATGTCATGCGACTCAAATGTGGTTCAAAACGCATCCAATTTGCATATATGTGAACCGAGCCTTAAGATACTCTGTCACTTTATTATTCAAATTTACAGAGTCTCTCTAAAGGCATGCCATATTGCAAATGTAAATGCAGTACTGGGTATCACCAACAGGTGGCACCCATGGTTCCCCATGCATTGAGCTTCCTCTCATCTTGCTCACAATCTAGCAGTCTCAGTCAACAGGGTGCCAACCTGGGGGATTTTAGCCATCCTGATGTTCAACTTTGTACCCCCAGTAGTCCTAGATTAATACCATTCAATTCTTGTGAGTTCAGCCTATTTACATACCTGTTGCTGGGTTTAACATCACCCATATTTTTACCATCAGTAGTAACTCTATTTTCAAGTGAAATCCTAAAAAGAAATGATAGGTTATTATTAGATTCAAATTATATAAAAAAAAAATCTTGAATCAATTTAATTCCTTGCAATGGAGGAGACCAAGGGCACTGGCAAATGCTGGATCCTCTGTCTTCTATAAAAAACAAAAACAAAAAAAAAACGTACCAAATGGAAAAGTCCAAGCACAATGATTATTTTCGATGCTCTAAGACAGCGGTGTAAAACTCAATTTCATTGCGGGCTGCATAAGCATTATGGCTGCCCTCAAAGGGCCGTGCAGGGTTTAGGCGTTCGCTATGTACAGAATGCAGGGTTTAGGGGTGTGCTATGTACAGAGTGCAGTGTTTAGGGGTACACTACATGCAAAGTTCAGGAGTACATGGCATATAAAGTGCAGTGTTGCGAAGTGTGCTACATACAGAGTGCAAAGTTGAGTATGCTACATACAGGGTACAGGGTTGAGTAGTGTGCTACATACAGAGTGCAGGGTTGAGGAGTGTGCTACATACAGAGTGCATAGTTGAGTAATGTGCTACATACAGAGTGCAGGGTTGAGTCGGGTGCTATGTACAGAGTTCCGGGTTGAGGAGTGTGCTACAGAGTTGAGAAGTGCAGGGTTTAATAGTATGCTACATACAGAGTGCAGGGTTAAGGAGTGTGCTACATACAGAGTTCAGGGTTGAGGAGTGTGCTACATACAGAGTGCATAATTGAGTAGTGTGCTACATACAGAGTGCAGGGTTGAATAGAATGCTGCATACAGAGTGCAGGGTTAAATAGAATGCTGCATACAGTGTGCAGGTTTAAGGAGTGTGCTTCATACAGATTGCAGGGTTAAGGAGTGTGCTACATACAGACTGCAGAGTTCAGAAGTGTGCTACATACAGAGTGCAGGGATGAGTAGTGTGCTACATACAGACTGCAGAGTTGAGAAGTGTGCTACATACAGAGTGCAGGGATGAGTAGTGTGCTACATACAGACTGCAGAGTTGAGAAGTGTGCTATATACAGAGTGCAGGGATGAGTAGTGTGCTACATACAGAGTGCAGAGTTGAGGAGTGTGCTACATACAGAGTGCAGGATTGAGGAGTGTGCTGCATACAGAGTGCAGGATTGAGGAGTGTGCTGCATACAGAGTGCAGGATTGAGGAGTGTGCTGCATACAGAGTGCAGGATTGAGGAGTGTGCTACATACAAAGTGCAGGGTTGAGGAGTGTGCTACATACAAAGTGCAGGGTTGAGGAGTGTGCTACATACAAAGTGCAGGGTTGAGGAGTGTGCTACATACAGAATGTAAGGTTTAGGGCGTGCTATATACAGTGTGCTGGGTTCAGATCTCTTTCACAGCCTGCCCGAATCTCACTTCCACCCCTCCTCCTTGACTCTGACCTCTGCACCACTCTCCCCCATCCCCCACCTCTGCACACATCACCCTTCACTGCCCTCACCCCCCCCTCAAAGCTTCCACGCATCTCACTTACCCAGCCTGCCTCTATTACCTCCCAGCAGTGTAAGTGACTCCATCTCTCTCTCTCGCACTTGCAGGGAGATCATTGGTTGGCATCTGTCCCCATCATAAGTGCATGCAAGGCAGGCAGGGATCTGTGAGAGTCTTGAGCCACCAAAAGTAAAGCTGTCCTTGTAAACACAGAGGCTTCCGTGTTTACAAGTAACAGTGGTGAATGGGGAGCGAAGGGCGAGAGCTGGAGGTGGCAGAACAGAGTTCCGCCATGTTCCGGCTGAAAAAAAAGCAGTGGGTGCAAAAGCCCCATGAAATGGCCTAGCGGGCCTTGAATTTGACACATGTGCTCTATGACATTCGGCACCACCTCCGTCACTGCCACCATCATGGTTATTGCCGTGTTTGTTTGGCTTATACCTTTCATCACATATCGATTAATAGCAATGAACAAACTTGTTTTATGAAGGACATGGGGCCTCTATCATATATAAAATATCACCTACCAAATGGAAAACATTTCATTTTCACACTCGAGGGTCTAGGACATTCAGCCTCAACTCCGTCTGTGCCAACGTCATTGTCATCGCTATGTATGCTCAGCATATACCCCTCTGGAGTTCTTGTATTTTCAGATATTGATTTTCCCTTTATTTTATAAATCCCACTCAAACCTTCGATTCCACCTCCATCACTTCCATTGTCATAGTCATCACCATGTATGTTCAGCATATGCCCCTCTGGGGATTTTACATCTTCGACTTTGGACTTTTCCTCTGATAAATTATAAATCAACACATTTCAATTAACAGCAATAACAAACATGTTTTATGAATATTTTGTATATAATAAGCAAGGTTAAAGTGTGTGTTACCCTAGCATTTCAAATCCCTTATATGTGCCGGCTGTACCACGTACCGTATTTATCGGTGTATAACACGCACCCCAAGTTTAGGAGGGAATTTTAAGGAAAAAAACTTTTAGGAGGGAAGATTAAGGAAAAAAAACTTACATTTAAATGCCCATCAATGCAGCCTTATCAGTGTCCATCTGCAGCCTTGTCTATCATTGCACCCTTGTCAGTGTCATTTGCAACCTTGTTCATTATTTGCAGCCTTGTCAGTTTTTTTTTGCAGCTTTGCCCTTTAAAAAAGGCACCGCCGAGATACAGAGCCGGATGTCCTGTGTATCTCGGCGGCGCTCTGTAGTTCTCGGTGGCTTTCGGCCGCCTTCAGCCGTTCTCGGCAGCATTCGGCCGCCATTGGCCGTTCTCGGCAGCTTTCGGCCGTTCTCGGCAGCTTTTGGCCGCCATTGGCCGTGCTTGGCAGCTTTCGGCCGCCTTTGGCCGTTCTCGGCAGCTTTCGGCCGCCATTGGACGTTCTCGGCAGCTTTCGGCCGCCATTGGCCGTTCTCGGCAGCTTCCGGCCGCCATTGGCCATTCTCGGCAGCTTTCGGCCGCTCTCGGCAGCTTTTGGCCGCCTTTGGCCGTTCTCGGCAGCTTTCGGCCGCCATTGGCCGTTCTCGGCAGCTTTCAGCAGCTTTCGGCCGTTCTCGGCAGCTTTCGGCCGCCATTGGCCGGTCTCGACAGCTTTTGGCCGTTCTCGGCAGCTTTTGGCCACCATTGGCCGTGCTTGGCAGCTTTGGGCCGCCTTTGGCCGTTCTCAGCAGCTTTCAGCAGCTTTCGGCCATTCTCGGCAGCTTTGGCCGCCATTGGCCGTTCTCGGCAGCTTTCGGCCGCACTCGGCCGCCGAGAACGGCCGAAAGCTGCCGAGAACGGCCAAGAAGGGCTGAGAAGGGCTGAAAGGCGGCAGAAAGCCACCCAGAGAATCACAACGGTGGGGGATCGGCATATAACACGCACCCCTGATTTTCCCCTGATTTTAAGGGGAAAAAGGTGCGTGTTATACACCGATAAATACGGTACTTGTATGAGAAAGTATCCTGTTCTCTTTGTATTGCTTCCTTTATGTGAAACCCCTGGTGTTCCTGCCAGTCCCTCTGCTTTCCTGTTAAAAAAAACTGACCACACTAAGCAGGAGAGCTCACCGTGATCAGTTCCCTAGCTGTGCTGGGAACTCAGCCTGCTCTCCTCCAATGATCAGACTTGTCCTGACATGCCCCCCTGCACAGCCTTTCACTGGAAAGATCGGTGTGCTGTTGCTTCTCCTCCCTCAGATCGTATGCTGCTGAGAACAGAGGGAATGTGATCACTTATAAAAAAGGGGGAAAAAAAGGTATTTATAATGTTTTTTTATATCTATACACAAATGTTTACCTTTCAATTAAATTTACAACTGAATGGGTTGTTTTACAAGATGATTGTTTGCAATAACTTTAAGTACCTTCCTGGCAACCTTCTGGTAAAACTTGTGTCACCCTGACTTCAAGAAAATGGTTCAACATCACTCTCCCCTCCACCTCTTCCCTGCTTATACTCACCGATTGCCGCCATGTTTTTTGGCCTTGAAACAAGCAGAACAAAACTTTGACTAAGCTCCCTGTTGCTCCAGTTGGATCATACGAATGGTCAAGGACTTACTTCCCGACCTAAAATGATGCCTGGACAGCTAGTTTTTCAAGTACCAGAGCTATCACGGTTTAGAAAGAAGAGAGGCTCCCAGTTTCCCTGATAACCAGAGGAACTGATATCTAAATTGTCTTTCTTGGTTGATCAGAGCAGTGGGTAAAGGAAGGGCAGCCATTAATGTGAAAATGTTGCTTGGCTCTAAGGGACAAAGCATAGGTTCACTATAAAAACCAGCTCTAACCAAAACATATATACTGTATATACTCGAATATAAGCCGAGGCACCTAATTTTACCACAAAAAAATGGGAAAACGTATTGACTCGAGTATAAGCCTAGGGTGAGAAATGCGCAGCTACTTTAATTGGAAAAGAGGGTCAACAATGCCCATTTGCAGCCTCACTGTGCCCATTTGCAGCCTCACTGTGCCCATTTGCAGCCATAGGTCCCCCGAACTTCAAACTCGGTAGTTAGGGTTCCTAGATGCCCCCTAGCTGCAGCCAAAATTTGGGGTCTCTGGACCCAAAGGGTCCCGAAATGACATGGCTGCAGATGGACACAGTTGACCGACTTTGGGGCCCTGTATCTCGGGGTCGCATGGTGCTAGGAACCCCAAATTTGGTGTGCAAACCCAGTGGAACTAGCAATACAACATATCCAACACAGCAGATGGGGTTCCTAGAACCAAGTGGCCCCCGAGATACGGGGCCCCAAAGTCGGTTCGGAAAATGTCAAGCACTTTTCTGAAGCAGAGAATGTCATTTTCCGATCCGATTGTAGGGCCCCGTATCTCGGGGCCACTTGATGCTAGGAACCCCATCTTTGGATAAGTTGTAGTGCTAGTTCCACTGGGTTTGCACACCAAATTTGAGGCACCAAGTGGACCCGAGATACGGGGCCCCAAAGTCGGGTCGGAAAATTTAATTCCCTGCTGCAGAAAAGTGCTTGACTCCAGTATAAGCCGAGGGGGGCATTTTCAGCACACAAAAAATGTGCTGAAA
>CM053035.1:8955625-8965625 GCA_028564925.1 Lithobates sylvaticus
ATCTTTGCTCCCTGCCAGAGGCCGTGTTCTTTTTTTGTCCTCCTCCGAAGGACCTATACTATGTCTTTTCTACCTGAAGATTATCGTTCCCCCCTGTGATACGGACTGGCCGAGCGACTGGGAGTCGCACATTTCCAATAAGCTCTGGCTACTAGCGGAGTATGGAAAGGGGCATATGGAAGAGGCGCTGAAGAGGTGTGTTCCTGGTCACTGACAAGGCAGAACCGCGTTATGGTCGTTAATCCTAGCTACTAGCAGGTGACTGTTTCCCCCTACAAAGTCCGGCATGTAAGTCTTTCCTACCTTCGGCCAAACGATCGTTCACAGGAGGGGTGAGTTTTTTTATCTGCATGGCAGCCTGTTTCTGTTGTTTGTGGCAGTATTGTTCTGTGCCTTTTCCTGGTTCTGTGTCCCCATACACCGCTGGTGCGGTGTGTCTGGTCATCATGGCGGCTGGTTCCTTGTGCGTTCCAGCCGCCGAGTCCCTTCCTCGTTCGCCGCGCGGTCGTTCTGCGCATGCGCAGAGCCAGCGCGAGAACGAGGCTTGGTTCGCGCATGCGCGTAGCGGTATTCGCGCATGCGCACTAGCTTCGTGGCCGTCGCGCTGATGACGTCACGATAGGCGGCAGATTTAAAAAGGAAAAGACAGCTTTCAGGCTCTGGAATGCCTGTAAGTCTGCAGAAGCACTCCAGAGAGCCCGTTTTTTCTACAAAAGGTAGGGAATCCTCGGTGGTCTGCTCTGCTGTCTTTGTGTTGATGTTTTTTTCTAGTTTTTTGATTTGGGTCAATTCTGATTGCAGCATAATGGACCTTCCCGGACCACTTGTGCCGTCACCGCCTGCTAGTGGCCAGCCCTCTCGCAGCAGGTATTTTGGGGGGGGCATTCCCTGGGGTGCCTGCTGGGGGAGGGGGGAGGGTGGAACATCATCATAGGTGATGTTCCGCTGACACGGTGGATCTGTCTTTTTCTTTCAGCCCTTCCAGGTCTACTCAACACCGGAGTTCGCATAAAGGAAGCGGTTCATCAAAATCCCGCCGGCACTCCTCTTCCAGATCTAGACACCACGGTTCTTCTGCGAGATCCAGTCATCGTAGCCGGGAACCATCCCGCTCTTCCACGACTCGCCCCAGCCATTCTGAAGGGTCATGCTGGGGGTGTAGGGCTCAAGTCCCTAGGGACAAGTCCCTTTGTGATGCCTGTTATGTAAAGGCGACTGGAGAAAGGACTGACTCTGGCCAACAGTTAAAGTCTATGGTTGAGAAGATGGTCAAGGACAGCTTAAAGGAGCTGGAAGCCCCTCATGTATCTCCTGTAGAGTCGCCCAGATCTCCTGTGAGGGATACCCAGGTTCAAGATACTTGGGAAGCCTCGTTACCAAGCCATCCATCCGCGGATCTCTCCGATAGTGAATCTGAGGAAGATGTGGCTGGTTCCGGTTTTGATTTTTCTCTGCTCCCTCCTTTGGTCAAAGCCATCAAGGAAACCTTGAATTGGGAAGAGCCGGTGACGGCTCCAGCGAAGCAGAGAAAATTTTTCAAACAATTAAAGAAGGAGCGGATCAGTTTTCCCTTTCTGTCAGAACTAGGGGAGGTTATTACGGAAGAATGGGGAAAGGTAGAGAAGAAGAACTCTCTCCTGCCAAAAATTCAGAAGCTGTACCCATTCAGAGAAGAAGAGGTAAAACAGCTGGAATCACCCCCTCTAGTGGATGCGGCAGTAATGCGGTTGGTCAGACATGTGACCCTTCCCTTAGAGGACACGGTCTCCTTCAAGGACGCTCTAGACAGGAGAATTGATTCTGACCTGAAGCGGGTCTACCTTATGGCTGGCACGGCCTGTAAACCGGCCCTGGCTCTGGCGGCCTTGTCTAGAGCGATGGAGGTCTGGTCCGACAGTGTCGACGAGACACTCAGGGGTGTCTCAGAAGAGCTAGCCAGGAGTTCTCCTATACAGGAGCTGAGGCTGGCCTCGGCTTTCTTGGGGGAGGCCTCAATTGACATTATTCGTCTCTTGTCTCGAGTTATGCTATCCTCTGTGACTGCCAAGCGTGCCCTGTGGCTCCGTCCTTGGCTGGCCGACCCGGCATCTAAGCAGGTTTGGTGCCGGATCCCCTTTGACGGTTCGTCTTTGTTTGGGAATAGGTTGGATAGTGCTATAACTCGGGCCACGGGCGGTAAGTCTGGGTTCCTTCCCCAAGACAGGCGCCAACAAAATCTCAGAGGTTCATTTCCAAGGAAGCAAGGTCAAGACCGTGCCAGGGAGGCACGCAGTTACAGGCCCGGGAAGGAATTCTCCAGGTCTTGGAGGTCCAGGCAATCATCTTTCAAAAAAGCTACAAAAAGCAGTTTGTCGGGTGAGAAACAACCGACCAAGTCCTTTTGAGAGCGAGCCCGTCCAGACGGACCGGGTGGGAGCTCGCCTGCTCCTTTTTCGGCACGTCTGGGCGGCCTCAATCCAGGATTTCTGGACCGTCAGGACGGTTTCCTCAGGACACACTTGGACGTTCAGCAGGGTCCCCAAGTGCAGGTGTGTCCCCACTTCCATTCCAACATCAGAAGGAAAAAGGATGATACTTTCAACCTACGTAAAATCTTTATTGGAACAAGGCGCAGCTATTCCCGTGCCAGTCGAGCAACGTGGTATGGGAATATATTCCCCTCTTTTCTTAGTCCAGAAGAAGAGCGGGGCGTGGAGACCCGTAATAGACCTGACATATCTGAACCGCTTCATAAAGAAGGAGAGGTTCAAGATGGAGACCCTGGCCACAATCCAACAGTCAGTACAGCCAGGGGATTGGATGGTCTCCATAGACCTAAAAGACGCCTACTTCCACGTGCCCGTCGCAACAGACTTCCAACAGTTCCTGCGGTTCTCCATAGACCAGGTTCATTTACAATTCACTTGCCTTCCCTTCGGTCTGTCCACTTCTCCACGTACCTTCTCGAAGGTCCTACTAGCAATCGTAGCTCTGCTAAGGATCAGAAAAATCCGGATCCATCACTACTTGGACGATCTACTCTTGTAGGCTCTGGACAGAAGTTGTCTAGTAGATCACAGAGATCAGACCATCTCAACGCTCAAGGAGTTCGGATGGCTCCTGAATACGGAAAAAAGCCAGCTGGAACCTTCACAGTATCTCGTGTTCCTGGGAGCATTCTTCAACACGGTGAGAGGTACCATCTCTCTGCCCGAGGAAAAGGTCAGAATAGTGCGAGACAGGATCCACCTGGCTCTCGCCTCTCCTCATCTCAGCACTCGGTATTGCCTGAAGGTCATAGGCACCATGGTGTCCACAATACCGATGGTGAAGTGGGCACAATGGAGAATGCGTCCTTTTCAGAAGGGTTTTCTTCTCCAGTGGTCGGGGGACAAAGTCCAGACAATTCGTGTCACTCAAGTCATGAGGAGTTCCCTCTTCTGGTGGCTTCAGCGAGAGAACCTGCTGAATTGCCATTCCCTTCTTCCGATCAGGTGGATAACAGTAACATCAGATGCCAGCAACAGAGGTTGGGGGGCCCATTGTCTGATGGAGGTGGCTCAGGGCACTTGGGACTTTCCCTCTCGAGGGATAGTCTCGAACGTCCTGGAGTTGCGTGCAGCCTTCCTAGCTCTGGTGGCCTTCCCTCATCTGATATCGGGAGAGTCGGTTGTTCTCAGATTGGACAACACAACAGCTGTTGCCTACATAAGGAAACAAGGGGGCACCAGGAGTCGTTCCCTACTGGCAGAAGTGGAACCTATCATGCGTTGGGCACAGAGGAATCTAGCCAACTTGACGGCAACCTATGTTCCCGGGGTTCTCAACGTCCAAGCGGACTTTCTCTCAAGGGTGCAGCTGGACAACAACGAGTGGGCTCTACACGAGGAGGTGTTCAGTTGGGTGGTATCCCTAGGGATCTCTCCAGAAGTGGATCTCTTTGCCTCCCAGTACAACAGGAAGCTGGCGAGATACTACTCGCGGTTCAGGGATCCACAAGCCTACGGGGTGGATGCACTAACGGAGCGCTGGTGGTTCCGCACAGCCTATGCCTTCCCTCCAACTCCGATCATCTTTCAATTCCTGAGGAGACTCAGATGGGAGGAAGTGGAGATGGTGGCTATAATCCCACACTGGCCAACAGACCGTGGTTTCCTCTCCTGTCTCTGCTCAGCTTCCGGGACCCAGTTCCTCTTCCGACCCGTCGGGACCTGCTCTCCCAGGGCACGATCCTCCACCCGTGTCCAGGTCACCTACAGTTGAAGGCCTGGTTCTTGAGAGGGGAAGGTTGGAGGCACTAGGGTGTCCCAAGGAGGCTATTCCCACCCTCCTGAGTGCAAGGAGGCGTAGCACCAACAAAGTATATGAGCGGATCTGGGCAAGATTTTCGTCCCATATGTCTTCCAGAGCCAATTCATGTGGTTCCCCGGCAGTTCAGGACATCCTAAGTTTTCTGCAGTCAGGTCTGGACCTACCCTTGTCGGTCAGTTCCCTTCGTGTTCAGGTGTCAGCTATTTCCGCCTTCACGGGAGTGTCATGGGCCAAACATGCCCTTATCCAACAATTTTTCAAAGGGGCAATGAGATTGAGACCCCAAAGGAAGCCAAGATTCCCTAAATGGGATCTGCCTCTTGTTTTGGACTTTTTCTCTCATCTGGACAAGTCGCTTTCTGTCAGAGAGCTTACGTTAAAAACCGCTTTTTTAGTGGCCGTCACCTCGGCGAAGAGGGTGTCTGAAATCCAGGTTCTAGGAGCCAAAGAACCTTTCCTAACCTTCTTTCCAGACAGAGTGGTTCTGGTTCCGATGTTAGGGTCAAACCCTAAAGTCACCTCAGTCTTTCACCAGAATCAAGAAATTTCTCTACCCACCTTCAGGTCCACTGGAGTCTCAGATGTTCACCCTCTGGATGTTGGGGGTTCCCTGAAACAATACTTAGAAGTTACAGCCTCATTCCGCCAGTCGGACTATCTGTTCGTCCTGTTCTATGGGAAACACAAGGGCTCCCGAGCATCAGTCAGATCTATTGCTGCTTGGATAGTTCAAGCGATCCAGTAGGCGTATAAGGAGAAGGGCTTGGCTCCTCCTCAGGCGGTGACAGCACACTCAACCAGAAGTCTCTCAACTTCGTGGGCAGCCTCGCGCCATGTAGCTCCTGATGTGATATGCAGAGCGGCGTCTTGGTCGTCAATCCATACTTTTATGTCACACTACTGTGTTGAGCCAGCGGCTCTGTCTTCAGTTGATTTTGGTGCTAAAGTTTTGTCAATTGACGGTGTCAAATAAATCTTTGTTTGTTCAGCATTTTGCCCACCCGGGTGTGTATGGCGAGTTATTTCCCACACGTTGGCTGCCATGGAGTCTGTCAGGAAAACGGAAAATTCCTATCAAAATACTTACCGTAATTTTCCTTTCCTGATGGACTCCATGGCAGCCGGAGTTCCCTCCCAAATGGCTGAAGTAGGATAGTTACCGAACACGGCCTCTGGCAGGGAGCAAAGATTTATGGGAGTAACGTCCTATAGGGTAGTGGAGGCGGGACTAAACCCACACGTTGGCTGCCATGGAGTCCATCAGGAAAGGAAAATTACGGTAAGTATTTTGATAGGAATTTTCCGTTTTTTTTCCTCAGTTTAGACCGATACGTATTCTTCTACATATTTTTGGTCAAAAAAAACGCAATTAGCGATTATTGATTGGTTTGCGCAAAAGTTATAGCGTTTACAAAATAGGGGATAGTTTTATAGCATTTTTATTAATAATTTTTTTTTTACTTAGTAATGGCGGCGATCAGCGATTTTTATTGTGACTGCGACATTTTGCCGGACACATCGGACATTTTTGACACATTTTTGGGACCATTGTCATTTATACAGAAATCAGTGCTATTTAAATGCACTGATTCCTGTGTAAATGACACTGGCAGTGAAGGGTTAACCACAAGGGGGCAGTGTAGGAGTTAAGTAAGACCGATGAGAGCCTTTCGTCGGAAAATGCGACCGTGTGTATGCTCCATCGGACTTTTGCTGGCCGAATTTCCGTCAGCAAAAGTTTGAGAGCATATTCTCAATTTTTACAACGGAAAAAGTTTTGAACGGAAATTCCGCGCAAAATTCCTACGCATGCTCGGAAACAATTCGACGCATGCTCGGAAGCATTGAACTTCATTTTCTCGTCGTAGTGTTGTACGTCACTGGCGTTCTTGACGGTCGAACGTTCAGCGAACTTTTGTGTGACCGTGTGTATGCAAGGCAAGCTTGAGCGTGAATTCCGTCGGAAAAAACATCCAAGATTTTTCCGACGGAAAATCCGCTCGTGTGTAGATGTGGTGGCTGCATCCGTTTTTTTATTTTAGGCTTTTTCTTTTTTCCCCTTTAGCTTTACTTCTGGTGATCCTGCCAGTAAGTCTGTTAATTTGCAAGTGCCTTTACCAGACCAAGCTGTCCTGCAAAATTTGGCATTTAGAGGAATGAAACAAACTGACCACTAGAGCTGCACGATTAATCGTTAAGAATCGTTATAGCTAATTTTTTTCCCTGTTGCGATCTTGACAAAGTATTTCCTGATTCTTTCTATGCAGAGAATTCTCTCTGCTCTGCTAAAGCCGACAGCCATCAAAAGAAAGGAAAAAACACCAAGAATCACAACATTCTTTAGCAGTGGAACTAGTATAAGTATAAACATTGTAACAATTTGTCAAAGGAATAGACTTTGGTGTGTAAATGAGGAAAGTTTAACCACTTAAACACCAAACCTTTCTGACATTTGTTGGTTTCAAGTTAAAATATTATTATTTTTTTTGCTAGAAAATTACTTAGAACCCCTAAACATTAATATATATATATTTTTTTAGTAGAGACCCTAGAGAATAAAATGGTGATTGTTGCAATAATTTATGTCACACTGTATTTGCGCATTTGTATTTAACCACTTCAACACCTTCCTGTCCAGACCAATTTTCAGCTTTCAGCGCTGTCGCACTTTGAATGACAATTGCGCGGTTATACTACACTGTACCCAAATGAAATCATTTTCTTCCCACAAATAGAGATTTCTTTTGGTGGTATTTGATCACCTCTGCGGTTTTTATTTTTTGCTAAACAAATAAAAAAAGACCGAAAATTTTGAAAAAAAAATATCTTTTTTTTGTTTCAGTTTCAAAACTTTGTAAATAATTAAGTTTTCTCCTTCACTGATGGGCACTGATGGGGCTGCACTGACGGGCACTAATAAGGCGGCACTGATGGGCACCGATGAGGTGGCACCAATGAAGTGGCATTGATGGGCACTGATAGGTGGCACTGATGGGCGACACAGATGGGCACTGATAGGTGGCACAAATTGGCACTGATAGCTGGCACAGATTGGCATGGATAGGCGACATGGATGGGCATGGATAGGCGGCACAGATGGGCATGGATAAACGGCACGGATGAGCATGGATGGGCACTGATAGGCGACATGGATGGGCACTGATAGGTGGCACGGATGGGCACTGATAGGTGGCACGGATAGGCACTGATAGGTGGCATGGATGGGCACTGATAGGCAGCATTGTATTGTATTGTACTAATGGATGCCAATCAGTGCCAAACAATAATGCATGCCAATCAGTGATGCCCATTGTGGACACTGATTGGCATCCCTGGTGGTCTAGGTGGCATACCTGGTGCTGGGCATCCCTGGTGGTCTGGTGGCATCCCTGGTGGTCCAGTGTGGGCATCCTCGGGGGGGCTGCGCTGATAATCGATCAGCACATCCCCCCTGTCAGAGAAGCAGCCGATCGGCTCTCCTCTACTCTGACAGACACGAGTAAGGAAAAGCCGATCACCGGCTCTTCCTGTTTACACTGTGATCAGCCGTGATTGGACAAGGCTGATCACGTGGTAAAGAGTCTCCGTCGGATCGTAGTTGCGGGGTGTCAGGGGGCGCGCAATGGCTCAAAACCCTGAGGACGTCATATGACGCCCGGTCAGGATATTGAAACCACTTTGCCGCCGTCATTCTGCTATATGGCGGGCGGCAAGTGGTAAATGAATAAAAAATAAATAAAAAAAATAACCAGTAAAGTACCCCAATTTTTTTGTATAATGTGAAAGATTTTACGTCGCGAGTATCGCAAGAGAACTGTGATCTTTTTATCCTAAGCAAAAAAATTGTGATTCTCATTTTGGCCAGAACCGTGCAGCTTTACTGTGAACATAAAAATCATGAGACGCGTTTTTTTGGTGCCGCGATTTTGATGCTACTTGAAACAGTGCTTGTGTATTCTTGAGGTCTATGGTCCTCAAGTCGCATCAAGATATGAACGGTACTCATTGGAAATCATGGGGTACGACTTGTCATGGGACTTTGCAGTTCCAAGTCGCATGACAAGTCGCACAAGGAGAAACCGAGCCTTATAGAAAATGGTGCACTTACCAAGTGTTGCTTGGGTACTGTAAATCAGTAATAGAACTAAACCAGGGTTCATCTTGCTGATGTGAAATAACCTGCAAATGCAAGATAAATATAAATAAAATAGTCACCACACACACATATACATATACATATATATATATATATATAATTATTTGATTTATTTTCTTCCAATACATGATATATATGTATATCATTTTTTTAAACAGATACATTATACATTTATTTTGTGATATATATATATATATATATATATATATATATATTTAGGGCTGTGGAAATGAAAGATTAATTCCTCAATCAATCGATAAATTTTTTTGATTGATCAAAATTCTTTTGATTGGTACTCACCTCTCCGCCGGCTTCCGGGTCTTCAGGGAGTTCCGTCGGAGATCCGGTGACGTCACGGACATCAACGTCACCAGACTCCTCCCCCCTTCCCCAAGTGCCTCCGTCTGCTAACGAAGGGAAGGGGGAGGAGTCCGGTGACGTTGAAGTTCTGATTGAACGTAACGCGTACGGAGGAGGAGCTACGCATGACGTCACCCGCTGCTTCCCTACGGAACTAACACGATTGTCGGCTTTACATGCTGTGTTTTTATCATCCTTATGTGAGTAGTTTGTGTTTGAACACAAAAATGAAATCTTATACTTAAGCTGTGAGCACTTAGATCTTTTCTTTCTACCCATGACCTGCGTCCTTGCTGAGATCTAAGGAGACGTGAGAGAAGTTTGTGGTCTGTGTTAACCCTTTTGATACCCGCTTGCATGACCACCTGTGTGCACAGGGGTCCATGCCATAAGGTGATAGTGATTAGTTAGACCGGAGGTGGAGGGATTGTCACGCTACTGTGGAAAAAAAATGACTCACGTCAGTGCTACAGTTTGAATTTTAAAACGTATTTGTGTGAACTGTGAAGTTAAGTCATGGATTGTGGAAACTAACTAGTGTCGGGTGATTGTATATAGTGTATACCACATTTACCACTGACTAATGCAGAGTTGCAATGCAAGTAGATCAGCTAAAAGTAGTTGGATCTGTATGTGCATTATAATTATTCGAAATTAGTTGATTAATCGATGTAAAAAAAAATCGATTAATCGAACATGAAAAATGTAATCAGTAACAGCCCTAATATATATATACTATATTACCAAAAGTATTGGGACCCCTGCCTTTACACGCACATGAACTGTAACGGCATCCCAGACTTAGGGTCCTTTCACACTGCCCTGTAGGAAAATTGTGGTAAAAACGCATTCGCATTTTAAATGAGATTTTGCTGTGTTACATATGCGTTTTCTGCGCATTTCTGGTGTGTTTCTGGGTTGCCTGCGCCTGTGAAAAATGAACATGTGACTCAAAAATGCACCAAAACCTCAAATCGTGCTCCAAACTTTCTAAGCAAGGGGCCAGTTTACTGTCCTTCAGGCTTTGGGGGGGCCGGACTGTGGCCAGTGGGAGAAGAAAATGCCTTGGCATCAGTGCCCCATCATTGGTTTTAATGGGAGGAATAGTGCCCCATCATTGGTTTTAGTGAGAGGAATAGTGCCCCATCATTGGTTTTAGTGAGAGGAATAGTGCCCCATCATTGGTTTTAATGG
>CM053035.1:8973125-8980625 GCA_028564925.1 Lithobates sylvaticus
AAGGCGAATGTTAAATTAATGGGCAGAGCTCAATATATAACAATAATAATAAATGCACCTGCGCGGTGTAGAGTTCACTCAGAGCTGTTTAGGTTCGGCAATTTTCGGAAGCTCCGTAGTCCTTCGTACTGTGCAAGCGCTGCGCCTGCGCAGTACAGGGGGTCCTTATCCAGCAGGGGAACTTTTTCGTCAGGACACCAGAATTACACTACTGCCATCTAGTGGCGGTAGATGTAATTGTAGTAACTCCGCCCAAGTAATGGGAACTGCATTACCATGAGGGGAAAAGTAATCAGTTATGCGGCGTACACACGTGCGGACTTTGTCCGGCGGGACTTCCCCACACACGGCCGGACTTCCGAGCATGTGACTTGCCCACACATGCTCGGACTTCTCCGGCGGACAATCCGCTGGACAAAGTCCGCGGGACATTTGAAAATGAACGGACTTGCCCACACACGGAGCAGTCCGTACGTAACTTCAGGTACGTAGCTAGCGTAGGCAGTAAATGCCTGCGCGCTAGCTCCGTCACCTGGCATGGATTTAAAGGGAATCCCCACGCCGAAAAACGGCGTGGGGGTCCCCCCCAAATCCATGTCAGACCCTTATCCGAGCACGCAGCCTGGCAGGCCAGGAAAGGGGTGGGGACGAACGAGCGCCCACCCCTCCTAAGCCGTACCAGGCCGCGTGCCCTCAACATGGGGGGTGCCCTGGGGAAAGGGGGGCCTTGTGGCCCCCCCACCCCAAAGCACCTTGTCCCCATGTTGATGAGGACAAGGGCCTCTTCCCGACAACCCTGGCCGTTGGTTGTCGGGGTCTGCGGGCGGGGGCTTATCGGAATCTGAGAGCCCCCTTTTATAAGGGGGCACTCAGATCCCGGCCCCCCACCCTATGTGAATGAGTATGGTGTACGATGTACCCTACCCATTCACCTAAGGTGTAAAAATGTAAAGTAAAAAAAACACCCACACTTTTGAAAAAATAGTTTATTGCACTGCTCCGGGGGTCTTCTTCCATCTTGGGAGTCTTCTCGCCGGACTCCCCCGCCATTTACCTAGCTCTTTTACCGAGCGGGGAAGTCCGGCTACCTTCTTTGTCGCCGCCGCCGTCGTCTGGGGGGGTCTCGATCCGCCTTCGGGGGTCTTCCGGGGGTCTCTTCTGTTCTTGCGGCGGTCGTCGTCTTTCGCGTCGCCGGCGCCTTCTTCTTCTTCTTGTCCTTCTTCTTGTTCTTCTTCTTCCGATGTTGACCCGATGCTCTCTCTGCCCGGAATGGCAGAGGCGCGCTGCGCTGGGACTTATATAGGGACATGGGGACAGGGTCACATGCTCATGTCACATGGTGACCCCGCCCCCCTGTGATGTCACAGTCCCGGAGGATGCTGTGACTGTGACATCACAAGGGGGCGGGGTCACCCAAAGACTTTTTTTACCGTCCTGCTAGCGCACCGCTCCAGTGTGAAAGCCGGCGGGCTTTCACACTAAAGTGAATGGGGCAGGATTTTTTCAGGCGGTGTCCAGTCGCTATTTTTAGCGCTGTACAGCCTGAAAAACGCCCCAGTGTGAAAGGGGCCTTAATGGTATTGCGCTCCAAGTTACAATATAACAATGCGAATGCTAAATTTAGATGTAAACAATAAATTATGCAATCAAAGATTAAAGATTAAGACCATGATCAATAATGTGCAAATAGGCAAATAAAGTGACTAAAAGGTATGAAAACTTAAACAGGGTTGCGAAAATAAACTGTCAACTGAATAAATAGTTCAATAATTATAAATAAAGGTGATTGTGATATGTGAAAAATCACAACAAATAAATGGTATATGAAGCTTCAAAATGTCCAAGGTGTAAAATAGTGCAGCTTCTACTCAGTATGGAGTAGACATGTGCAATTCGTTTCGTTTTTTTTCGTTTTTCGTTTTTTTTCGTTATATTCGTTCATTCGTTATCGTACGAATGAACGAACGATTCGCTAAAAATTTTAACGAATAACGAATCGTTCGAATCGAACGAATACGAAAAACAACGAAAATCCGAAGTAACCAAATTAGAAACAACGAAACTACTAAAGAAGAAAATCCGAAAAACGAAAACAGAAACAACGAAAATCAAAATGAACGAAAAAATTCGTACATTCGTAACTTTTTTTTTGTTGTTGAATTGGTAATTTTCCGTGTCTCTTACAATGGCGCTGCTTAACGTGCCTCGAATGGATTGAACGAAAAAATTCGTACATTCGTAACTTTTTTTTTTTTTTCGATTCGTAATTTTCCGTGTCTCTTACAATGGCGCTGCTTAACGTGCTTCGAATGGATTGAATGAAAAAATACGTACATTCGTAACTTTTTTTTATTTTTTTCCGATTCGTAATTTTCTGTGTCTCTTACAATGGCGCTGCTTAACGTGCTTCGAATGGATTGAACGAAAAAATTTGTACATTCGTAACTTTTTTTTTTCGATTTGTAATTTTCCGTGTCTCTTACAATGTAATAATAGCATACACATTACATAAAATTATGAATTATGCTCAGATTACGAATCTACGAAAACAATGTTACGAAAGTACGAATAAATCAATCTTACGAAAGTACGAATGTAACTAAATCTACGAAAATACGAATGCGTCCGAATTTCGAATAAACTAAAATTAAACTAACAGAAAAACGAATCAACAAAAAAATAACTCTTACGAAAATACGAATCGTTACGAATACGAACACCGACGACTTACGAATTTACGAATCGTTACGAATCAACGGAAACAAAAAAAACAAAACGAAAATAAACACATTTTTTTGTTGTGCACATGTCTAGTATGGAGGTGGCACAGAATTCCTGACAATAAGGTGCAAGTTGAAATAGAGGGTGTTAGATGGCATCAACAAGTGGCAAGGTGACTTTTGGTGGATCTTCGGTGTGAAATGACACCTGCAGGCATGGGCGTCCGCTGAACTTAATAATTGTACAAGCTGTACACTCACTACTTTACATTGTAGCAAAGTGTCATTTCTTCAGTGTTGTCACATGAAAAGATAGAATAAAATATGTACAAAAATGTGAAGGGTGTACTCACTTTTGTGAGATACTGTATGTACCTACAGTAAAGAGCTTCATCAATCCCCAAAAATTTTGAAAAGATTGATATTACATCTTTTTACAACTGCAGTACAGAAGGCAGAATATACATAGCAAAACCCCCCTGTCCACTCTTGTATGTCGGTAAGACAATTTGCCAATTGAGGCGTAGGGTTCTGGAACACATAAATGACGTGGAACCAAAAAAAGGACAGACCAATCGCGAGGCATAATGGAAAAGCTGATGGTCTGTCCTTTTGAGTGGTCCAGCAGATCAAATCGGGTCAGAGAAAAGGAGATCTAGACAAGAGATTATTAAAAATAGAAGCCAAATGGATCTTTCGGCTGGGATCACGTACCCCACAGGGAATAAACAAAGGCTTCACCTACTTACCTTTTGTGGGGGAGAAGTATCTTGTAGCATTCTCAAATTTAAAAATGTATTTATAATATTGATTTAGGACTGAGATGTGTTTAGCGCAAAATGGACACTCCTGCAGGAAAATTATATTTTAATGGGAGGAAATAAAACGTTTGAGATGGCATATATAATAAGTAAAATAAAAAAAAAATAAACAAAATAATAGGGGCAAAAGATGTTCCATTAAAGAACCACTAGATGGCGCCGGTCCTATTAGGAGCGGCCATTTTAAGAAATATTTATAAATAGAAGCAGCTTAGAGAAGAGTCGCCATTTGCCATGTGGTGTTTATAGCACTTTATTCTTTGGGCACTTGTGATTTATTTGTTGCACCCTGGACGAAGCTCTATTTTTGAGTGAAACATGTTAGGGGTGTTTTGGGTTCACAGGATAGGTTTTGGTGCGAGATCACTTCAATGTGGGGATACATTTGGTGGGGAAGGGTATTGATCAGTCTGGTTGATCTCCTAATTCAGGGATAGGAGTGTTTATTATACTGCAGCATAGGACAGTTTTTGGGTCCAGTTAGAATAGAAAGATTAGGGACACTTTTCCTGGAGTGCCCTTGATTAGGGAGGAAATTTAGTGGCAGGTGATTCTAAGACCTCCCCAATTTACCTTTATAGTTGCTGCAGTGCAGATGGAGGTAACCAGACTGAGAGGAATGCTTTGAATACACCCTTCCCTATAAGTGATAACACACACAACCCAACAAATCAATTTAACAAAGTCCTAATAATCTCAAAGTGAAAGTAAACCCATCGATCTAACAGTTTGAAAAAACTGTTACATTCCCGGCATGCCGGAAATGCTAACTGTCACATTGGTTGTGCTCTCAACCAAACTGTCAAACCATCCAATGGCTGGTGTCATAACTGATCACATGTGCAGCTTCATGGCAGTTAAAGATTAAATGGAGGCCAAGAGGGGAGCTTCCTTGGCTGAAAACGATACTAGGGTTTACTTACACTTTAAGGCATCGTCCCTAGGTCTTTTGTATTGACCATATAAATAAGTGGGGTGGTCAGGTGTCCATATAAGTAAATGTGATAGCCAGGTTTCCATATACTATTGGTCATATGGATAGATGTGATGGTCAGGTGACCCTATAGATAGGTGTGATGGTCAGGTGACCATATAAGTAGGTGTGATGGTCAGATGTCCACAAATAGATAGGTGTGATGGCCAGTTTTCCACATAATAGCGGTCATATAGGTAGGTGTTATTGTCAGGTGACCATAATGGCAGGTGTAATGATCAGGTGCCCATATACTATTGGTCATATTGGTAGGCTTGATGGTCAGATGTCCACAAATAGGTTGGTGTGATGGTCAGGTTTGCACATACTGTTGGTCATATAGATAGGTGTAATGATCAGGTGGTCATATAGTTAGGTGTGTTGGTCAGGTGTCCACATACGATTGGTCATATAAATCGGTGGAATGGACAGCAGTCCATATATTTTACTATTGATCATATAGGTAGAAGTGATGGTCAGGTTTCCACATAGGTAGAAGTGATGGTCAGGTGTCCATATAGGTAGATGTGATGGTCAGGTGTCCACATAGGTAGATGTGATGGTCAGGTGTCCACATGGGTAGAAGTGATGGTCAGGTGTCCACATAGGTAGATGTGATGGTCAGGTGTCCACATAGGTAGATGTGATGGTCAGGTGTCCACATAGGTAGATGTGATGGTCAGGTGTCCACATAGGTAGATGTGATGGTCAGGTGTCCACATAGGTAGATGTGATGGTCAGGTGTCCACATAGGTAGATGTGATGGTCAGGTGTCTATATAGGTAGGTGTGATGGTCAGGTTTGCACATACTATTGATCATTTTTACATTTTATGTTGTTGCTATGCCTTATAAATAAAAATGTGTGAGCATAAGTGTAGCTCTGTGTCTGGCAGTCCATATACAGGAAAGAACTTGCTGAGTACAAACTGTAACAGGCAATAACAAGATTTTGAATATTTCTAGGTGGTTAGTAAATATTGGACTGCAATCTTTGGACTGCATATTGGACTGCAGACATAGTACAGGAGATGGTCAGAGACTGCAGACATAGTACAGGAGAGGGTCAGAGACTGCAGCCATAGTACAGGAGAGGGCCAGAGACTGCAGCCATATTACAGGAGAGGGTCAGAGACTGCAGCCATAGTACAGGAGAGGGCCAGAGACTGCAGCCATAGTACAGGAGATGGCCAGAGACTGCAGCCATAGTACAGGAGATGGTCAGAGACTGCAGCCATAGTACAGGAGATGGTCAGAGACTGCAGACATAGTACAGGAGAGGGTCAGAGACTGCAGACATAGTACAGGAGAGGGTCGGAGACTGCAGCCATGGTACAGGAGAGGGTCACAGACTGCAGCCATAGTACAGGAGAGGGTCGGAGACTGCAGCCATGGTACAGGAGAGGGTCAGAGACTGCAGCCATAGTACAGGAGAGGGTCAGAGACTGCAGACATATTATAGGTTAGGGATCGCTGACATGATTGATTCAGGAGACTGCATTTAAAGCTGAACTCAGTGTATAGGTATATAGTATCGCAGGGTTGCTCCACTCTATTTAAAACATCTCTGCAAGATCAAGTCAGTCATTTTCCTTTGAAAGTACAACCAAGTGACAGAACACGGCTTCACATCCCATTTCCAAAATACAAATTTTCTTGCAAACACTAAACTGCTCAAGATTAGTGGAGGACGGTAATCAGTTAATGGGGCTGTGAAGCTTTTAGCCTGATCCAGCAGTACATCCTCCAAAAAAATAAAAACCCCAAACAATCTGTGCAGCACAGAGGGAGCTCTGGCTAAATAGCTGATTATAAGCTGAAATGGTTAACAGCCATGTGTCCTGGTCTCATAGAATGCTGCTGCAGTCTTATCGGTGTGATCACACAATGTGTTAGCAAATAAAAAATAGTAATCCGGGAGACACAAGGGAGGGGAGGCTGATCGGTAACCTGCACACTGCCTGATCACATTTGGAAGACACTGCAGCCGGCCAGCAATAAGTTACTTGTGCACCTGACGATCCTGTTTTTTCCATTCAGCCAGACTTGTGAGTCCTGCATAACTTACATTATTGTAGTCACTCATACCTCCTTGTATCTCCCTCCTGGCGTCCCCATTCAGCCCCACTCCAGCGCTTACAGTCAAATGTGAGCGGGGGAGGGCTACACTGCCTGCTGATTGGCTGTGGATGGATGGGAGGAGGAGCAAGTCCTCCCTTGTTGTACTCCCCTAAGCAGCGCTATTGGCTGTGGGTTCCCTGCTAAAAGAAATGATCAGTCCACTGCCCAGTAAACACAAAGTTAGGCCCCTTTCACACCGGGGCGTTTTTCATGCGGTGCAGCGCTAAAAATAGCGCCTGTTCACCGCATGAAAAAATCCGGCCCCTTTAACTCCAGTGTGAAAGCCGGCGGGCTTTCACACTGGAGCGGTGCGCTAGCAGGATGAAAAAAAAAGTCCTGCTAGCAGCATCTTTGGAGCGGGATAGGAGTGGTGTGTTCACCGCTCCTATACCGCTCCTTCCCATTGAAAAGAATGGGAGACCGCGGTAAAACCGCGGCAATACCGCCACAAAGCGCCGCTACGGCGGCGCTCTGCGGGGGGTGTTTAACCCTTTTTCGGCCGCTCGCGGGGGGGTATAACCGCACCGCGAGCGGCCGAAAAACCGCGGTGAAAACGACGGTAAAGCAGCGCTAAATATAGCGCTGCTTTACCGTCACCGCGGCTCACCGCCCCAGTGTGAAAGGGGCCTAAGTGTCCATGCTCCCTCCCTCCTGCACACCACAGACCTGCCTGCCGCACTGCTAGAATTCAATTCCTCAGCAAGCCCTGCCTCCTGTTCACAGCTCCTAGCTGACAGCGGCCCCAGGGCAGCCAGCCTACCGGTAAATCTCCCGCTATCCCGGTAGGCCAGTCCGGCCCTGGTCCCGGCAAAGCAGAACGACGGCTACAGCGCGGATCTCAAGAAGTTAAAAAAAAAAAACCTGGC
>CM053035.1:8990625-8993125 GCA_028564925.1 Lithobates sylvaticus
TCTATATCTATCTATCTATCTATCTATTTATATATATATATATATATATATATATATATATATATATAGCTATATATATATATATATGTGTGTGTGTGTGGTGAAGTGGCAGAGGAGATGGGCACCCAGTCAGGCTATTTGCTCATTTCTTTCTCTTCTTTTTTTTTTTTTTTTTTTTTTTTTAATACAGAGCCTTCATTTAATTCAAAGACCAATTTAAGAATTTACCAAAACGTCACAATATGAATAGATGGCAGTAATCTAAAATATCTCTCACCAAGTGAAAGTATTATTTAAATGCATAACAGAAATGTCTAAAACATAAAAATAACACACATAAAGGAGTAATCTATTAAAGTAATGGTGTTATAGCAACCAGATTCTGGAAGTTATGAGCATGTTCAGTATGGCTGCATATTTTCTCTGCCATGCTTTCCTTAAAAAGTGGGCAAGTACACGAAAACCAGGGCTTCCAACAAACCCATTATTTCAACTACCCAGCACATGTGCTGTGCATACAAGCAAGCCACTTTGCTTCTGCCACAAAGCTCTTGTTCAGTCTGAGAAGACGGAGACAGAACATTACAAGCAATAAGAATCAGCAGATACCTGTTTTTTTTTTTTTTTTCTGCTGTCAGGCACCTGCTTGTAATTGTTCTGTTTCACTGAATGGCACCCATAGCTGCTGCTTGTAATTGTTCTGTTTCACTGAATGGCATTACTTGTCACTTGCTTGCGCTGTTCGCTATGCATATTGTTTTCATGACAGACCAATTTTCAGCTTTCGGTGCTCTTTCATGGTGTCCTTAAGGTGGGATTTGTGTTTAACCACTTGCCTACCAGGCACCAACACCCCCCTCCCATCCAGACCAATTTTCAGCTTTCGGTGCTCTCACAATTACTCAGTCATGCAACACTGTACCCAAATGAATTTTTTGTCCTTTTTTTCCCACAAATAGAGCTTTCTTTTGGTGGTATTTGATCACCTCTGGGTTTTTTATTTTTTGCGCTATAATTGAAAAAAGACCGAAAATTTTGAAAAAAAACGCATTTTTCTTTGTTTCTGTGATAAAATTTAGCAAATTATTAATTTTTCTTCATAAATTTTGGCCACAATTTATACTGCCACATATCTTTGGTAAAAATAACCCAAATTAGTGGATATTATTTGGCCTTTGTGAAAGTTACAGACTCTACAAACTGTGGTGCGAATTATACAAAATTGATCAAATCTGATGTACTGGTGGCCTATCTCATTTCTTGTGACCCGAACAAGCCAGGAAAGTACAAATACCCCCCAAATGACCCCTTTTTTGAAAGTAGACATTCCAAGGTATTTAGTAAGAGGCATGGTGAGCTTTTTGATGTTGTCATTTTTTCCCACAATTCTTTGCAAAATGAATTATTTTTTTATTTTTTATTTTTTTTCTACAAAATTGTCATTGTAATAGGTTATTTCTCTCACATGGCATGTGTATACCACAAATGACACCCCAAAATAAATTCTACTACTCCTCCTGAGTATTACGATACCACATGTGTGGGACTTTTCCACAGCCTGGCCACATAGAGAGGCCCAACATGCAGGGAGCGCCATCACGTGTTCTAGGAGCATAAATTACACATCTAAATTGTTGACTACCTATTACACTTCTGAAGGCCCTGGAGCACCAGGACAATGACACGTGACACTGACGTGGCACTGATGACACGTGACACTGACGTGGCACTGATGACACGTGACACTGACGTGGCACTGATGACACGTGACACTGACATGGCACTGATGACAGATGGTACTAATACGGGGCACTGATGACACGTGACACTGATGACAGATGGCACTAATATGGGGCACTGATGACACGTGACACTGATGACAGATGGCACTAATATGTGGCACTGATATCACATGGCACTAATATGTGGCACTGATATCAGATGGCACTAATACGTGGCACTGATGCGAGATGGCACTAATACGTGGCACTGATGACAGACGGCACTAATACGCGGCACTGATGACACGTGACACTGATGACAGATGGCACTGATACGTGGCATTGATGACAGGTGACACTGATAACAGATGGCACGTGACACTGACAGGTGGCACTGATGACAGATGGCACTAATATGTGGCACTGATGACAGATGGCACTGATGACAGATGGCACTGGCAGATGGCACTGGGGATGGCACTGGTAGATGGCACTGGGGATGGCACTGGGGATGGATCTGGCAGATGGCACTGGGGATGGCACTGGGGATGGCACTGGCAGATGGCACTGGGGATGGCACTGGCAGATGGCACTGGGGATGGATCTGGCAGATGGCACTGGCAGATGGCACTGGGGATGGCACTGGCAGATGGCACTGGGGATGGCACTGGCAGATGGCACTGGGGATGGCACTGGCAGATGGCACTGGGGATGGATCTGGCAGATGGCACTGGGGATGGATCTGGCAGATGGCACTGGGGATGGCACTGGGGATGTCA
>CM053035.1:8995625-9020880 GCA_028564925.1 Lithobates sylvaticus
CCGGCAAAGCGCCGCTGCAGCAGCGCTTTGCGGGCGGTTTTACCCCTTTTTCTGCCGTTAGCGGGGGTTAAAACTGCACTGCTAGCGGCCGAAAACCGCTGATAAAACGACAGTAAAGCAGCGCTAAATAAAGCGCTTCTTTACCGCCGACACCGCTCCCGCCCCAGTGTGAAAGGGGCCTTATACAGGGGTTTATCAGTTATTAAATATATTTTATTTTAATTTATTAATAAATATTTATACTTGTATACTTTATTAAAAAATTTTTTTAATGATTATAAATGTATTTTACATTTATATGAATGGTGTATAGCTTCATTACATATGTGGATTACATTAATTTACTATACACCATTAACATTTAAATAGGCACATGTATAATATTTAAATATTGATAAAAACAATGTTTTTTAATAATTAGGTTAATGTATATTGTGTAGGGGGAATTTAACTTTATTATTTTATTAATATGTTGGGGAATAATGTGTGGTGATTAGTGTTCAACTTTTGTATTTTAAATCTCCTCACACTGTAATCCCGCTACATCTCGCGAGATTACAGTGTGAGGAGAAATTCTGAGGAGTTCCCGGCGTTTGTAGATCGCTTCTCAACTCAACATGAGAAGCGATCTACAGACCATCATAAACAGGCACTCAGGGGAGAGCGATCTCCTCTGAGAATGCCTGAGAACTGAATAGCGGTATTTTACCGCACTTTCATAAAAGGACACCTAAATGCTTTATCACAATGGTGGCATGCAAACGGCCTCTCATTAGAGAAGAAAGAAGGGATACGAATTGCTGATGCCACTGCTGCCAATTCCTTTTTTATACATGCTTACTAAATCTTTGTACATGTGAGTACCCATTCCTTTGTTTATTAAATTACATTTTGCCTGACAGTATCACGCTATATGGTCTCATTTCTCTTTATCGGTAACACCTTTGGGGATGAGCCACATACCATACCTGCCTACTACTCCTATCTTGAGTTACCACCAACTATTCAGCGCATAGACCTGTCGGTGGTCACCATACATTACCAACTGGAACTGCTGCCCACGTCGGTGTATTGCAAACACCACACAGCAATTTTGACTCATACGGCGTAAGCCCATCTGAGTCCACTTTAGTCGGTAAGCCTTCCCATAATCGGTGACGGAATACATCAGACAAGCCGCACAAATCACCTATTGTTTTAATATATTCACTTTTGTCACTATATGGTGTATTATTTATTAATCCATTTTCACTATAATTATTTATTTATTGTCTAAAGATATGAGACACAATATTGTTTAGTTTGTGATAGTTTTTGAGGTCACGCCCTCCTTACACAATCAGTTTCATGCAATATTTGTATTATATTGGATGTCATTTATAGAACACATTTCCATCACTGGTTATTCATATTGATTTGGGTAATATGTTTTTTTTTGATATTATCTCTTAATTGTGTTTAATAATCACTATTGAGCATTTGAGCGCCGCACTTATTTTCATTCACAAGAAGAAAGAAGAGAAAGAGAAAGTGCATCTGTGATATTGTTATCAGAAAGGAAACAGTTGACTTTTCGTACTTCTTCACTTCCTAATTCTTTTAGAATAGCTTCTTGAACGCGAAGAGTAGAAGTAGGCGATTTTTCTTCTTCGTGGCTCTGAGGAGTTCCTTCAACTGTGTCATCTGAAGGGCTATCCTCATGATCTCTAATCTCTTCAACCTCGTCATCTTGATTGTCATTGGCTTCACCAACTGGACGACTTATCTTTAAGCTGGTTTCATAAGCATATTTATTTTTTGGAGAAGATGGATTTTCATCTGAGGTGGAAACATCACGTTTTTGAGAGCATAATTTATCCAAAAATCTTATACCAAGTATTTGGCCTGAGGACATCATCAGATTCACATCTTCCTTTTTAACTGCAATTTTAGCAGTGTACATATAATTAAGGACCTCCTCAAATATGTCAGACCTCAGAAAATCAATTTCTATGACAGAGGAACTATCAACTTCCAGCTTCTTGAAAAGTTTTTTAAAGTATGTACTACAAGCAGCAAGTACACACCTATGTGCTCTAAATTTTACATCTTCAACCACAATAGCAATATCACAAAATTCACCTTCAAGTCTTTGCTCATTAAGGGTCTTTAAAAATACAGTTTTATGGTCATCATCATTATATTTCAGTGTCTCAGACATGCTTATGAAAAAATCCATGAACAAAACAGTAGTTGTCCTTAATGAAGACTGGTGATTCAATGTTAAAATGATCACCCCTCCTATACAATTCTCAAACAACGGCAGATGACAGCAGGACCTAGCCCGCAAGCTTGACGGCACATGCAGCCGCTATGGGGCCCGCAGCCCAGTGGGGCCCTTGAGGACAGGCGCCGCGGGTGGCTCCGGGGGTCCGCGGGTGGCTCAGGGGGGTCCGCGGGCGGCTCCGCGGGTGGCTCAGCGGGTCCGCGGGCGGCACCGCGGGTGGCTCCGCGGGCCCGCGGGTGGCTCAAGCGGGTCCGCGGGCGGCACCGGGGTGGCTCCGCGGGCCCGCGGGTGGCTCAGGCGGGTCCGCGGGTGGCTCAGGCGGGTCCGCGGGTGGCTCCGGGGTCCGCGGGTGGCACCGGGGGTGGGGCGGCCCGCGGGTGGCTCCGCGGGCCCGCGGGTGAGAGCGGGCAGGTCCGTGGACGTGAGCGGTCTGGCCAATCAGGGATCTGGGGCGGGGGGAGCAGAGAGATGACATCATCTCTCACCGCCTGGTGCCCGCCCTGCATCCCTGCAGTGAAGTTCCCCCTAAACTGTGCAGTCAGCCGGGAAGCAGAGAGATGACATTATCTCTCTGCTGCCAGACTGCTAACCTGCTGCAAGTGACAATCCGTAACGGTGTGGCAGGTGACAACCCATAATGTGTGGCAGGCGACGTGGCAAGTGACAACCCGTAATGTGTGGCAGGCGACGTGGCAAGTGACAACCCGTAATGTGTGGCAGGCGACGTGGCAAGTGACAACCCGTAATGTGTGGCAGGCGACGTGGCAAGTGACAACCCGTAATGTGTGGCAGGCGACGTGGCAAGTGACAACCCGTAATGTGTGGCAGGCGACGTGGCAAGTGACAACCCGTAATGTGTGGCAGGCGACGTGGCAAGTGACAACCCGTAATGTGTGGCAGGCGACGTGGCAAGTGACAACCCGTAATGTGTGGCAGGCGACGTGGCAAGTGACAACCCGTAATGTGTGGCAGGCGACGTGGCAAGTGACAACCCGTAATGTGTGGCAGGCGACGTGGCAAGTGACAACCCGTAATGTGTGGCAGGCGACGTGGCAAGTGACAACCCGTAATGTGTGGCAGGCGACGTGGCAAGTGACAACCCGTAATGTGTGGCAGGCGACGTGGCAAGTGACAACCCGTAATGTGTGGCAGGTGACGTGGCAAGTGACAACCCGTAATGTGTGGCAGGCGACGTGGCAAGTGACAACCCGTAATGTGTGGCAGGCGACGTGGCAAGTGACAACCCGTAATGTGTGGCAGGTGACGTGGCAAGTGACAACCCCTAATGTGTGGCAGGCGACGTGGCAAGTGACAACCCGTAATGTGTGGTAGGCGACGTGGCAAGTGACAACCCGTAATGTGTGGCAGGTGACGTGGCAAGTGACAACCCGTAATGTGTGGCAGGCGACGTGGCAAGTGACAACCCCTAATGTGTGGCAGGCGACGTGGCAAGTGACAACCCGTAATGTGTGGCAGGCGACGTGGCAAGTGACAACCCGTAATGTGTGGCAGGCGACGTGGCAAGTGACAACCCGTAATGTGTGGCAGGCGACATGGCAAGTGACATGACAACCCGTAGTGTGGGGCAGGCGACGTGGCAAGTGACAACCCGTAATGTGTGGCAGGCGACGTGGCAAGTGACAACCCGTAATGTGTGGCAGGCGACGTGGCAAGTGACAACCCGTAATGTGTGGCAGGCGACGTGGCAAGTGACAACCCGTAATGTGTGGCAGGCGACATGGCAAGTGACAACCCGTAATGTGGGGCAGGCGACGTGGCAAGTGACAACCCGTAATGTGTGGCAGGTGACGTGGCAAGTGACAACCCCTAATGTGTGGCAGGCCACGTGGCAAGTGACAACCCCTAATGTGTGGTAGGCGACGTGGCAAGTGACAACCCGTAATGTGTGGCAGGCGACGTGGCAAGTGACAACCCGTAATGTGTGGCAGGCGACGTGGCAAGTGACAACCCGTAATGTGTGGCAGGTGACGTGGCAAGTGACAACCCGTAATGTGTGGCAGGCGACGTGGCAAGTAACAACCCGTAATGTGTGGCAGGCGACGTGGCAAGTGACAATCCGTGACATGACAATCTGTAATGTGGCAGGTGACGGGGCAAGTGACAACCCGGGACGTGGCAAGTGACAATCCATAATGTGTGGCAGGTGACGTGGCAAGTGACAATCCGTGATGTGGTAAGTGGACAATCCGCAACATGTGACAAGTGACAATCTGCATCTGGTGGCAGGCAACGTGGCAAGTGGACAATCCGCAACGTGTGGCAGGTGATGTGGCAAGTGACAATCCGTAATGTGTGGCAAGTGACGATCCAGGACATGGCAAGTGACAATCCATAATGTGTGGCAGGTGACGTGGCAAGTGACAACCCAGGACATGGCAAGTGACAATCCGTAATGTGTGGCAGGTGACGTGGCAAGTGAAAATCCGTGACATGGCAAGTGACAATTTGTAATGTGTGGCAAGTGACAACCCGGGACGTGGCAAGTGACCATCAGTAATGTGTGGCAGGTGATATGGCAAGTGACAATCCATTATGTGTGGCAGGTGACATTCTGCAACGTGTGACAATTGACAATCTGCATCTGGTGGCCGGCGATGGTGGCAAGTGGCACACGCTCAGGGCTCCCACTGATTCTGCATTATGGTGAGTTGAACTATTTCATTTTATATAACGGAACATAAATTGGTTAGAAGGCATGGAGATCAGCAATGTGTGTCCTTCAGGGGCTGCATACAGTATACTGCATACTTTGTTGTTCAAAATTAATATAAGCTGTTGCCTGGGTACTGTGCCACATGAGTGTGGAAATCTGTTGTTCGGTGGCATTAGCTCATTTTTTTCGTGGGGGGGCTATTTGCAGGGGGCGGGGGCCCATACAACATTTTGCTATGGGGCCCTATGATTTCTAGTTACGCCCCTGCCTATATAAAAACGGCCAATCATTTGTCTGATAATCTTACATCACTAGACTCATTTGGTGCCATACTATATGGAGTTGTGTTTTGTGTTTATTAATCCTATATCGTTTTCGATTGAAATAATTTATATATGAATTGTTATATATATATATATATTTTTTTTTTTTTTGAATTGTTATTATTATTTTTTTTTTTTCTAAGGAGAATTATACATTCCCCTATTCCCCTTTTTAACTGTTCCTATACCTTTATGACTTCTGGGTATTTTGTATATTAACAAAAAAACAGACTCCCCTTGGAGAATGGGATTTTAAAAGTGACCAAAAACACTAAGTATTAATATAAAAAGTATTTTATTACAAAAATGTTTATATAATCGTAAAAACCTTTTTGTATAGACAGGAATGCATAAAAGCATAAAGATGAAATCATTTTGATACATATACAGACATTTATGACATCTCTGATGGACCCCGACGTTTCCAGCTTGATGCCCTTTATTGCCATTTATTTGCTTTTCTTTTTTTTTTTTTTGCCTTATCAAAGTTTAAAGTGATAAGTGATAACCTTAACATACATGTTAATAGATACATGTTAACATAAGGAATGAAGCTCAATAATTACAGAAGTAGGTAAGAATGTGATAAGAAAATGTGGTAAGAAATATGATAAATAAATAAGGATACTAGAAATTAGTGATGGGCTGGGTGTTCGACTCGAACATCGGCTGTTCGCCCGTTCGGCGAAGCCAGCACTTTGTGGGCCGTTGGCGCCATATTCGTGTGTCGCGAATGGCCCACAATGCACCATCGCAGTGCATTGTTGGCTGATGATTGGCCAAGCATGCACTGTGACCCCGCATGCTTGGCCAATCACAGCGACGGCAGCGAGGAGAGCCATAATTGCCTGTGGCCAATTATAGCTCAGGGGGTGCAGTACACGCCCCACACTATATAAGGCAGCCTGCGCGGGGGCCTTGT
Organism: Lithobates sylvaticus; assembly: GCA_028564925.1. NCBI lineage: Eukaryota > Metazoa > Chordata > Amphibia > Anura > Ranidae > Lithobates > Lithobates sylvaticus. The sequence goes on from CM053035.1 coordinate 9,001,811, forward strand.
GTAGTGTGTTGCGGCGTTCATAGAGAGAAGGATAGGCAGGGACAGTGTCTTAATTTCTTGTGATTGAACCTAGCACAGTTACAGTGGGTGTATTGTGCCCCCTGCACAGTATACACCTGAAGCTACCCCCAATTGCTGGAGTTGTTCGGGAAACACGTGCCACTTCACAGGCATACTATAGACACCCCCCAGGCACAATATTTAACCACTTCAGCACCGGGCCATTTTACACCCTTCCTTACCAGAGCACTTTTTGCGATTCGGCACTGCATCGCTTTAACTAACAATTGCGCGGTTGTGCGACGTTACACCCAAACAAAATTGACGTCCTTTTTTTCCCACAAATAGAGCTTTCTTTTGGTGGTATTTGATCACCTCTGCGGTTTTTATTTTTTGCGCTATAAACAAAAGAAGAGCGACAATTTTGAAAAAAACACAATATTTTTTACTTTTTGCTATAATAAATATCCCATTTTTTTAAAAAAAAAAAATATTTTATTCCTCAGTTTAGGCTGATACGTATTCTTCTACATATTTTTGGTAAAAAAAAAACGCAATAAGCGTATATAGATTGGTTTGCGCAAAAGTTAAAGCGTCTACAAAATAGGGGATAGATTTATTGCATTTTTTTTTTTTACTAGTAATGGCGCCGATCTGTGATTTTTTTTCGTGACTGCGACATTGCGGCGGACACTTCGGACACTTTTGACACATTTTTGGGACCATTCACATTTACACAGCGATCGTTGCTATAAAATTGCAGTGATTTCTGTGTAAATGTGACTGGCAGGGAAGGGGTTAACACTAGGGGGCGCTGCAGGGGTTAATGTGTTCCCTATAGGAGTGATTCTAACTGTGGGGGGAGGGGACTCACAAGGGGAGGAGACCGATCAGTGTTCCTCCGTACTGGGATCACATGATCGGTCTCCTCTCCGCTGACAGGACGTGGAGCTGTGTGTTTACACACACAGCTCCACGGTGCCGCACGGTCCCGTTGTTTTAACGGGCAATCGCGGGTGCCCGGCGGACATCACAGCCGCCGGGCACCCGCGCCGCATATTAGCCTTTAAAATTAGCACTTTTGATTTCGAACGTTCGAGTCCCATAGACTTTAATGGGGTTCTAAAGTTTGCACACATTTTCGGTCCGTTAGCAGATTCTGGTGCGAACCAAACCGGGGGTGTTCGGCCCATCCCTACTAGATTAGCACTTTTAAATTCGAACGTTCGAGTCCCATAGACTTTAATGGGGTTCTAAAGGTGCAAACCGGGGGGTGTTCGGCCCATCCCTACTAGAAATAGAGATTTTAGAACCATTACATTTTATCAAAAGGTATCCATCTATTTCTACCATGTTAGTTTCCAATATAAAGTGGATGAGATACAACATTAGTAACAATGAGCTTCAAGAATCAATGAGGGGGATGGGAGAGGAAGGAAAAGGTATAGAGAAAGAAAGAGGAAGAAGAGAAAAGAGGAGAGAAGAATTTTACTGGATTGATCCGAGAGCCAGTGTGGGGTTTAGTAAGGTTTGAGTGCCATCAAATATAATCAACTAGCAGGGGTACCTAATCATCAAAGAATGAAGGTGCGAAAGAATTGAACCCATCGGCGCCACATATTTTTGAATTTTTGAATTTGATTATGTTCTATGGCAGCCAGTTTAGAGTGGATCGTGAAGTTATTCATTCTATGTTTTGACTCAGCTAATTTATTTGCTTTTCATGCCTTACATCGATGTTTGTCTATTGTCTCTATAATGATATATACGTTTTCTTTATAGACATTTTGCTCGGTTTGTTAAAAATTCCCTGAAGAAGGGCATCGAGCCGGAAACGACAGGGTTTTTTATTTTTTTTATTTTTTTTGTCAAATTTATTTTTTCTTTAAAACAGCCAAAAATGAAAAACGCCTGTAAACGAAATGCGGCTAAACGCAAGTTACTGCGTTTAGCCGCGTCTAGAAGCATTTGGAGCTTGAAATTCCTCTAAACTCAGTGTCTGAGCTAATTTTTTTTTGCTTTCTCTAAACTCAACTGCCTATAAACGACTATAAACGACCCTGTGTATATGTACTGATAAGATAACATAGAGGAGAGTTCAGGGGCAGCTGAAAAAAAATGCCCAACTGCTCGTAAAATAATGCCCAGTACACACGATGAGATTATGGGACGAATGATCATCCGTTTTTTTTTTTTGCATGCTAACCTCAGATCGAATCTGAATGAATGAATGAATAATTTGTATAGCGCTGCAATGCGAACTGAATCGCCTCAAGGCGCTGGGTTTGTCCTGTGTTGTCAAGCTTCTTAGAAGAGGTGGGTCTTGAGTTTTTTCCTGAAGGCCTGATGGTTTTCTTCCATGCGGATGTAAGTCGGTAGAGCGTTCCATAGCCGAGGTCCTTGGACTGAGAATCTTTGTTCTCCCCTTTGATTTGTAACGGGATTTGGGAATGAGGAGGAGGTTTTGGTTATATGATCGAAGGCTGCGATTGGGTGTGTAGTGTTTTATTTTCTCGCGTAGGTATTGAGGAGCGTTTCCTTGTGTACATTTGTGGGTGAGGCAGAGAGTCTTGAATGTGATCCGATTTTTTTACGGTTAGTCAATGTAGTTTACTCAGTCAAGGAGAGATGGATTCCCAGGTTTTTTTTCCTGTTATCAGTCTTGTGTTTTGGATGAGTTGTAAGCGGGTAAGTTGATATTGGGGTAATCTGATGAGTTTACTAAAGTCACGAAAATTTGCATACAACAGAATAAAAATTCGGAAGTGATGTCATGTGTTGTAATGAAAAAAATCAATATGTGGTGTCGCGCTCCTAGTATGGATACTGCATAAATTGGCTGTGTGTGTCAGATCAGCAGACAAGAGATAATATGCAGGTACACTGGTACAACTCTGGCTGAACCATCAATAAAACAGTACAATAAATGTAATAAAATACGCTAGTAACTGTAAAAGAGCAATCATCAATAAGAAAGAATGCTTAAAATTATATAGGTATATAAATATATAAAGTGACTAGTGTGTAAAAAACCTTAATAAAAACACACTAAAGTGCATAAATAAATAAATGTGCAAAACCACATAAATAGATATAGTGACTAAGAACAATATAATCACTAGGTGGCAGTGGAGATAAATAAGTAGTGGGGTGATGGTGAGTGGTTCAAGTTGGCATAGATAGAAACATGTATGCCACAGTGGAGATCAGGGTAAAAAAAGGGGGGCGAATAAAAGCAGTATGATATAAGTGAATAATCTGGCAATAAAAAGTTGGTGATAATGCTAGTGATAGCAATAAATAAAAAGATTAACAACAAATGTGGAAAAATGGCAACAGAGAAAGAAGTGATTAAAATAATCAGAATTGCAATGTGATTAAAAGATCAACATGTGCAAAACAATAAATGACAGTCCATAAAACATAGAGTTCTGTGAACAACACAAGTCTGAAGATGACAAGTGTGATCCAATCTGGGCTGCACTCTGGTGCTGAAGTGCCAAGTGAGGGTGGGGGGTAGTGAATCGAGCTTGCCCAGGGTGATAACGGTGCTGGGGTCTTCAGTGCTGGTGGCACCCGTAGGTGTGCTCCCTAATTACCTTTATGCTGCAGGTATGTAGCATATAAGAGGATGCCAGGCAGATGGGGTCTCTCTGGGGGGTACTTCAGTGGTCTCTCTGGGGGATGTTGCTCGAGGGGTCTATATGCCGGTCCTAATCTCCTGTCCTAGATGTTTGAAACCTATACAGTGGTTGCTACCTGGTGCTCTGGACCAGGTTCCGCTCAGCATAAACCAGAGTAGGTGGGTAAGGAGGAGGGAGGAACAGAAAGGACTCGTATAGTGTAGTACTCTTTAGAAAAACAGTAAATGAGCTTTATTCTTTAAAAACATTACTCACATAGATAATGCGGTTACAGTGTGAATTCAAAAACGAGCGCCGAGCTCGTAGCCAGTGCGTCACTTCCGGGGTCCGTATCCTACGCGTGTCGTCACCGTCACGTGACTTCATCGGGGAAGGTGTGTTGTAATGCATTTGTATTGCATTTCCGAACGACATCTGTGCTGATTAAATGAAAATCGTACGATCTGGCATCGTATGAAAATACTAGGGCTGTTACTGATTAAAATTTTCGTGTTTGATTAATCTATTTTTTTTAATCGATTAATTGACTAATTTTGATTAATACAGATTACATACAGAACCAACTACTTTTAGCTGATCTCCTTGCATTGCAACTCTGCATTAGTCAGTGGTAAATGTGGTATACACTATATACAATCACCCGACACTAGTTAGTTTCCACAATCCATGACTTAACTTCACAGTTCACACAAATACGTTTTAAATTAAAACTGTTGCACTGACGTAAGTAATTTTTTTTTCCACAGTAGCGTGACAATCCCTCCACCCTTCGGTCTAACTAATCACTCTCACCTTATGGCATGGACCCCTGTGCAAACAGGTGGTCATGCAAGCGGGTATCAAAAGGGTTAACACGGACCATAAACTTCTCTCACGTCTCCTTAGATCTCAGCAAGGACGCCAGGTCATGGGTAAAAAGAAAAGATCTAAGTGCTCACCGCTTAAGTATAAGATTTCATTTTTGTGTTCAAACACAAACTACTCACATAAAGATGATAAAAACACAGCATGTAAAGCCGACAATTGTGTTAGTTTCGTAGGGCAGCAGCAGGTGACGTCATGCGTAGCTCCTCCCCCGTACGCATTACGTTCAATCAAAACTTCAACGTCATCGGACTCCTCCCCCTTCCCTTCGTTAACAGACGGAGGCACTTGGTGAACACACCGCTCCTATACCGCTCCAAGATGCTGCTAGCAGGACTTTTTTGACCGTCCTTTCACACTGGAGTGAATGGGGCCGGATTTTTTCAGGCGGTGTACAGGCGCTATTTTTAGCGCTGTACCGCCTGAAAAAATGCCCCAGTGTGAAAGGGGCCTTAGGGGTTGATTTACTAAAGGCAAATAGACACGTCGCAAATTGCAGTTGCTCAAGAGCTTAGGTAAACCTTCACTTTGCAAAGAATACCCAATCACGTGCAAGGACAATTAAAAAAATAATAATTTTTGCTTGCTCATGATTGGATGATGAAAGTCAGCAGAGCTTCTAATCATTTACTAAGCTCTGGAATAACTGCACTTTGCAAAGTGCACAGTCTGTTTGCCTTTAGTAAATCAACCCCTTTAGGTCCACAATGTTTGCATATCATTAGCACATTAGTTGCACTGTGTTTTTGTTTACATTTATATGTTGATCACTACATGAGATCCATTTAAAGGGACAGCACACTTTTTTTTTTTGTAGATTTACTGACTAGTATTCCAATGTTTCTCCTCTCCCTCAGTTTCTCTCCATCAGTCAGGTAATATGACCATAATGCTGACTGAGAGAGGCAGAGGAGGGTCAAACAAGGATGCTGTGGAGGTGACAGACATCCTCCTTATCAAATGACATAATTGGTTGTTAGGATGCCAGTACAGTGGAACCTCGGATTGCAAGTAACGTGGTTAACGAGCGTTTTGCAATACGAGCACTGCATTTTTAAAAATCGGAACTAGGTTTGCGAGTGTTGTCTCGCAAAATGAGCACGATTCAGGCCAAAGTGTGTACGTTTGACCTGAGGTGGGGGCGCTGGAGTCGAGCGGCGCCGATCACCGCCATTCAGAAATGCACGGAAAGGCCCAAGGACAGCTTGGCTGACCTCGGCAAACCTCAGGAACGGAGTCTTTCCGAGGTTTGCCGAGGTTAGCTAAGGTGTCCTTGGGCCTTTCCGGACGTTTCCGAGGCTCTCCGGCGCCCCCCACCTCTGGCCGCATGCGGTATTGCATGCCATTGAAGTCAATGCGGAACGAATTATTTTTGTTTCCATTGACTTCAATGGGGAAACTCACTTTGATATGTGAGTACATTGGATTACGAGCATTCTCTTGGAATGGATTATGCTCGTAATCCGAGGTTCCACTGTATCTAGAACAGCCTTTCTCAACCTTTTCAACACAGAGGAACCCTTGAAATAGTTCTCCGGTCTCAGGGAACCCCTGCTAAAAATGTGAAATCTACAACTCATGATACATTAGTGTGGTGGTCAGTGGGAAGAATGGTCCTTACACTTGTGGTCATTGGGAAGAATTACCTCCTTACAGATAGTTAAAAAGATCAGTGGTGTCAGTGGGAACTTATCTGAGAGGCAAAAATTGCCCAATCCTGAAGGAACCCATAGCAACCTCTGGAGGAACCCTAGGGTTCCACAAAACCCTGGTTGAGAATCACTGATCTAGAAGCTCATAATGGTGCGTAATGAAAACCTTTGGCTTTGTGTAACTAAAGGGCAGGCTTGGTCCACCCACTAGCTTGTATACACTTTTTTGATACATTTTCAGACATTTTGGCAAGGCACCCCTGAAGAATCCTTAAGGCACCCTTGAAGAATTCCTAAGGCACCCTTGAAGAATCCTCAAGGCACCCCTGTGTACCATGGACACCCTGGTTGAAAAATACTGTCTTAGGGAATAATACTGATACAAGTTATAACAATTATCTCTGTGAGTGTCATAAAGTGGATAGACATGTAAAGACTGTGCAATATAAAAAGTTATTGTATTCAAAGAGTCAATAAAAGCAACATTTCAACCATTTTTTTGTTTTGAGTTTCCAAGGTGCAAAGATTTAATTTCTCTACTCTTTGCTTCCTCCTCCTTCCTCTTTATTTTATTACATTTTTTTACACACACACACAAGTAAAAAAAAAAAAAAAAAGAAAATAGCTGTAGCGGTTGATTTTTAATATAAGGACATCTATCTGTCCAGGGATTGTGTGATGTCCCCACCCAAGCCAATTCTTTAATTGGATCTTAAAGCGGAGCTCCATCCAAAAGAGGAAGCTCTGCTTGTTTGTACTCTCCCCCTCCACACTGTCACTTCTGTCACTTTTTGGGGAGGAGTGGGTACCTGGTTTTGACGGGTACCCACTCCCACTTCCGGGTATGATTGCCACGGCAATCTCTGAGTATTTCTGGTCCCTCCACTTTTCCCCTCGCTTTCTCCTGGGAAGACGGTGGGACTATTTAGAAAGTGCAGTGTAACTGCAGGGGCAGTAAAGATGCCGGCGCCTGCACCCAAGCACAATTGATGAATCCGCTCGGGGTGCTGACATCGTTAGCTCCCTGGACAGGTAAAAGTCAACAGCTACAGTATTTGTTTTGCCCATACTGGAGCTCCTTTTTAATTAAAGGAAACCAGCAATGAAGCCTTCCGGCTTCACAGATGGTTTCCTTTTGCACATGCATGAACTGCGTTGTTCTTTTTGAATGGTCCCTCGGTCTTCTGAGACATGCGATGTAGCCCAGAAGACTGCAGGGGGAGGGGGGGGGGCAAACTTCTGCCAGAAAACCAGGTACCCGCTCCCCCCTACCCCTCAAAAAGTGCCAAATGTGGCAGTGGAGAGGGGGAGGATGCAAACAAGCAGAACTTATTTTTTTCCTTTTGGGTGAAGTTCCGCTTTAACACTCTGGCCAATAGATTGCATTAATGGCACGTGAACGCGCATGCAAAAACGCTGCTGTTTACTGTGTTTTTTCTGCTGCTAAACTCCTGTATGAGAATAGGCATCATAGAAAATACAGTGTGCATGTGTCTTAAAGCTGGCGATAGACGGTTCCAATCTTGGCTGGTTCAGCAGAAACCGGCTAAGATTTGAACCAAGTTTGGGCAGCCTGAATGCACCCAAGTTGATCGATCAATCAGCTTGGGTACAACCAGCCTGCTATATTTTACATGTGATTATTGCTAGCAGCTGTCATAGCCACTAGAAATAATCACTGTGTTCTCCCGGTGGGAATGGCTGTACAACAGGACCAGTTGTACTGCCTTATCAGCGGCCCTGCTAGTGGCCGAGGCACTCCCTGCCCTGCAGCCGCATATATACTGTACCAGTGATGGCTGGTGGTAATTTTTTTTGGGGGGGGTCCGGTCGGTCAGAGCAATTACCCCATCCATGGTGGGCATCGTGGGCGGCTTCCCCTGCTCTCCTCCACGGGCATCATGGTAGCAGGCATCACGGCAGTGGGCATCACGGCAGCAGGCATTACAAGCGGCTTCTCCTTCCCCTGCTCGATGGCTTCCATCTCCTCCCTCCTCCTCGGAGGCCAATCGGAATGCTTCTCCTTTCAGACAAATGAGGAATGTGTCTCACACCTGCTTCCTGATTGACGGAGAGGAGATATTCATTCACTATTCTCACACAACTGGGTGGGCTTGGTTCGTATTCTGTGCGCCCTGAGCCCACCCTATTATGAAGCCTATTAGAGCCTCTGTGCTTCAAAAAAAAACACCACACCCCTCATTGGAATTCATGCATCCGGCGTCCTGAAAGGGTCCGGATGCATGAATAAGGATGGTGGCGCCCAGGCGCCCTTAACGGACAGACCGCCCCTGTACTGTACATGCCCATTGTATAAGTGCAGTTGCAGAAGGGGCTCTGACCTCAGATTGGCCGAGTACAGGTGATAGATTTTTGGTGGGCTCACTCAGGCGGGTTTAAAGCGGAGTTCCACCCGCACCAAAAATATTAAAAGTCAGCAGCTACAAATACTGCATCTGCTGACTTTTAATAAATGGACACTTACCTGTTCCAGGTTCCAGCGGTGTAGGCAGAAGATGACGAGCGACCGCTCATCTCTCGGCTGCCCCGCCGCCATCCTCTGTCAGGGAACCAGGAAGCGAAGCCTGCGGCTTCACTACCCGGTTCCCTACTGCGGATGCGCGAGTCACGCTGCGCGTCTTTATTGGTCCCCGTTGTGTCCTGGGAACTGTGTGTTTTCCAAGACACAACGGGGACCCTCGAATATGGGCGGGCATCCTCGGATATGTGTGGGGCAGATACCTGTATTATACAGGTATCTGCACCCCCTCCCCCCTGAAAGGTGCCAATTGTGGCACCGGAGGGGGGGGGGAGGAATCCGATAAGCGGAAGTTCCACTTTAGCGTGGAACTCTGCTTTAAACTAGGATCCAGAACAGTGTCCATATTTGCGGACACACCACCATGGTTTGCTGGCAAATATTTACATGTTCTCTGTGATACTCCTGGTCTTCAGTTGGCTGTTGCTGCAGCACCTGCTACCATGAAGCCCTTTCCAGGAATGGGTGGGAGAACTGACACTGTTTCAGACTTTCAGGATACAAACACACTTTAGCTCTTCACTAATCCCCAGACTTCTCCATCAATTGATCATTCTTATTCTAAATTAAATTGAGATAGTGAAACCGCACTATCAAAAAACCAAGCAGTTTGATTCAAATCATTTATTAATTAAAATCTGTATCAATGACAGATTTCCTAAAAAAGACACCTTTATACTAGAAAACATAAAACATGTACAAAACAGTGTTAAAAAGATCATTCTTAATGCTATACTCTATATAAAAAAAGAGCTATTAGAACATCAGCTTTTAAAAAGGATACATTTTGTTTCTAGCTACAATGTAAGCCACATATAACTATCTAGCTACAAATGTATCACAAATACAAAGTCCTTCATTGCAAACACAAAACACTCAAAAGTATCAATAAACAAATAGAATTGAAGGATAATAAATGAAGGATCAGACCAGGCAGAATCTTCTAAGAAAGCGTTTTTTTGTTCTAAGCTGCGACAGACAAAGCATAGAGCAACCATTTTTAACCGGGGTGCCGGGGCATCCTGGGGTACCTTCGGTCCTCTTCAGGGGTGCCAAGGCAAATTACCTAAAAATTGCTCCAAACTGACCAACAATTGTCAACCACCCAGCTAGTTGATCAAGCCTGACTTTTTGTTAAATAAAGGCACAAGTTTTTATTGTGCATCATTACAACTTTGGGCACCATGGGCCATCCTAACAACAGATGACGTCATTGATCGATATAACACTCAAAAGTATCAATAAACAAATAGAATTAAAGGAAAATACTGGCTCACCCATGCGAACCACGGGCGAGCCGAAGAAGGAATCTGCTGCCACTGGACTTGATCATAGAGATTTCCGGTAACCAGATGTCGCCAGTCATCTCTATGACCTTCGGAGGCCCGGGCGCAACGTTATGACGTCATGTCCGGGCGGGCGCAAGTAAACAATGCCGGAGACTCAGCTGGAAAGGCAGAGATTGTTCACTTCCTTTTAAATCTCAGTCTTTCCAGCCTGGAGGAGAGATGTGGGGACTTATAGACCCCAGATCTCGCCATAAAGAGGACCTGTCATGACCTATTAATATTACAAGGGGTGTTTACATTCCTTGTAATAGGAATAAAAGTGATCAAAAAAATGTATTAAAGAGAAAGTGTAAAAATAAAGAAATAAAAGTAAAATAAACAATAAAAATGTTTTTTAAATGTAAAGCGCCCCTAAGCGAACGCATAGGTAAGTAAGTCGCGCCCACATATGTAGACGGCATTCAAATCACACACATTAGGTATCGCCACGAGCGTTAGAGCAACAATTCTAGCCCAATACCTCCTCTGTAACTCTAGTTTCCAATTATTTTTATTAAGACATTTTTCACATATACAAAAAACATTCCACATTATTACAAATTCTTATATATAAACATCATTATACAATACCTATACATACATATATAACAAAAAAAAAAACAATAATAATAAAAAAAAAATAACAAATAAATAAAAAAACATAAAAGACCACAGTCAACAAAACACATGAATCAGTCTCAAAATACTTTTCAAAAAAGTCAAGAGTAGTCCACAGTCTCCCCTCTATAGCAGATATCATTCATTACCCCTACTCACTTTATTTTAATAATATTTTATATATTTTTTATTTAATTCATTAATTAACCCCCCTCCCCCCCAATTTATTCCCCATCATCCTCCTCTGTAACGCTAAACTGGTAACCTGTAAAAAATGTAAAATGTTGCTTATGGACATTTTTAAGTACCAAAGTTTGGTGCCATTCCACAACTGTGGGCAATTTTAAAGCGTGACATGTTAGGTATCTATTTCCTCTGCATAACATCATCTTTCACATTATACAATAAAATTGGGCTAACTTTACTTTTTTGTTATTTTTTAATTCATGCATTTTTAAAATGCCATGTGACATAAAAAGTTGCAACGACCGCCATTTTATTCCCTAGGGCAGTGATGGCAAACCTCGGCACCCCAGATGTTGTGGAACTACATTTCCCATGATGCTCCTGCACTCTGCAGTGTAGATGAGCATCATGGGAAATGTAGTTCCAAAACATCTGGGGTGCCAAGGTTCGCCATCACTGCCCTAGGGTCTCTGCTAAAAAAAAAAAAAAAAAAATATATATAATGAGTAATTTTCAAGCAAAAAAAATTTTTTTTTGCATTATTTTTACATGTAGGAGAGGAGTGCTAGAATAGGCCCGGTATGGAAGTAGTTAAAATGCATTTATTACAATCCTTGTCTTCTTCCATCCAAATAAAATCCACTCCTGTGGACAGGATGACTTCCACATTGTCCAACTAAGAATCAAACTAACAATCAAACTCAGCCAAACCCCTCTTCCCTTTGATAAGACTTCCCCATCCCAAGAAATGTTCACAACTGTCTGGCATCATGAATTTGATTTAAACCTCAACCACTGAGGACTGTGAAGAGATTCCATTGTGTTGGGCATGTCCATTGATACCGTTTGGGGTTCCATCAGTGACCTGTACTGTATTGAGCTCCACGCCTTCCTCTGGAGAAGATATCTCTGGGGACTGGTGTTTCTTGTTCCACCTACAGAGCCAATTCCACCTACAGAAAAAAGAGCATTTTCATCAGTTGTAGGGTATACAGATAATATAATATTATATAGACAGTGAAAGGCATGAGCTATAGAAAGTATGAATTATTATATTATAATGGCCACTATTAATTTAACGTGATAGTAAAGTCTGTTTTTTTTTTTGTTTGTTAAAAATAACAAACATGTTAGACTTATCTGCCCCGTGTAGTGGTTTTTAACAGAGCAGCCCGATCCTCCTCTTCTCTGGTCCCTCTTCAGCACTCCTTGCCCCTCCCTCCTGTTGAGTGCCTCCCACAGAAAGCAGCTTGCTGTGGGGGGAACCCGAGCCACTGCTCTGTGTCCATTTAGACATGGAGGTGCGTTCCCACCTGCCCCCTCTCTCTTCTCATTGGCTCACTGACTTTGATTGACAGCAGCAGGAGCCAATGGCGCTTCACTGCCATCTCAGCCAATGAGGAGGGAGAGTCCCAGACATTCGAATCTCTCTTGCAACATCGCTGGATCTAGATGGACCTCAGGTAAGTATTAGGGGGGCTGTTGCACACAGAAGGCTTTTTATCTTAACCGCTTGTGCACCAGTTATACTGCGGCAGGTTGGCTCTGCTGTGCGAAATCACGTAACTGTACGTGATCTTGCAAGGTCCGCATAGCAGGTGCACGCGTATAATCACCGCAAGCTCGTGAGTCTGACCGCGGGTCCAGCGGATTCAATGAAAAGAATTATTAATAAATGCCATAAAACTATCCCCTATTTTGTAGACGCTATAACTTTTGCACAAACCAATCAATAAACGCTTAAAAAATGTTTTTTTATATATTTTTGGGGGCTATTTATTATAGCAAAAAGTAAAAAATGTTTTTTTTCAAAATTTTCGCTCTTTTTTTGTCTATAGCGCAAAAAAATAAAAACCGCAGGGGCGATCAAATACCACCAAAAGAAAGCTCTATTTGTGGGAAAAAGGGATGTCAATTTGGTTTGGGAGCAACATCGCACAACCGCGCAATTGTCAGTTAAAGCGACGCAGTGCCGAATCGCAAAAAGTGCTCTGGTCAGGGAGGGGGCAAATCCTTCTGGGGGCTGAAGTGGTTAATGCATAGAATGCATTAAGATAAAAAACCTTCTGCAGTCACTTCTCCATTTTGTTTGGTGTGCTCAGTTGTCAGTGTATATTACCTTATCCAAAGGATGGAAACCTCATTTTATTTTTAAAATTTGGTTTTCTTTCTCAAAGAACATTAAATAGACCCTGTCACTAGCATAAACAACTGCAGGGAAAAGCACAAAAAAATTGTATTTTAAATGCATACATGCAACATTTTTCCTTTCCATAACTGAGTTGTATTCACTTGCAATGGGCCTTTGAACATGCTAGGAAAATTGACTACTTTATGAAGAATTAATATCTAGCACAGCCCCCTCCTTCTTTGCTCTCCTCTTCTGGAAGTGTCTAGATACAGTCTGTGATGGCCCAGCTCCACAAAGTGCCATTTTGTGTGTGCGGAGGCAATTTATTACTGAATTCCAGTTATGGTAGTTTCTGAGTCCCCTTTTGTGATTGCCCTGCTGCTGCTGCAAAGTGAACAACGTGGGTGTTATTTGGGCAAGTAATTATGTCATTTCTAGTAGTCAGGTTGTTTGGAAATGTCATGTTTCTTGAATGTTATGATGGCTTTTATGCTGCACCACTGAAGAATAATAGCCATTTGGTAGGAAGCAGAAGTCTGTAAAGGACTATGTCTCCAAGTTGCTCTGGGGGAGTTTGGTCAGAATTGGGAGGATTATAATTCTAGTATTGCTAGAGACACTGAGCTGCCAAGGCAATGATAGGGATACTGCAAAGGACACTCTTCCTCTGAGCCGGAAAAGGTAGAAGAGCAGAGATATTTCCAGACATGGTGGGGATGAGCCATGGATTGTGGGCCACATGGGCATTCCTAAGTGCCCTCTGTGCTGAGAAGGGCAATGACAGTTTTTATGAATGGGAGACCTGAAGATTTCTAGTCACAATGTGCTGCTGAGCCCATGATGAGACACTTTGTAGAAACAGGTGGTTACATGATTGGAATCCCCTGAACAATGACCGGGAGTGTTCCATGGTAGCTACACCACTATGCTGGGACCTGGGATCACCCAATGAGCTTGAAGAGCAGTTCCCCATGGATGCATATGTGGTATGGCTTGGCATTAAGTTCCACCCACCCTATTTCAGTATATGCGTACTGCTGTCTGGAACTGGTTAAAGTGGTTGTAAACTCTCCCCCACAACTTTGTCCCATGTGAATCGGCATAAAAAACCCTAATGAACACTTGCTTGTAGATATCTCCTTACTTGCATAGTATTGTTGTAATCCTTTTTGTTCTTTAGAATGATGTCACTGAGCATGCCCATATCTCCCATGATTTACGGCACACTCTGTGTGCTTGTCTATCTATTATCAGGACTTCCTACGGCACAACACTGAAATCCCACAAGACTGCATAATCACTCAGAGCTTCCTCCTACACCCCATGTGATCATGTGACATCATATGGAGTGGAAACCAGGGCATCATACAGCATTACTGCAGTCTTATCAGCTGAAGCTGAAGCTGATAAGACTGACATAGGCCTATGACCTATAGACCTATGCATTTTTTGTGCTTTTTTGCATTTTGCAGATTTAAACTACAGTCCATTTAACATGGTTTCCTATGGAACATGTTCTGTAGTGCAATCTGCAAAATGCAAAAAGCACTAAAAAATGCATAAGTGTGAATCAAGCCTAATGCCCCGTACACACGGTCGGAAAATCCGACCACAAAATCCATCGGATTTTTTCCGACGGATTTAGTCTGACACTGGTGTTGCATACACACGGTCGGACAAAGTTGTCGGAAAATCCGATCATTCTGAACGTGGTGACGTTTGTTGCCTACGACGGGACTACGTAGAGGCTAGTAGCCAATAGCTTTGGTCTTGTAATGGTATCTGAGCATGCGTGGCACTTTGTCCGTCGGAATTTGCTACACAAGATCGGAATTGGTGTGATCGGACTTTGTTGTCGGAAAATTTTTAGAGCAGGAGATACAACTTTGTCCGTCGGACAATCCGATGGAAAATGTCCGATGGTGCCTACACACGGTCGGAATTTCCGACAACATTGTCCGATAGGACAGAATCAATCGGAAAATCCGACCGTGTGTATGGGGCTTAAGACTGACATAGGCAAACACTAGATAATCGGCACAAGTAAATACTATGAAATAAAACAAGAAGAAATGTTGGATTGAGAAGGAGGCTTGGTTAACAGTACAGGAAGTGCTCAATGTAAGGGCAGAAATACACTCTACTGTGGACCCAGAAAACAATACTTAAGATGGCGCTGTCTTACCCCTGGAAAAAAGGGTTTTTAAAGTTTCTTTAAACAGTAAGTAATATGTGATTTGGGCTGGATTACAATAGCTATGGTTTGCAGTGATGTAAGTAACTCAGTTAAAATAAACTGAGTTACCTAACGCAGTTACTTTAGAGCAGTGGTCTCAAACTGGCGGCCCTCCAGCTGTTGTGAAACTACAAGTCCCAGGAGGCCATTGCAAGGCTGACAGTTACAAGTATGACTCCCACAGGCTGAGGCATGATGGGACTTGTAGTTTCGCAACAGCTGGAGGGCCGCCAGTTTGAGACCCCTGCTTTAGAGGGTAACGAGTAATCTAACTGATTACTTTTCCCCTCATGGTAACTCAGTTCCATTACTTTGGCTTAGTTACCCCAATTACATCTACCGCCACTAGATGGCAGTAGTGTAATTCCGGTGTCCTGCCGAAAAAGTTCCCCCGCCGGATAAGGACCCCCTGTACTGCGCAGGCGCATCGCTTGCGCAGTACGAAGGTCTACGGAGCTTCCGAAAATTGCCAAACCTAAACAGCTCTGAGTGAACTCTACACCGCGCAGGCGCAGTTAACATGTAATTGTACGAGGCGATGCCGCACGCTCCTGATGCTCGTGCTACTCTGCAAGGGGCGTCTATCGTGTAAGTAAGGGGCGGGTCTAGTTTTACTGTAACCAAGGGGCGCATTTATTATTGTTGTTATACATCAAGCTCTGCCCATTAATTTAACATTCACCCTCTTCTGTAGCCATCCGCCCCTTACACGATATAATAGTAAAGAACCTGCCCCTTGCTTACACACTATAACAGATCTGCCCCATGGTTAGAGTAATAATAGAGCAGCCCTTGGTTACACGATATATAACAATAATAATAAATGCGCCCCTTGGTTACAGTAATACTAGACCCGCCCCTTAGTTACACATATAGAATATTTTAAAAAAAAGTCACAGTTACTTTGCTGCGTAACTAATTACTTTTCCAATGTAGTAACTGAGTTACAAATGCAATTACTTTTTGGGAGAAGTAATTTGCAACTTAACTAATTACTTTTTTAAAGTAAGATGACCAACACTGATGGTTTGATAATTACTTATTATAATGGACTAAATGAAAAGAAGCATCATAGTGGGAGAGTTTAGTTCCTCTTTAATCCCTGAGGGTTTTGTTAGAAACATAGTATTGTCAGCTGTCCTGTTGTTTCAGGGCCTCATGCTCTATGCTTCATTTTGAGAGGGAGGAAGTGAGCATATCTACAGGTGCAGGGGGATGAAGATATGGAACCATTTTGGCTATGGAATATAATCAGTTTCTATAGCAAAACAAAGGGGAAAAAATGTCGGCTTTAATGGATATCTACAGAAATGGATGAAATAGAAAATAATGCCCAACATCCTAAAATTAAAAAAATGGGCGGTATGACACATTAGGGTAAATTTACAAAGCTTAGAAATAAGGTTAAATATTTTATTTTAGCCATGTGATTGTTATTTTTAGCACTAGTCCAATGAAATATAAAAGTAACTGTCACTTTAAAAAATAAAAGCCTTATCCTGGCGTGTTAGCTGTGTGAAATGAGCCTCCTGAGTTACCATTTAATAAATAAAGATTGTTCCTTACTTTTTGATGCCAAATAGCAATAGAAGTTTTGCTACAAGTGCTATAATAAAAGGCACAGCACCATTGTCCAAGATGTGCCAGGCACTGTTTGTCCCAGGTGTTATATCATTTGGATTTGGAGTTCCTGTGGAATTTGGATTCATAGTTCCGATGGAATTTGGTATTGGAGTTCCTGTGGTATTTGGATTTGAGGTTACTTTAGAAAGCACATCTTTGATTGCATTTTCTCGGTCCCTGAAAGTCTCTGCAAGAAAGATGAAAGAAACATCTGATATTTCTGAATTAGGATAGTGTCTATTATAAATTATAGGTTATGTCAAGGCAAAAAATAAAGACAGTGTCAGTAGGGCAGAGATTGATGTCAGTAGTTTATTTTTATTATTTTTACTTTTTCACCATTTGTTTGTTTTTTTATTATTTAAAAAAAAAAAAAATATATATATATATATATATTATATATATATTTTTAGGAGCACTGGAGGGATTTGGTGAAATATCAGGGGTCTAACCAGACCCCTTATAAATCTCAATTTTGAGACAGAAAAGTGGACTGAGGTCAGAGATTCCCCAGTCCCTTTCTCTGCAGTCAGGCAGCAGGGAGAATCTGCACAGCACAAGGTGATTAGGGTGTGCCCAGGCACACCTGGCACACCCTGTATGCATGCCTATGAGCACAACGCTACCGTATAATATATACAGTATTTAACAAATCAAAAGAGAACAAATAAGAAGTTCATTATTAAGGGTTTACATACTGTACACTTAAACCCAGGGGGTGTGCAACCTTTTGACTTTCCTGGGCCACATTGAAAGAAGAGGAATTGTCTTGGGCCGCACATAAATAACACTAAGGAGAGCTGATGAGCAGAAAAAGTCGGGAAGATCACAAGTTAGTGATCACTGATATAGATAATGTACCTATCTGATTAACCTCCCTGGCAGTATGATTATGTCTGGAATTTTGTGCTGAAAGCGGTACAATTATTTTGCTTGGAAATTTGGCGTTTTTATATTGTAGGCATGCAATTCTTATGAATAACTCACTTAAATCTGTCCGAACCAGAGTCTAGTAGACATCCCGGGTATGATAAAGTTTGAAACACAAAATCATAAATTATAATATAATAAAAATATATATAAAAATGATTCAATAATTTAATCAAATCAAAAACACAGAAATTTGCTCAGTTGCAGAATAGTCGCTGTCATAAAAATTTATTGTTTGATGATAAATTGTGATTCTAATTTTTTATCTGTGTTTTCTAGCTGGTCTAAAAACCACTTTTGACATAAAGGGACACTTTTTGGTTGCTATGGACAATCTCCAGTTCCAGGCAGAAAAAAATATTTTTATATATAAAATGACATGCAGGGCACTGGGCAGACCACTAGGGACAAAGGGGATGTGTATTTTTTGTATACAGTACTGTAATCTGTAAGATTACAGTACTGTATGTGTATTGTGTTTTTAAACTTTTTTGAATTTGGCGCCGATGAATGAATGAATAACTTATATAGCGCTACAATGCGAACTGTCAAGGCGCTGTATTGGTGTTTTGTTGTCGAGCTTCTAGAAGAGGTAGTCTTGAGTTTCTTCCTGAAGGCCTGATGGTTTTCTTCCATGCAAATGTCGGTTGGTAGAGCGTTCCATAGCCGTGGTCCTTGGACAGCGAATCTCCGTTCCCCCTTTGATTTGTAGCGGGATTTAGGAATGAGGAGGAGATTTTGATTAGCCGATCGAAGACTGCGGATCGAAGACTGCGATTCGGTGTGTAGTGTTTTATTTTCTCGAGAAGGTATTGCGGAGCGTCTCCATGGGTGCATTTGTGGGTGAGGCAGAGGGTCTTGAATGTGACCCGATTCTTTACGGTTAGCCAATGTAGGTTCCTCAGGGAAGGGGAGATGGATTCCCAGGGTTTTTTCCCTGTTATCAGTCTTGCCGCCGTATTTTGGATAAATTGTAAGCGCGCAAGTTGATATTGGGGTAATCCTATGTAAAGGGAGTTTGCGTAGTCCAGTCGAGAATGTCGGAACGTCGCAGGGAACGGAGAACAGCGGCACTCGGGCACTGTGTGAATCGAGCGAGCAGACGGCTCGCACACACAGCGGGGAGACTTTGCAGCATCCAGGGGATAAGGTAAGTAACTTCCCCTGTATCCTGCAACGCAAGCCCGAGTCTGGCTCGGGGTTACCGCTTTTGGTACTGAAGTTCCCACCCGAGCCAGACTCGGGATTACCGCCAGTGGGGTTAATAGAACTTAATTTTTTTGTAGTTTTTATTATAAAAGTAAAAAAGGGTAACGTAA
>CM053035.1:9021376-9110314 GCA_028564925.1 Lithobates sylvaticus
GTGTAACATGCAGGGGATCCAGAGCTGTTAGGGGGGGTGTCTGTGTAACATACAGGTGTCCAGAGATGTGGAGGGCTGTGTAATGTAAAGGGGTCTAGAGGTGCAGGGTGCTGTGTAATGTAAAGGGGTCCAGAGGTACAATGGCTGTGTACTGTAAAGGGGTCCAGAGGTGCAGGGTGCTGTGTAATGTAAAGGGGTCTAGAGGTGCAGGGTGCTGTGTAATGTAAAGGGGTCTAGAGGTGCAGGGTGCTGTGTAATGTAAAGGGGTCTAGAGGTGCAGGGTGCTGTGTAATGTAAAGGGGTCTAGAGGTGCAGGGTGCTGTGTAATGTAAAGGGGTCTAGAGGTGCAGGGTGCTGTGTAATGTAAAGGGGTCCAGGGGCGCAGGGTGCTGTGTAATGTAAAGGGGTCTAGAGGTGCAGGGTGCTGTGTAATGTAAAGGGGTCCAGAAGTGCAGGGTGCTGTGTAATGTAAAGGGGTCCAGAGGTGCAGGGTGCTGTGTAATGTAAAGGGGTCCAGAGGTGCAGGGTGCTGTGTAATGTAAAGGGGTCCAGAGGTGATATGTAATGTACACAGTAGTAACAAAGAGATATTTAAGGATGCAGAGGTATGCAGGGGGCACAGTGGGGTGTTTTTTACATTTTAAGGTGGGGGGTGCCAGATATAGGATCCGCCCCGGGTGCCAAATGCACTAGGTATGCCCCTGGGCGCGTGTGTTATGATTTGTCAAAGCACAAGCCTATCAGTGGGTGCCGGCCAATGCATGACTGCCGACACCCACTGATCAGAGAATAGAAAGACAGAACAGAGCTCTGCCTATGTAAACAACACAGAGCTCTGTCCCGTCAGAGGGGGTAATGTGCTGGATTTTGTTTCCCTGCAAATCAGGGGATAAAATCCAGCACATCGCTTAGTAAAGGCACCATATAGTAAACACAAAAACATTGGCCAGGCACACATTTAACCCTAGCTGTTTAACCCCTTCCCAGCCAGAGTTGTTAGTACAGTGACAGTGCATATTTTTTTTTGCACTGATCACTGTTTTAGCGTCACTTAGGTTTGCCACCTGTTCGGGATTCACCCGGACAGTTCGGGTTTGGAATCATGCGTTCGGGTTTCAGACTGTCTGAGACCCGGACAAATTATTCAGACCAGACTATGGCTTCCCAGCAGGGTTGCTGGCTGCAGTTGTGTCTGTCACACTCTATTTTACACTGCCCAAAGCCAGTACTATTAATTCCCCCCCCCCCCCCAAACACACACACAGATAGGAAAGGAGAGAGGGCCCGATCTGCACCACTTTCTCCTGCCCCTACCCCTCTGTGTCTGCCCACACTTCAATCCCCAGCGCTGTACCTCAGAAAAGGGAAGTGGGGATGGGAAATTTGAAGCCCAGCAGCCTGAGATACATCTGGATGAGAGGTGCTGACTGCCAAGGGGTGAGTGAGCTCACCATCCATCCCTGTCTGTGACTAAAGTCTTCCCCCTTCTCTCTCCTGCCTCTAATTGAGTACACTAAGGTAAATCAGGGTTCCTAGAGAACCCCTTACATCAGAGCTCCCCTTTATACCAGAGGCCAGAGTGTTCCCCCTTACATCAGAGTCCTCTCCGTACACCAGAGCACCCCTTACGTCAGTGTCCCCCCTTACAATGAGGGGGAACTCTGTGGGCTCTGATGTAAAGGGGGAACTCTGTGGACTCTGATGTAAAGGGAGAACTCTGTGGACTCTGATGTAGAGGGGGAACTCTGTGGACTCTGATGTAAAGGGGGAACTCTGTGGACTCTGATGTAAAGGGGGAACTCTGTGGACTCTGATGTAAAGGGAGAACTCTGTGGACTCTGATGTAAAGGGGGAACTCTGTGGACTCTGATGTAAAGGGGGAACTCTGTGGACTCTGATGTAAAGGGAGAACTCTGTGGACTCTGATGTAAAGGGGGAACTCTGTGGACTCTGATGTAAAGGGGGAACTTTGTGGACTCTGATGTAAAGGGGACTCTGTGGACTCTGATGTAAAGGGGGAACTCTGTGGACTCTGATGTAAAGGGGGAACTCTGTGGACTCTGATGTAAAGGGAGAACTCTGTGGACTCTGATGTAAAGGGGGAACTCTGTGGACTCTGAAGTAAAGGGGGACTCTTGTAATTAGAAATGTTATTCAATAGCAACATCTATGCATAGTTTATTTATGAATACTATGAAGAAAAAATTGCTGTGCAACGCAGAAGTGTTCAGGTGTGACTTGAAGAAAAGGTGGCAACCCTAGCATCACTGCTTCCCACAAAGTGTCAGAAGTGTTAAGCCTCGTACACCCGATCGGACTTTCCGCCAACAAAACCGTGGAATTTTGTCCGCAGGGAGTTGGCTCAAACTTGTCTTGCATACAAACGGTCACACAAATGTTGGTGAACAATTGCGAAAGTAGTGACGTACTAAGTGGTTTTTCAGCTCTTTAGCGCCACCCTTTGGGCTCCTTATGCTAATTTCGTGTTAGTAGAAGTTTGGTGAGTGTTGATTTGCGCTTTTCATTTCATGTTATTCAGTTTGTTTCTGAACGGCGGTTCGTCAACCAGCCATGCTGCGGAATCGGAGGAGATAACGTGTTATTTATTATTGGCCTTGGAGTTATTGCTTTGAGCCAAGTCCAGTCCAGGAACAGGAGGAGGAGGATTTCTTGGACCAAAAATTGGTTGCTTTATTAATCGTGACCAATTATGTCATATGCCTTTGCTGTGGGAGCTCCAGGAGAATAAACCGGATGATTTTCGGAATTATCTCCGGATGGCGGACCCCTGCTTTTGCCAACTCTTGGCATTGGTGACCCCCTATATTAAGAAGCAGGACACATGCATGAGGCTTTTATTTTATTTTTTGGTTGAATAATAATGATTTGATTTGGTATATTTTCTATATTTTTGGATGTATAGAATGCACTTTTTGGTTAAGTTCTATTGGCAGATATCATGTCTAATATTCGAACGACGACGACGACGAACGACGACGGAACGACGAACGACGAACGCGCGACGCGAACGAACGAACGACGACGACGAACGACCGCGAACGCGACGAACGACGAACGCGAAACGAACGCGGCGAACCGAACGACGACGACGGACGACGCGACGAACGACCGCGAACGACGACGCGACGAACGCGACGACGACGAACGACGACGACGAACGACGAACGAACGCGACGAACGAACGAACGACGACGCGAACGAACGAACGAACGACGACGAACGACCGACGACGACGAACCGACGACGAACGAACGAACGACGAACGAACGAACCGACGACGACGAACGACGACGACCGACCGACGACGACGACGACGCGACGAACCGAACGAACGAACGAACGTACGACGAACGACGACGACGAAACGAAACCGACGACGAACCGAACGACGACGACGAACGAAAACGAACGACGACGACGAACGAACGAACGAACGACGACGACGCGAACGAACCGAACGACGAAACCCCGACGCGAACGACCGCGAAAAACGACGACGACGACGCGACGAACGACGACGACGAACGAAACGCGCGACCGAACGAACGAACGACGACGCGACGACGAACGACGCGACGAACGAACGAAACGACGAACGACGACGACACCCGAACGAACGACGACGACGACGAACGACGACGACGACGACGACGACGACGCGAACGACGACGGACGACGACGACGACGACGACGACGAACGACGAACGAAACGACGAACGACGACGACGAACGACGACGACGGACGACGACGACGACGACGCGACGACGAACGACGACGACGACGAACGACCGAACGACCGACGAACGACGACGAAACGACGACGAACGAAACGACGAACGACGGACGAAACGACGAACCGCGACGACGACGCGACGAACGACGACACGACGACGACGACGAACGACGACGACGAACGACGACCGACGCCGACGAACGACCGAAACCGACGACGACGACGAACGACGCCGACCGACGCGACGAAACGACGACCACGACGACGAAACGAAACGACGACGCGACGACGACGAACGCGCGACGACGACCGAAACGACGACGCCCGACGAACGCGACGACCGACGACGACGACCGACGAACGACGAAAACGACGCGACGACGACGAACGAACCGACGACGACGACGACGAACGAACGACGAACGACGAACGCGACGAACGACGACGACGACGCCCCGACGAACGAACGACGCGAACGACGAGACGACGCCCCGACCGACCCGAAACGACGACGACGAACGACGACGACGACGACCGACGACGAACGACCGACGAACGAACGCGACGACGCGAAACGACGACGACGACGCCACGAAACGCGCCGACGCGAAACGACGACGAACGAAAACGCGCGACGAACCGACGACGAACGAACGAACGACGACACGACCGACGAACGACGACGAACGACCGACGACCGACGAACCGACGAACGACGAACGCGAACGACGACGACGACGCCCGACGCGACGACGACCGAACGCGACGACGACGACGACGACGACGACGCGACGCGAACGAACGAAAACGCGCGACAACGCGAACGACGACCGACGACGACGAACGACGACGACGAACGACGAACGACGACGACGAACCGACGACGACGAAACGACGACGAAACCGACGACGAAAACGAACGACGACGACGAAACGACGACGACGACGACGACGACGACGAAACGACGAAACGACGCGCGACGAACGCGACGACGGACGAACGAACGACGACGCGACCGACGACCGACGAACGACGCCGACGACGAACGCGACCGACGACGCGACGAACGCGACGAAACGACGACGACGACGACGACGACGAAACGAACGCCGCCGACCCGACGACGACGACCGAACGCGACCCGAACGCGACGACGGACGAACGAACGAACGAAACGAACGACGCGAACGCGACGAACGAACGACGACGACGACCGAAAAACGACCGTTACGCGAAACGACGAAACGACGACGACGACGAACGACGACGAACGACGACGCGAACGCGAACGACCGCGCGAACGAAACGACCGCGACGCGAACGACGAAACGACGCGACGAACGACGAACGACGAACGACGACGACGACGCGACGACGACGACCGACGAACGCGAACGAACGACGAACGACGAACGACGCGACGAACGCGACGCGACGAACGACCGACGAACCCGAACGACGCGACGCGACGACGAAACGCCCGACGCGCCGAACGACGACGCGTCGAACGACGACGCGACGACGCCGACGAAACGAACGAAACGACGCCGACGAACGACGACGACGCGACGCGAACGCGACGCGAACCGACGAAACGCGAACGACGAACGAACGAACGACGACGAACGAAACGACGCGACGACGACGCCGACGACGAAACGACGAAAACGAACGCCCGCGAACGACGCGACGAAACCGACGACGACGCGACGAACGCGCGACGAACGAACGAAAACGAACGCGCGACGCGACGCGCGACGACGCGACCGACGAACGACGACGCGACCGCACGAACGAACCGACGACGAACGACGGACGCGCGCGACGACGACCGAACGCGAACGACGACGCGACGATCGAACGACGACGCGACGAACCGACGCGACGACGACGAACGACGACGACGACGAACGAACGACGACGCGACGCCGACGCGACGAAACGCGACGAACGCGAAACGACCGAACGAACGACGCGCGAACGACGACGCGACGCCGAACGAACGCGACCGAACCGACGACGAAAACGACGACGAACGACGAACGACCGACGACGAAACGACGCGACGAAACGAAAACGCACGACGAACGACGACGAAACGACGAAACGACGACGCGACGACGACGACGACGCGACGAACGCCGACGACGCGAACGACGAACGAACGCGACGACGACGCCGAACGACGACGACGACCGACGCGACGAACGCGACGACGAAAACGAACGCGACGACGAACGCGAACGACGACCGACGACGCGACGGCGCGACGACGACGACCGAACGCCGACGCGACGACGACGACGCGCGACGCCGCGACGCGAACGAACGACGCGACGACGACGAACGACGACGACGAAACGACGACGAACGCCGAACGACCGACGACGACCGCGACGAACGACGACGAACGAACACGAACCCGACGAACGCCGACGACCGACGAACGAACGACGACGACGACGACCGAACGACGAACGCGAACGACGACGAACCGACGACGACGACGCGAAACGACGCGACGGAACCGACGACGACCCCGCGAACGACGAACGAACGACGAAACCACGACGACGACGAACGCGAACGAACGCCGAACGACCGACGAAACGAACGAACGACGACGAACGACGCCGAACGACCCGAACGACGCGCGCCGACGAACGACGAAACCGACGACGACGACGCGACGACGAACGACCGACGACGAACGACGGAACGACGAAACGAACGCGAACGACGGACGAACCGCGAACGAACGACGCGAACGACGACCGACGAACCGCGACGAAACCCGACGCGACGAACGCGAACGACGACGACGACGACGACGCGAACGCGACGAAACGACGACGAACGACGACGACCGAACGAACGCCGAACGCGACGAACGACGAACGCGACGACGCGAACGACGAACCCGAACGACGACGCCGCGACCCGACGCGAACGACGCCGAACCGACGCGACGAAACGACGACGACGAACGACGACGACGACGAACGAACGACGAACCGAACGCGAACGACCGAACGCGAACGACGACGACGACGCGAACGACGACGAACCGCGACGACGACGCGACGAAACGACGACGACCGGCGACGAAACGAAACGACGACGAACGAAACGAACGAACGAACGACGAAACGAAACGCGAAACGACGCGACCGACGAACGAACGACGACGAACGACCGAACGCCGACGACAAACGAACGACGACGACGACGACGAACCCGACGACCGACGAACGACGACGACGACGCGAACGACGACGACGAACCGACGACCGAAAACGAACGACGACGAACGCCGACCGACGCCCGACCGACGACGAAAAACGACGACGACGAACGCCGCGACGACGAACGAACGAACCGACGAACCCGAACGACGAAACGACGACGACGACCCGACGACGACGACGACGACGACCGAACCCGACGAACGACCGAACGAACGAACGACGACGAACGACGACGAACGAACGACGACGGACGCGAACGACGACGAAACGCCCGCGACGACGACCGAACGACGAACGAACGACGACGACGCGACGACGAACGAACACGAACCGAACCCGACGAACGACGAAACGACCGACGACGACGAACGACGAACGCGAACGAACGAAACGAACGAACGAACCCGAACGCGACGCGACGAACGACCGAAACGACGACGACGACGACGCCGACCGAACGACGACCGACGCGACGCGACCGACCGCGAACGAACGACGACGCGAACGACGACGACGACGCCGACGACACGACCGCGAACGCCCGACGACGACGACGCGAACCGACGAACGAAGACGACGACGCGAACCGCGAACGACGAACGACGACGACCGACGAACGCGACGACGACGCGACGAACGAACGCCGACGAACGACGACGACCGACGGACGCCGACGACCGACGAACGACCGAACGACGAACGAACCGAACGCGAACGACCGCGCCGCGACGACGAAACGACGACGACGACGAACGCCGACGCGACGACGAACGACGACGCGCCGACGCGACCGAACCGACGAAACGACGAACGAACCGACGACGACCGACGACGACGAACGAACGACGACGACGACGAACGCGACGACGCGACGACGACCGCGAACGAACGCCGACGACCGACGACGACCGAAACGACGCGAAACGACGCGACGACGACGAACGACGAACGACGCCGAACGAACCGACGACGACGACGCGAACGACGCGACCGACCGAACGAACGAACGACCGAACGACGACCGAACGACGAACGACGACGAACGACGACGCGACGAAACCCGACGAACGACGCGACGAACGAACGAAAACGACGACGACGAACGCGAAACGACGACGACCCGAAACGAACGAACGAACGACCGCCGACGAACGACGACGACGACGAAAACGACCGAACGACGACGACGACGAACGACGACGAAACGACGCCGAACGAACGCGACCGAACGAACGACGACGAACGACGACGACGACCGAACGACGACGAAACGCGAACGCGAACGACGCGAAACGACGACGACGACGAACGACGACGACGACACCGACGACGAACGAACGCGACGAACGAAAAACGACGACGAAAACGAACCGAACGGACGAACGCGACGACGAACGCGACCCGACGACCCGAACGCGACGCGAAACGCGAACGCGAACGACGACGACGACCGAACGACGACGACGACGCGACGACCGACGCGAACGACCGACCGCGAACGACCGAACGAACGACCCGAACGAACGACGACGGACGACGACGCGAACCCGCGAACGCGAACGACGCGACCGCGGACGACGACGACCGACGACGACCGCGACGAACGCGACGAACGAACGCGCGACCGACGACGACGACGACGAACCGAACGACGAACGAACGACGACGACGACGACCGAACGAACGAACGACGACGACCGACCGACCGCCGACGACGAACGATCCCCCGAACGAACGACGAACGACCGAACGACGACGAAACCGACCGAACGACCGACGACCGACGAAACGAACGACGACCCGACGACGAACGACCGGACGACGACGAGACGCCGAACCGACCGCGACGAACGTACCCGAACGACTACCACGGTGAACGTGAGCATCAACAGACAATACCAATCCAAAATTGATACTGTTAACATAAACTAGTATATAAAGTTCATATGATGTGGTCACTGATAACCCCAGATGGATTACACGAATTGACTCGGGGATGAGGGAAAACAACCACACGAAAAAGAACACAGCTTGTCTGATGATAAGGAAGTGAATGGATACTCTTACCAGAGATGTTGGATACAGCTACCGTACGGTATTTGTATCGAACAAGCTTAAGTGCTGGAACTCTTGCTTCAGTGGGTGCCAGATGGGGCTCTTGCTTCGGTGGGTGCCAGATGGAGCAGATGGAGATCACAGTGGTGAAGAGCCAAGTAACATCCACGGCGGCCACAGGACCAATCGGTGTGCACAGCGGCCAAAAGGGTTTCCAATGAACAAGATGATCCCAAGGGGATGAGCCAGGGGAAAAAGAGGAAAAAAAGGAGGCAACTCCAATGGTGCAGGTCAAAAATATTGAGATAAAATGTATTCACATTGATATGTGAAAAAAGGACAAAGCAATATAAAAATCTCGAGATAGATGCATAAAAATGGGTCGGCAATGTGGAAGGCTGCTGTCTCATACCTTCCACATTGCCGACCCATTTTTATGCATCTATCTCGAGATTTTTATATTGCTTTGTCCTTTTTTCACATATCAATGTGAATACATTTTATCTCAATATTTTTGACCTGCACCATTGGAGTTGCCTCCTTTTTTTCCTCTTTTTCCCCTGGCTCATCCCCTTGGGATCATCTTGTTCATTGGAAACCCTTTTGGCCGCTGTGCACACCGATTGGTCCTGTGGCCGCCGTGGATGTTACTTGGCTCTTCACCACTGTGATCTCCATCTGCTCCATCTGGCACCCACCGAAGCAAGAGCCCCATCTGGCACCCACTGAAGCAAGAGTTCCAGCACTTAAGCTTGTCCGATACAAATACCGTACGGTAGCTGTATCCAACATCTCTGGTAAGAGTATCCATTCACTTCCTTATCATCAGACAAGCTGTGTTCTTTTTCGTGTGGCTGTTTTCCCTCATCCCCGAGTCAATTCGTGTGATCCATCTGGGGTTATCAGTGACCACATCATATGAACTTTATATACTAGTTTATGTTAACATTATCAATTTTGGATTGGTATTGTCTGTTGATGCTCACGTTCACCGTGGTATATCATTTTTGCATTTTTATTTAATACGTTTCATCACTTGTCACTGAGTGTATCAGTTTTAGCGCTACATTTTTTGTTCACACTGCCTTGACTTTGTTTGTTTATATGTTAGCTGCTTTTTCACATTTAGTTGTTTTGCTTTTAAGGTAGCGCAGTGTTTTCCACATTTGTGTTTGTACTTTGGACTTTTGCCCGACGGACTTGTGTACACACGCTCGGAAAATCCGACAACAGACATTTGTCCGATGAAAAAGACATGATAGCCAACATTTTTCCGTGGAAAATCCAACAACAATTGTCCGATGGAGCATACACACGGTCGGATTTAACACCAACAGCCTGTCATCACACATTTCCTGTCGGAAAATCCGATTGTGTGTACGCGGCTTTAGAGTCAGAGTGTCCGATGCAAAATCGCAGTCCCGCTATAAGTCGCTCATCGCTTCCATTACTAGTATAAAAAAAAAAAAATTCCAGTTTCTACACTGTAACATAGATTGTAGATGCTATAACTTGTGCAATCCAATCAATATACAGTGTAACCTCGGATTACGAGCATAATCAGTTCCAGGAGAATGCTTGTAATCCAAAGTACTGGCATATCAAAGCGAGTTTTCCCATTGAATGGAAACAAAAAAAAAATTCTGCATTGACTTCAATGGGATGCAATACCGCATGCTGCCAGAGGTGGGGGGCGCCGGAGAGCCTCGGAAATGGCTGAAAAGGCCCGAGCACACTTCGGCTGCCCTCGGCAAACCTCGGAAAGTCTCCGTTCACGAGCCTTTCCGAGGTTTGCCGAGGTCAGCCGAACTGTGCTCGGGCCTTTCCGTGCATTACCGAACGACGATCGGCGCTGTTCGGCTCCGGCGCTCCCCTCCCAACTCAGGCCAAAAGCGGTACTGCACCCCGCTTTTGGCCTGAATCCTGTTTGTTTTGCGAAACAACACTAGGATTTTTAGAAATAGAGTGCTTGTTTTGTGAAACACTCGTTAACCGCGTTACTCGCAAACCGAGGTTCCACTGTATGCTTGTTGGGATCATTTTTTTACCAAAAATAAGTAGGAAAATACACATTGGCCTACATCTTTGAAGAGATTTTTTACGGTTTAATTTTTTTTGGATGTGCTTTATAGCAGAAAGTAAAAAATATTGGGGTTTTTTTTTCAAATTTTTTTGTTTGACATTTTCCGACCCGACTTTGGGGCCCCGTATCTCGGGGCCACTTGGTGCTAGGAACCCCAAATTTGGTATGCATACCCAGTGGAACCAACACTACAACATATCCTAGCACCAAGTGGCCCTGAGATACAAGGCCCCAAAGTCGGTCAACTGTGTCCATCTGCAGAAACGTCATTTCAAGACCCTTTGGGTCCAGAGACCCCAAATTTTGCAGCTAGGGGGCATCTAGGAACCCTTAACTACCAAGTTTGAAGTTCGGGGGACCTATGGCTGCAAATGGGCACAGTGAGGCATGCAAATGGGCACAGTGGGGCTGCAAATGGGCATTGTTGACCCTCTTTTCCACTTACAGTAGCTGCGCATTTCTCACCCTAGGCTTATACTCGAGTCAATACGTTTTCCCAGTTTTTTGTGGTAAAATTAGGTACCTCGGCTTATATTTGGGTCGGCTTATACTCGAGTATATAAGAAATAATTTTTATTTGGGTACAGTGCCACACGACCGAGCAATTGTCAGTTAAAATAACGCAGTGCCATATCGCAAATGGTCTGGTCATGAAGGGGGGGGGTAAATCTTCCGAAGGGCAAGCGGTTAATAATAAAAGGTTGCAGAACTGCGACCAGATTTGAGATCACATCATTGTAAATGGAGTCATTACAATAATCTTTGTTCTGTATATCTGGGAAACTATAACACGTATTTCTGTATCTTATAGACTCGGTGATGACCAGATCCACCGACCGCTCCGAAATGAGGCGGACGGGACTGCTGAGAAGGAGAATGAATGGAATGCAATGAAAGAGAAGGAAACGGCTTAGAATTGCTTTTCAATAAAACAATGCAAAGGACAATGATGATGTGCAAATGGCAATAAAAGTAGAACCTCTCTCTCCCAATAAACTTTGATTATTTTTAATCCTTATGCTGCTAACATTATTAAAAAGATAGGAAAGTATATCATATTTACTTATTTTAAACCTTTTTTTTTTTTTTAACATTTCTTCAGTCACTTCCTGGTTCCTTGCCTAGGCAAATTATGTCATACATCCCAGCGAAGTCAATTTCCAGGAAGTAAATGCTACGTGACTCATTGCCCTTACTCAAGATGGCTGCAGCTAGTAATGCTGTGGGGGGTTCAAAGTGATTTCTCAACAAAATAAAACATGGAGACATAAATGGATGAAGGGGGGGAGGGGGGGGGATTTGTGCTTTGAATGAAAATAAATTAATTAAATTGTGTTTCTGGTTTGTGGTGCTCAGATGTAGTGAAGGTCTTTAACCACTTTCAGCCCCGGACCAATTTGCCGCCAAAGGACCAGGCCCCTTTTTGCGATTCGGCACTGTGTCGCTTTAACTGACAATTGCGCGGTCGTGCGACGTGGCTCCCAAACAAAATTGACAAACTTTTTTTCCCACAAATAGAGCTTTCTTTTGGTGTTATTTGATAGCCCCTGCGGTTTTTATTTTTTGTGCTATAAACAAAAAAGAGCGACAATTTTGAAAAAAAAACGCATTCTTTTTTATTTTTTGCTATAATAAATATCCCCCAAAAATATATAAAAAAACATTTTTTTTCCTCAGTTTAGGCCAATACGTATTCTTCTACATATTTTTGGTAAAAAAAATCGCAATAAGCGATTATTGATTGGTTTGCGCAGAAGTTATAGCGTTTACAAGATAGGGGATAGTTTTATAGCATTTTTATTAATATTTTTTTTTTATTAGTTATGGCGGCGATCATCGATTTTTATTGTGACTGCGACATTATTATTATCGGACATTTTTGACACATTTTTGGGACCATTGTCATTTATACAGCAATCAATGCTATTTAAATGCATTGATTCCTGTATAAATGACACTGGCAGTGAAGGGGTTAACCACAAGGGGGCAGTGTAAGGGTTAAGTATGCCTAGGGGTGTGTTTCTTACTGTGGGGGGGCGTGGCTGTCAGCTAGTGAATGCTGATCTCTGCTCCAATCACAGGGAGCAGAGATCGGCGTCACTAGTTGCTAGGCAGAACGGGGAGATGCTGTGTATTTCCGCATCTCCCCGTTCAGCCTTCCCGTGAGACGATCGCGGGTGTCCCCGCGGCGATCGAGTCCACGGGACCCGCGACCGGCCTCACGGAGGCTACCGGCATGCTCCCGATGGCACGAACGGCATTAAGGAGGGACTTATATATACGCCCTCCTGCCTGTCCGTGCCATTCTGCCGACGTATATCGGCGTGCGCCGGTCGGGAACCGGTTAACCACTTGCCACCCGCCCACCGTCAAATGACGGCCCTCCAGAACAACTGCTTTTGCGCGCCCCATGGTGATTGGTGGTGTGTTGTTTCAGTCTGACACACCGCTACATCGATCTCGGTAAAGAGTTTCTGACGGAGGCTCTTTACCAAGTGTCCAATCACGGCTGATCACGATGTCAACAGGAAAAGCCGTTGAGCGTTTTTCCTTACTTGCGTCTGACAGACGCGAGAGACCCGATCAGCTGCTCTGTTGACAAAGGGGGTCTGTGCTTATTGTTTATCAGTGGATGCCCACCTAGGACCACCAGGATGCCGCCAGGACCACCAAGGATTGCCACCACACTGGACCACCAGGTATGCCACCCTAGACCACCAGGGAAATGTCAATCAGTGCCCAGGCAGCTGCCAATCAGTGCCCATCCCCAGTGCCATCAATGATGCCTATCAATGCCATCTATCAGTGCCCATCAGTGTCGCGTATCAGTGCCCACTGCCCACGTACCAGTACCCATCAGTTCAGCCTTTCAGTGCCCATCAGTGTCCCCTATCAGTGCCACCCATGAGTCCCCATCAGAACCGATCAATGCCCATCAGAGCTGCATATCAGTGCCACCTTCTAGTGCCCATCGTCAGTGCCACCTCATTGGTGCCCCCTCATCGGTGACGCCTTATCAGTGCCCATCAGTGAAGGAGAAAACGTACCAATTTATAAAACAGAAACAAAAGAAAGAAAAACAATTTTCAAAATTTTAGGTCTATTTTTATTTGTTTATCAAAAAAAAAAAAAAAACGCAGAGGTGATCAAATACCACCAAAATAAAGCTCTATTTGTGGGAAAAAAATGATAAAAAATTCAGTTTGGGTACAACGTAGCATGACCGCGCAATTGTCATTTAAACAGCGCTGAGCGCTGAAAATTGGCCTGGGCAGGAAGGGGGGTGTAAGTGCCCCCCGGTATTGAAGTAGTTAAAGAAAGCAATGAGAAATGCCAATTTAATTTTACTTGAATCATTCTGGGACATCTGATTGGTGGGTACCTTCCATAACTGATAAATCAAAAGGCCATCCACATAAATTATTATTATTTTTTTTTTAAACAGATCATTTTTTTATTACTTTTACATACAAACAACAAAAACAACATACAACCCAGGTTTAGGAGATATTTGCACAGAACGTTTTACAACGTTGTCTACGGCGCATACGCACCGTAGACAACGGTGCATTTACAGGGTTAATCCCCATTCAGAACTGCGGCTCACCGCAGGTGAAGTGTCCCGCGCGCACGCGCGGAGCGACGTCTTCGCTGCTCTGGCCAATCACAGCGCCGCAGCGGCGCTGTGATTGGCCGGAGCGGCGATACCCGGAAGAGCGATGGCTGCGGCTGGAGGGGGAGAAGAGGACGGCGTCGGGGCCCCCGATCTAAGGTAAGTGATGCATAATGAGCTAGTATGCTAGTCATACTAGCTCATTATGACTTAGTCTTGCAGGTAGTTTACAAAAAGAAAAAACGGGTATACAACCGCTTTAATTAGGGTTTCCCTTACTTGTGTTTTCCATTCTGCTACTGTAGGTGATGTCCATTGTTGTGCTATAAGCTTACGAGCCTGGAATAGGCTCCTTGTTATTGATATCGTGTGGTCACCCGGGATTTCCGATTCATCCAGGATACCCAGAAAACATCCCCCCCGGCTCTGGAGACAGCCCAGTCCCGAAAACGTTATTAACCACTTCAGCCCCGGACCATTTGACTGCCCAAAGACCAGAGCAATTTTTGCGATTCGGCACTGCGTCGCTTTAACTGACAATTGCGCGGTCGTGCGACGTGGCTCCCAAACAAAATTGACGTTCTTTTTTCCCACAAATAGAGCTTTCTTTTGGTGGTATTTGATCGCCTCTGCGGTTTTTATTTTTTGCGCTATAAACAAAAAAAAAGAGCAACAATTTAAAAAAAAAATCAATATTTTTTACTTTTTGCTATAATAAATATCCCCAAAATATATAAAAAAAACTATTTTTTTCCTCAGTTTAGGCCGATATGTATTCTACATATTTTTGGTAAAAAAAAATCGCAATAAGCGTATGTTGATTGGTTTGCACAAAAGTTATAGCGTCTACAAAATAGGGGACAGTTTTATGGCTTTTTTATTATTCATTTGTTTTTTTTTTACTAGTAAATGGCGTCGATCTGCGATTTTTATCTGGACTGCGACATTATGGCAGACACATCGGACAATTTTGACACATTTTTGGGACCATTGTCATTTTTACAGCGATCAGTGCTATAAAATTGCATTGATTACTGTAAAAATGTCACTGGCAGTGAAGGGGTTAGCCACTAGGGGGCAGTGTTCCCCAGTGTGTGTTCTAACTTAAGGGGGGATGGGATAGTGCAGGAAAGGTAACAGATCGCTGTTCATACTCTGTATGAAAATACAATCTGTATGTTCTCCCCTCAGAGAACCGGAAACTGTGTGTACACACACAGATCCCGGTTCTCCGTGTGCCCTGAGAGATTGCGGGAGCCCAGTGGTGATAGCGACCGCCGGACACTCGCATCAGCTCCGTGGGCGAGCAGGGGGCCTTCTATGGTAACGATGTACCATGACGGCGATTCGCACAGCCGGGCCATGTTGCCGCAGGATAACTGCGCGGCTGGTCGGCATGCGGATAATCATAGACACAACCTCATGCCAGTAACGATAGAGTTTAGGGCGTCTGCATAGCATATGTATTAGATTAGCAGAGCTCCCTTTACATCTGGGACATTGGGCTGTGTGACAGGACCCACTGTCACTGTGTGTTTTGGAAGGGACTGTAGGCTGGCCTCCTACCCACAGACTATGGCCCAGAAGAGACTGGAGAGACTTGGGGACAAAATGACATTCGTTTGGAGGACAGGAGGCACAGGTCTGGCGGAGATGCCCAGCAGGGGTATCTCTACTTTTTTCATTTAAACAGAGAATTTTAATAATTTCTCTGGTGTATAATGAGCCCTATGTAAAATAAATAATTGTGTTAAATTTTGTGTTGGGGATAGGGAGGCCAGAGGTATTGCCAACAATGCCAGTGCCCCACTGTTCATCTGAAATTGTCCCTACAGTATATCGCAAGACTAGGCTGACCTTGCTGATATATGGAAAGTATTTAGGGAAATTACAAAATATATCGGAAAAGCTGCTAACATTCAAACAAACAAGGTCCAAACAAATGCAAAAATACAGTGTAGCACTAAAAAGTAATATAACAGTAATAAACTGAAATAATATATGTGCATAACATATAGACAAATGTAGTGAACATGCAAGGAATCCAATGTTCACTTGGTGTGAACTCGAAAATTTCTGAAAAGCTCAAACAAAAAAAACGTGTCCATCTAATACATAGTGGTTAATCTTCAATGGAATAGGGATAGTGCAAACAATATGAGACTAGCTGCGAAGCTGTAAATGTGAAGAAATCCTCTATCAAAGTAGTATGGATGGGTACTCTTACCGGATATGGTGGATCCACTTACCAGCGGTAGTGGATCAATCAGGCTTATGTAGGCCGAATGCCTCAAGGTTAGGGTTGGCAGGAAGAGGGTCACTCCAAACGGGATGGTTACACTCCTTGACAGTGATGGTCCAGCCGAAGTTCCTGAATTCTTATGGCTCTCCAATACGTTATGCAACCTCCAGTAATGCCCCGTACACACGGTCGGATATTCCGATGGAAAAAGTCAGATCGGATTATGTTGTCGGAAAATCCGATCGTGTGTGGGCTTTTTCCATCGGAATTTTCGTCGGAAAAAATTTGAGAGCAAGATCTAAAATTTTCGGACAACAAAATCCGATCAGACTTTTTTCCGATTGTGTGTTGAGAATTCCAACGCACAAAGTGCCACGCATGCTCAGAAGAAATTTGGAGACAAAAGCTATTGGCTACTGGCCTCTACGTAGTCCCGTCGTACGTTTTATACGTCACCTCGTTCGGAACGATCGGATTTTCCGACAACTTTGTCCGACCGTGTGTGTGCAACACAAATTTCGGCCAAAATCCGTTGGAAAATATCCGACGGATTTTGTGGTCGGAATGTCCAACCGTGTGTACAGGGCATAAGGGAGCCGTCTGGAGGTCGGAGGTATGTACAAATGGGCTCAATCGAACCGGGGTAAAGATAAGAAAAAAATGGAGAAGCTCCATATGGTGCAGGTCAAAAAACTGAGAGGTTTTTATTTAAAAATGCAGTACATCATAATAAATGAGTGGTGATTACGAGTAATAAAAATATAAAAAGCAATGTGGGGAGCAAGCGTAGCGAGCCCAGCGCGTTTCGTCCCAACAGACTTCAACCAGTCTTTTTTGTACCAGTGAAGGGCACCTGCTGATCTGTGCTGCAACTGGACACAGCACCAGTTTGTCAGCAGATTACAGCCAAATCATTTTGGCTGTATACCTGCTGATTGGCTGTGGCCAATCACAGCACAAAGATCTGTGTGATTGTAAACACACAACACACAGATTCTGTCGGGCTGCCTCCCTGCTTTCAGTTACCTTTTTAGATGCATCATATAACATTTTGTATGTTAAAATAGTTAAATTTGCATAATATTTATGAGTTATGAGCTGGATAGGAGTTATGTGGCGTACACGCGGTCGGAATTTCCGATGGAAACAGTCCGATCAGAGCTTTTCATCGGATTTTCCGACCAAGTGTATGCCCATCTGTCTTTTTCGGACTTTGGATTGAGAACCTGTTCTTAATTTTTCAGACGGAAAACCATTCTATCGGATTTTCCGATCGTGTGTATGCAATTCCGACACGCAAAATTCCGACGCATGCTCGGAAACAATTCGAAGCATTCTCGGAAGCATTAAACTTCCCTTTTATAGTGCCGTCGAACGTGTTGTATGTCGCGGTGTTATTGACCGTCGGAATGTGGTGTGACCGTGTGTAGGCAAGACAGTTTGAGCGAAATTCCGTCGGAATTCCGACGGGAAAACCATCAGAGCTTTTTCCGTCGAGAATTCCGACCGTGTGTAAGCGGCATTAGAAATGGGGTCCAGTGAGAGTTTGAGCAATTCAGATTGACAGCAGACTGTTGCCGAGACTGTGATCTGTGACTTATAACAAGTTCAGTTTTGTTGGCTTAGCTGCGTGAATCGCTGTCATTCAGGGGCGGACTGACAACTCATGGGGCCCCCGGGCAATAGGAGATTATGGGGCCCCCAGGCAATCAGAGATTATGGGGCCACACAGTATACACACACACAGTATAAAATCACACAGTATACACATACATGTACACACAGTATACACAGACATGTTTCTATTGGCTGAGAAGGTACTGGAGAGGTGGTGCAGCTATAATCTTTTATTTGTTAGACCAAACGGATGTTGGTAAGGGACATTTCAGAGACAGATATAAAAAAAAACACAGATTTTTACATACTGTCCCTGGATTTACTGAGGCTGGCAACCCTGATGGGGCCCCCTAGTGGCCCGGGGCCCTCGGGAAGTGCCCGAGTGGCCAAATGGTCAGTCCGCCCCTGCTGTCATTGTATCGCGGGCGCGTACACAGCGATCTGCGGGCCCGTGCATGTGCCCATTCTCTAGCAGGGGAGCCAACAAGTGGATCGCTTCAGAAAGAGGCAGAATGGGGATCGGCCAGTGTAAAAAAAGCAAATCCCCGACCTGCAGGTGGAGTAGAGTGAGATTGTCTGGGGCTAGTGATTAGGAACAGCGATCTCTCTCCTCCTCTAGTCAGCAAACTTGACAGTGAAACGTGCAAAATAAGTGGAAAATAATAATAAACAGGACTTTTTTTTTCCAGTGGGAACGCAGGGGAATGCATTTTCCGGCACCTCTAGAACTGGATTTATGTAAAGGAGAGGTGTGCTGGAGGGTCTATTGTTGCAAAGAAAGTGGTCTATTGTTGCTGGGTAGGTCTTTTTTTGCCTGTGAGGGGTCTTATGTTGCTGGGAGGTCAGTCATTGCTGGGAGGGATGTAGTGTTGAGGGAGGGGTTTTTGTGCACATGCACTGTCACTTCCCCTCTTCCCCAGCTTACATCAGAATTCTTAGAATCAGTGTTTACTTTGAATTCCTTTTTTAAAAGACCTTTGTGGTTTCTGTTACAAATTCCAGTAGGCGAGATGCACAGCCGTGACTCATTATGACATCATCGCTGCCTTTTTTGTGACCAGTGACATTTATACAGAGATTGGTGCCATAAAAATGCACTGATTACTGTGTAAATGACACTGGCTGGGAAGGGGTTAACACGGGGGAGCTGGGGGGCCGGTGACTGCCAGGTGTTTTTTCACCTTAACCACTTCAATACCGGGCCTATTCTGACACTTCTCTCCTACATGTAAAAATCAGAATTTTTGTGCTACAAAATTACTCAGAACCCCCAAACATTATATATGTTTTTTTTTAGCAGACACCCTAGGGCAGTGATGGCGAACCTTGGCACCCCAGATGTTTTGGAACTACATTTCCCATCATTCTCAACTACACTGCAAAGTGCATGAGCATCATGGGAAATGTAGTTCCAAAACATCTGGGGTGCCAAGGTTCACCATCACTGCCCTAGGAAATAAAATGTCGGTCATTGCAACTTTATAGCTTGCACGGTAGTTGCGCAATAATTTTTCAAACGCCCTTTTTTGGGAGAAAAAAAGACGGTTTCATGAATTAAAAAAATAATATATATAGTAAAGTTAGCCCAATTTTTTTTGTATAATGTGAAAGATGATGTTGCGCCGAGTAAATAGATAGCTAACATGCCACGCTTTAAAATTGCGCACACTCGTGGAATGGCGCCAAAAAAAATCTCCATAGGCGACGCTTTGAAAATGTTTACAGGTTACCAGTTTAGAGTTACAGAGGAGGTCTAGTGCTAGAAGTGTTGC
Source organism: Lithobates sylvaticus (assembly GCA_028564925.1). Classification (NCBI taxonomy): domain Eukaryota; kingdom Metazoa; phylum Chordata; class Amphibia; order Anura; family Ranidae; genus Lithobates; species Lithobates sylvaticus. Next base: position 9,041,763 of record CM053035.1, read on the forward strand.
ACGCGCTCTAACGCACGCGGCGATACCTCACATGTGTGGTTTGAACGGCGTTTTCATATGTGTGGGCGGGACTTGCGCGTGCGTTCGTTTCTGAGCGAACGCACGGTGGCCCGGGCGCGACGTTATGACGTCACGCTCGGGCCACCGACGGTCATAGAGATGACTGGTGACCGTCTGGTCACCGTAAATCTCTATCGTCGTCATCCGGCACCGGCCGATTCTTTCTCCGGGCCCCCGATGCCACAGGAGAGCCCGGAGAAGCACCGGATGGCGGCGGGAGGGGGGGGCGTCCCCTTCCGTCGCCTATAAGAATGATCAATCGGTGGAACTGCCACTATGATGACTCTTATCGTGCACAGAATCGCCGGCTGGAAAGAATGATATCTGAATTATGCCTGTAGCTGCACCCATCATTCAGATATCCCCACACAAAGTCAAGGACGTCATTTGACTATGTGCGGTATTGAAGTAGGATGCATTAAGGTGAAAAAACACGAGGATTTACAACCCCTTTAACCACTTTCAGCCCCGGACCATTTTGCTGGCCAAAGACCAGAGCACTTTTTGCGATTCGGCACTGCGTCGATTTAACTGACAATTGCGCGGTCGTGCGACGTGGCTCCCAAACAAAATTGACGTTCTTTTTTTCCCACAAATAGAGCTTTCTTTTGGTGGTATTTGATCACCCCTGCGGTTTTTATTTTTTGTGCTATAAACAAAAAAAGAGCGACAATTTTGAAAAAAAACGCAATATTTTTTACTTTTTGCTGTAATAAATAGCCCCAAAAAATATATAAAACATCTTTTTTTTCCTCAGTTAAGGCCGATACGTATTCTTCTACATATTTTTGGTAAAAAAAAAATCGCAATAAGCGATTATTGATTGGTTTGCGCAAAAGTTATAGCGTTTACAAAATAGGGGCTAGTTTTATGGCATTTTTAGTAATAATTTTTTGTTACTAGTAATGGCAGCGATCAGCGATTTTTATTGTGACTGCGACATTGTGGCGGACACATCGGACATTTTTGACACATTTTTGGGACCATTGTCATTTATACAGCAATCAGTGCTATACAAATGCACTGATTCCTGTGTAAATGACACTGGCAGTGAAGGGGTTAACCAGGAGGTGGCAGTGTAGGGGTTAAGTGTGTCCTAGGGGCGTGTTGTTAACTGGGGGGGGGGGGGGGTGTGGCTGTGTTTTACACATCACTGATCTCTGCTCCAATCACAGGGAGCAGAGATCAGTGACACTGTTGCTAGGCAGAACGGGGAGATGCTTGTTTACTTTAGCATCTCCCCGTTCTTCCTCCCCGTGAGACGAGACGATCGCGGGTATCCCTGCGGCGATCGAGTCCAAGGGACCCGCGATCAGACTCATGGAGGTCCCGACCGGCGTGCGGGCACGCCGCCAGCGGCGCCCACGTGATGGCACGGCGGCAAATTCAAAGGGAGGTACCTGTACGCCCTAATGCCAGTCCGTGCCATTCTGCCGATGTACATGGTCGTGCGCCGGTCGGGAAGCGGTTAACAATGGATCATGGATCACAGTCTCAGCAACAGCCTGAAAAATATAGCAATATTTTTTTTTTGTTCGGTTGTTGATTATGACGTTTTATTCCCTGCCCTAAGCTGGTGTCCTGTTTGATTTGTTTTGCCAGTGAGTAGTATAAAGTTTTATTGCTGAGCGCCCTTCCTGTGTTATTCATAAAATACTCCCCTATAAAGTGCTGAAGAAACTGTTCACCTGCCCAACCCCATTGGTTGTGTTTACAAAGGTTGGTCAGGGCTGGACGAGGAGCTCGTTGTCTCAGGGCTACTTGGAGATAAAGACGTCTGATCGGGATCTGTAGAGAAGACATTCGGTGAGTAATTTTATGAACTTTCTCGCATTGACTTAAAACTGGAAGAAGAAATAATAGACCATCGACCACAGAAAGAGAGAAACCTGATAAGATAGCAAACAACAAATAGGACAAAATAACAGAACAAGTCAATGTGCATAACTATTCACCCCCCTAAAGTCAATACTTTGTAGAGCCACCTTTTGCGGCTATCACAGCTCCAAGTCGCTTTGTATAAGTCTCTATGAGTCTGCGAAATCTTATCACTGGGATTTTTGCCCGTTTCTCCTTGCAAAACTGTCCCAGCTCCTTCAAGTTGGATGTTTTTGCGCTTGTGAACAGCAATCTTTAAGTCTGACCACAGATTTTCTATTGGATTGAGGTCTGGGCTTTGACTAGGCCATTCCAACACATTTACAGGTTTCCCCTTAAACCACTCAAGTGTTGCTTTAGCAGTGTGTTTGGGGTCATTGTCCTGCTGGAAGGTGAACCTCCGTCCTAGCCTCAAATCACACACAGAGAGGTACAGGTTTTGTAGAATATCCCTGTATTTAGCACCATCCATCTTTCCCTCAACTCTGACCAGTTTCCCAGTCCCGACTGCTGAAAAAAATCCCCACAGCATGATGCTGCCACCACCATGTTTCACGGTGGGGATGGTGTTCTTTGGGTGAAGTGATGTGTTGGGTTTGCGCCAGACATAGCGTTTTCTTTGATGGCCAAAAAGTTAAATTTTAGTCTCATCAGAGCAGAGTACCTTCCTCCATACATCAGGCCAGAGCCCCTTCCTCCATACATCAGACCAGAGCCCCTTCCTCCATACATCAGACCAGAGCCCCTTCCTCCATACATCAGACCAGAGCCCCTTCCTCCATACATCAGACCAGAGCCCCTTCCTCCATACATCAGACCAGAGCCCCTTCCTCCATACATCAGACCAGAGCCCCTTCCTCCATACATCAGACCAGAGTACCTTCCTCCATACATCAGACCAGAGCCCCTTCCTCCATACATCAGAGCAGAGCCCCTTCCTCCATACATCAGACCAGAGCCCCTTCCTCCATACATCAGACCAGAGCCCCTTCCTCCATACATCAGACCAGAGCCCCTTCCTCCATACATCAGACCAGAGCCCCTTCCTCCATACATCAGACCAGAGTACCTTCCTCCATACATCAGACCAGAGCCCCTTCCTCCATACATCAGACCAGAGCCCCTTCCTCCATACATCAGGCCAGAGCCCCTTCCTCCATACATCAGGCCAGAGCCCCTTCCTCCATACATCAGACCAGAGCCCCTTCCTCCATACATCAGACCAGAGTACCTTCCTCCATACATCAGACCAGAGCCCCTTCCTCCATACATCAGACCAGAGTACCTTCCTCCATACATCAGACCAGAGCCCCTTCCTCCATACATCAGACCAGAGCACCTTCCTCTATACATCAGACCAGAGCCCCTTCCTCCATACATTTTGGGAGTCTCCCACATGACTTTTCCCAAACTCAAAACGTGCCATTTTGTTTTATTGCTGAAAGTAATGACTTTCTTCTGGCCACTCTGCCATAAAGCCCAACTCTATGGAGCGTACGGCTTATTGTCGTCCTATGTACAGATACTGCAGTCTCTGCTGTGGAACTCTGCAGCTCCTCCAGGGTTACCTTAGGTCTCTGTGCTGCCTCTCTGATTAATACCCTCCTTGCCTGGCCCATGAGTTTTGGTGTACAGCCGTCTCTTGGCAGGTTTGCTGTTCTTTCCATTTGGTTATGATAGATTTGATGGTGCTCCTAGGGATCATCAAAGATTTGGATTTTTTTTTAATAACCTAACCCTGACTTGTACTTGTCAACAACATTGTCCCTTACTTGTTCGGAGAGTTCCTTGGTCTTCATGGCAGTGTTTGGTTAGTGGTGCCTCTTGCTTAGGTGTTGCAGCCTCTGGGGCCTTTCAGAAAGGTGTGTATATGTAATGACAGATCATGTGACACTTAGATTGCACACAGGTGGACATCATTTCACTAATTATGTGACTTCTGAGAGCCGGTTCACACCAGGGCGACTCAGGATCCGACTTCAGGCCGCCCCGAGACGCCCCGAGACGCCCCAAGTCGCGCTGTAATGTTTTTTTTTTTCCAAACAACTTTTTATTGCAAATAGAAAATGAGGCATACAGTATACATCATGTCATAGTAGTCCTTACAAGATAGACACCAGTACAGATGGGTATCAAAAAACAGGGTTAAAGCTAGTTGCAATAAACAGAAATAATTACAGAAGAGTAAACATAAGTCATTGTGGCTGGATGTAGAAACAACTGTTACATCCTAGGATTGTCATAGTACTACTAACAGCAGGGCCTAGAGCCCTAACTTGGGTGAGGATTCAAACAAATTGAAAAACGGAGAAAACAGTGAGGGGTTGTCTAGAGTAACCAAACATCCGTAAGGGAGGGACTATCTACCCCGTGTCTTGAATATAGAGGAAATCGAGCCTAAGATCTGTGGACGCGGTCACGGACCACTAGCCTCCACAGAAGTTTCGTTTTATGGAAGACATTTGTCTAATAAAGGGACTGGTCAGGGATAAAGTGTGTTGGGTCAGGTATGTATGGGGGGGGAAGAGAGCATTGGAGAAATAGATCTTGGGTAAATGATGGACAAAGTAATCTGAAAGGGCTGGGGGCCTGGTAACGTTGGTGGGCAATGAAAATGAGTCAAGCGGGGTGGGGGAGGAGCGAATTCTTAGTGTGGTACTCAGTGGTTTAATGGAGTGGTAGAGTCAGTGGACATTATACTTTTATATTCGTCCGTTGTGGTGAAGTGATGCCAACACATCCATGTAGTATTGTATTTAGTGGGGGTGTCCTTCGATTGATGAATCAAGCTTTCCATTTCAGCAATCCTGGAAACACGCCGGAGCCAGTCCGCGGTCGTTGGGGGGGTCGGATTTTTCCAAAGAGTGGGAATGCACATCTTAGCAGCGTTCAGCATGTGTAGCGCAAGGGATTTGTGATAATGTTTGAAAGAGATGGAGGAGTGGTGCAATAACATCTGCGCCGGTGTAAAATCTAAGTGATACGTCGATATCTGTGTGGTGAGACGATGGACCTCGCTCCAGAAGGGTTGGAGCGAGGGACACGACCACCAAATGTGTAGCATCGTGCCGACCTCGTTGGAGCATCTCCAACACTCCGGGGGTATGGCCAGGGATATTTTGTGCAATCTGGAGGGGGTTTTGTACCATCTAGTAAAGATTTTGAAGCCATTTTCTTGTGCGGTGACATTTGTGGATCCTTTATGGACATTGGTGTAAATACGTTCCCAATCTGTTTCTGATAGATCCAAAGCAAGATCCTTTTCCCATCTTTGTGTGGCAATGTTGGATTTTGCGTTGGAGTCTGAGAATAGTAAAGAGTAGATTTCGGAAATCATGTGCCGTTGTGGTTCCGTTTGAGTGCATAGCGTCTCAAACGGCTTTAGTTGTCTGCTAAAGTCTGCGCGTCGGGTAGAGTGGTCAAGGAAGTGTCTGATTTGTAGATACGTCCAGATTGGGCAAGTTCGGTCGGTATCTCGTCTTGGGAATGCGGCACGGTCGATGAATGAGGAGTTGGAAAAGAAATGTCTGGCTTGTATATCAGTGTGCGGCCAGATGTCAGCCATAAAAGAATTTGACATGCCAGCGGGGAAACTCGGGTTGTGTCTAACTGGCGTCAGCGGACCTGGGATCGTGGAAATGTGATGGTTTCTGCATGCGTTTTGGAATGTTCGAAGAGTGCAAGCAATGAGTGGGTGGGTTTTACAGGGTTGGGGAACGTCTTTTGGGTCAACCCAGGGCAGGAGGTGAATGGGGATCGGTGAGAGCTTGTTTTCGATGCTTACCCACGCTTTAGAGTCCCCATGTACCTTCCAGTCCACTATTCTTGTCAGCAGGCAGGCCCTGTGATATTTGGTGATATCTGGGAGACCAATCCCTCCTTTCAGTTTAGGAAGTGAAAGCCTATCAAGGCTGAGTCTAGGGCGATCTTTACCCCATAGAAAGTTGTTACATGCTGCTCGGTATGAGGAGAAAAAGGTATGTGGTAAGTTTATAGGAATGGTTTGCATGACATATAGAATTCGAGGAAGGACGTTCATTTTTAGGATGGCTGCCCTGCCGAACCAAGAAAAGATGCCTGTTGACCAATTTTTGAGATCTTTTTGGATACGTTGAAGAATGGGGACATAGTTTTTGATGTATAAATCCGATAGGTGGGAGGGAAGGAGGACGCCAAGGTATGTGATAGAGTCTCGGTTCCACTTGAAGGGGTAATTTGTCTGGCATAACTTTAAAGTGTCAGTGGGCAGTGAGACATTTAGAGCTTCCGATTTTGAGAAGTTGATTTGGAGGTTCGTGAGCGTGTGGAAGGTCTGGAAATCCGAGAGTAAGTTAGGTAGGGATATGTGTGGGTCGGTAAGGAAGAGGAGGATATCATCTGCGAAGGCAGCGAGTTTGTACGTGTCATTCAGGATCTCAACGCCTTTGATGTCAGGGTTAGCACGAAGGCGTTGAAGCAGCGGCTCCAGGGTGATAACAAATATTAGGGGGGATAGGGGGCAACCTTGCCGTGTGCCGTTTGACACGGAGAAGGCGTCCGACAGATGGCCGTTGACACGAACCTGGGCTGTCGGGGACGAGTAGAGTGCCATGATGAGGTGGAGCATACGGTCTCGTATTCCGATCGTTTTGAGAGCTTCTTCCATATAGTCCCAGGCCACTCTATCGAACGCCTTCTCCGCATCAAGGGAAAGGAAAAAGCCTTTTTGGGAAGAGGATGACAACCAGTGATGGATATTGATGGCTTTGGTTGTGTTGTCCCTTGCCTCTCTGCCAGGTATGAAGCCGACCTGATCAAGAGAGACAAGGCCGGGCAGGAGAGGCAAGAGGCGGTTGGCCAGAATTTTTGCATAAATCTTGAGATCGACGTTGAGAAGGGATATCGGTCGATAGTTGGATACTAATGATATATCTTTCCCGGGTTTAGGAATTACAGTGATGTGGGCCTTTAACAGATCTCTTGGAGGTGGGTTATCAGGGGCGATGGAGTTGAAGGCGTTTAAAAAGTGTGGTTTCAATATGTTAGAGAAAGTCTTGTAGTAAGCTGATGTCAAACCGTCTGGGCCCGGACTTTTACCAGGTTTCAGATGTTTGAGGACCGTGTCCATTTCCAGAGAGGAGATGGGTTCGTTTAGATTGGCCGCGTCAGCGTCAGATATTGGAGGGGAGCTGTATTTCGCAAGGAAGTCCCTGATAAGCGTCCGTCTAGAAGTGTCGTCTCTGAGGGGTTCTGTAGTGGGTAGGTTGTAGAGGTGTGTGTAGTATTGAACGAATTGTCGGGCTATTTGATCGTTTGCTACTATCTTGTGACCTTGTGAGTTTGTGATATGATGTATCGTTGTGGAGGCCTTCTTGGCCCTAAGTGCTCTAGCCAGAATCTTGCCTGATTTGTTGCTATATTCGTAAAATGTTTTTTGAGCAAGAATATATTTTCTTCTAATTTGTGTATTAAGCAAGTCTAGTAGGTCCTTACGTGCTTGGAGTAGCTCGGACAGGGTATCTAGGGCTAGGGAGCGCTTATGTGTCCGTTCCAGTGTTTGTATGGTGTTGGTTAGTTTTGCGATGTGTCCCTGTCTATCTTTGTTTCTTTTAGCCGCTATAGCCATAAGTTCCCCACGGATCGTACTCTTATGCGCTTCCCACAGAGTCATTGGCGAGATTTCGGGGGAAGCGTTTTCCTTAAAATAAAAATCCAAACGCGTGGAGATATTGTTTGTATTGATTTCGTCGGTGAGAAGGGATGGGTCCAAGCGCCATATCCGCGATCTGGGGGGTGCTTTTGCCAACACTAACGTCACGGAGATGGGGTGGTGGTCGGAGATGTACATGGGGTGAATTGTGGCGGAAGTCAATGTAGGGAGGTCGGTCTGAGAAATAAAAAGGTAGTCCAGTCTGGAGTAGCGGTTGTGTGGGGATGAGAAGAATGTGAAGTCCTTCGCATTTGGGTTGAGCGTGCGCCACGTATCGTGTAGTGTCATCTCTTGTAAGCGAGTTTTAATTGACCGAAGCGCTCGGTAGGGCATAGCGGAGGAGCCCGTCGAAGTGTCGTGGGGTGGATTTAGTGGAGTGTTAAAATCGCCTCCAAGTATAAGCATCCCTACTTGAAAGGATGCGAGTCGATTTAAGGCGGAAGTAAAGAAAGAAACTTGGCCTGTGTTGGGGGCATAAATATTTGCTAGAGTGATTGGTTTACCATATAGGGAGCCTCTTATGAATAAAAAACGTGCCTCTTTGTCGATACAGGTGTCTTCGACTTGGAAGGGACAGTGTTTTGCAATCAAAATCGATACACCTTTGGTCTTGGCTGAGTCATTGGTGGCATGGAAGGCAGTTGGATAACGTGTATTAGTGAGTTTCGGGATTGAGGTCGATTTGAAATGGGTCTCTTGTAAGAAAGCGAAACTTGCCCTATATTTGTGTAGGGATGCCAGTACTTGAGAACGCTTCTCGGGGGTGTTGAGTCCGCGAACATTGAGAGAAAACACCTTAGTTTCTAGGTCAGTGTGTCCCTGATTCGGAGTCGGCATGTCGGATGAGGAAGCTTAGACTTGGTATGTCGTCCAAATTGGAAAGTAGCTCAGGAGGGCCGTAGGACACTGGGTGTAGTGTAAGCTGGCTCGTAAGATGACTCTACCACTCCGCGATATGCACTAAGAGAACTACTAAGAATAGAATAGAGCAATACGGGGGTTGGTATAGTAGGGGTGGGGGTCCTAAGGACTTGGAGTAAGGGAGGCAGGGGTCTGGTAACTCGCACACCGGTTAGAGGGTGCCGATCGGTGTGTAATGGATATTCACTTCGGAAGGTCTCAAGAACCAGCTTGTGGACCCGGGGACACAGGTATGTTGTGTCCAGTGATTTCCAAAGTGGTTCAGTGGCCTTGTTTAAATGAAGAGGGGTTTAGAGAATAGTCACGGGGTCACTGAGTGGGGGTTGACCTAAATTGGAAGAGAGTGAAGCGAGTTTTGATTCAGGTGTTTGCACATCGTGTCAGACGGAGAGACATGACTGGGTCTTAGGAAGTATGGAGGACAGGTAGCTAGGATGGGAATGAAAAAATCTGTGAATCTATCGCCAAAGGTGTGGGGTGACTGTCATCATAGAAGAAAGTCCAGGTATGAGATCAGATAAGTGTATCGTAGACGGGGCTCGACCCGGTCAGCAAGGAGAGGGTACTTGTGTTAAAAAAAAAAAAAAAAAAACACACAAGAAGTTGTGGGGTGGATATTGTGAGTGGGGAGGGGCTGTGCAGGTGTGAACCTTACGATGGCGGTGTAATGTCATGTGAGGTCCCGCAGGGTCAGATTTGGGTAAGGGCTAGGGGAGGAGGGTGGTTGTTGGACCCAATGTCCACAGGCGGCTGGGTGAATGTTTACAACCCTTCGTCCGTGGAAGAATGCAATCATTGCAAGTGAAATCAGTTGATGTCGCCCCTGTCTGCCACCGGGCGAGGTAGCAAGTACCTAACTGAACCTAGGAAAGTTTAGTATAGAATAACGCCCGTTGACTTATGTCATGGGGTGTGTGAAGGTGGCATTGAGGGGGTACATGTTGTCTTTCAGCAGCACGTGACCGTTCACATATGGAGGAGTGAGCTGTGAGTACATATGCGTCCGGTCAGAACTGGGAACATCAAAAAATAAGCAGAAGTAATAAAATAATAAAATAAACACCATCATTGATGAACTCAGAGGGAGGTTGTGCGATCAGCCGAGTATCATACACCCAGTTATATCCCGTGTGGTAACCGAGGTAAGTGAGACTTGTAATACTACCCAGTTTAGAAGAATGGGTGTAATTGCGTGTGTCCTAATAGGACTGAGTCGAGAAAAAGCATATGCTCCTAACTGTCATGGAAAATGCTACGCCCGGGGGTACCATCAGCCTGCTCTGTGTGCTTTAGTGGGGCCTAGGCACGGGGCCATGTAAGTTCAAATCTGCCTCAGTGCAAAGGGCGTATTCAGGCATTGTTGGTGGGAGGTGGGGGTGTGGGCCTTAAACGTGTGGAGAAGTGACGGGGTTGTGCCCAAAAAAGTTATAGCGGGTTCACCCGTTTTGTGGCAGGTGTAACCCCATCATCCTGTTTGTACATTCCAACCCTGAGGTTATACGCGTGGTCACTACTACTACGGCGTGGGTAGGAGACTGGGGGTAGGAAGGATGTATGATACTCGGGATGGGTACATAGCTTAAAGGGCTAGCGGCTGCAAACAACCGCGTGATCTTTGCATGCTTCATGAGCATGCAGGATCAGAGTGGTAGCCTAGCAGTAACATCGCCCACCGGGTGGGATGCGAGCAGTTAGTGTGAGTCATCTTCGCGGTCTCGTTGTGGTAGTGAGAGACCACATGCTTAGGTCTAAACACTGGGTATAGGCAGCACTCGCCAAGCAGAGAGTGGCAAAGGCGTGGCTTCGGAATGTGCCTGAGGTGGTGTATGGAGCGCGGAGGTCCTTGTGCAACGGCCTCTTGCTTATCAGGGGTGTGCTCACCAGCATCTCCCGCACCGTGGCCCGTGTCCTAGGCTAGAGCAGGGGATTGGGGAGCTCTCGTATTGGGCATGCTCGGCATTGAACCCGGGGGAGCATAAGGGGTCCTCTATCTGAGGTAGGTAAATAGGTGTTCTTCGTGCATCTGCTCACATCCCATACCCGGCCCAATGTATTCAGTCATTATCAATAACAAGCTAGACCCAATAAATAGCATTAGCAATATACAAAACAATACTTGGTAGAGCGCCCATTAGTGATGCGGTAGCAGCAGCACTGTCCCTCTTAGTGCAGAAAGCTTTAAAAAAAAAAAAAAAAAAAAGGGGTGTGCGTTGCAAGTGAGGGAGGGAGTTCTTAGTCTCACAGAGCCTCTTCAGAAAATGGCGCGTGAAGCTGTAAAATGGCGGGGGGGGCAACAGCCGGTTCGCCATGCACATTGACCTAAAGGATTCCCGAGCCCCTGCACACGTATAAAACATAATATTAAGAAAAATAAAATAAAATAGAATGAAAGTTACATGAAAAAACAAACACACCCTGTGCTCGGCTTCCGTGTGGGGCAAGGCTGCCGAGGGGAGAGTCAGTTGGTGGCTGGATGGGTCGAGCCGGGACGTGTACAGTCTCCACCGGAGTTTCTGGTACGAGGAGGGCAGTGCGGGCCGAATTTCCGCATTGTAGGTAGGCTATTGGGCCGGCGGTGGTCGGCCATTACGTAGGGGAGGGAAATGGCGGTTTGTTATTGAAAGAGCCTGGGGGGAGGTGGGATGGAGGAGAGTGAGAACAAGAAACTTATCTGATCCAGCTTGCGGTGAAAGTCCCGGCGAGGACGTTCAGTAGTCTCGGCGGGTTCTCCTGGAGTGTGGAGGGGTGGTCGGGCTCGAGTCCCTGTTCCGACCTGTTGCTTGCGGAGGCGCCCGGTGATCAGAGTGGGAGCGCCGTCTTCTGGGTCTCGAGTCTTGCGTTTCCATGAAGTCATCTTCGGGTGTCGGTTTCTTGTTGGCGGGTGGACGGAATTCCGCATACCATTCCGGCGCTTCGGTGTATGGTATATCCAGGACACTGCAGAAATGACGGAGGTCTTCGGGCACTCGGAGGAGTGCCGTTCGGCCCGACGAGGAGGCGGAGAGCCCGAACGGGAACTTCCATCTATATGGAATAGCCTTTGCACGGAGTACCTCCAGGACCGGCCGAAGTTCTCTGCGGCGCTGGAGGGTGATATTGGAGAGGTCCTGGAAGAGGTGTATGGTAGCGTCGTGGTGGGAGATCCTTTCAGTCGTGCGGGCCCGGCGGAGGATTTCTTCCTTCAGCTGGAAGTCAATGATGCAGCAAATTACATCTCTGGGTGGATCTGATTCTTTTCCTCGCGGGCGGAGGGCTCTGTGGATGCGCTCCATGCCAATCTTGGTGGTAAGGGGCCTGTTCAGGATGGAGTTGAAGAGGCTGGAAACTTCTACTTGTAGGTTGTCCGCATCGATCGCTTCGGGCAGTCCTCGGATGCGAAGATTGTGGCGGCGTCCCCTGTTGTCCAAATCTTCTACGTGACGATTTAAGTCTCTAAGTTGTATGGTGTGTGAGTCCAGGACCTGGCACGATCGGCGGAGCACTGTGGTGTGAGTAACCGTTGTTTTTTCCACTTCGTGAACCCTCCCTGTAATAGCCTGTAGGTCCACCCTGAGATCGGATATCGCGGCCGTGAGGGCCGCAGTAAGGGTATCTTTAATATCCGCAGCCACGGAGCGCAGGTCATGCAGGCTGGGAGGTTGTTGGGGGATGAGCACAATCCCTTCTTCTTCAGGTGGGGATCGGGCCGGAGAGCTTTGAGGTAGGCCTGAGGATCGTGAGGTACCTCGTGACGGCGCCATGTTGCTTGCTTGGGTCCGGAACATTTCTGGGATGTTCTGTGTTAGGCGGCCGGTGGTTTCCCTCGGGGAGCGGGAGCGGGAGGCAGAGGAGTCCCGGGAAGAGGTTCCCATCATTCACGGGGTGATGTTTGTGGTAAATTCCTCCTGAATTGGCAAATGTGTCTCTCCGTCTGCAGGAGCTCTTCGTTCAAGCTGCCATTCTCCTCCAAGGTCAGGCCACGCCCCCTCGCGCTGTAATGTTAATCTATGGAGCCGTCTCAATGCACACTACTGAAGTCGCTCCGACTTCAAAAAAAGGGTTCCTGTACTACTTCAATCCGACTTCTAGGTGACTTGTACCCATTGATTTCAATGGAAGTCGCCTCCAAGTCGGATCTCCATCTATTTTGAAGCGACTTTACAGGAAAATAAATTTGTTTACTCAGGCAAACCCCTCCCTCCCAGAGAGCTGATTATTCTGTGATTGGCCACAGCCAAAGTCGCCTGGCCTGGGGGCGACTTGAAGTTGTGTTGTAAATAATTCAAAGTCAAGTTGAAGTTGCTTCCAAGTTGCTTCCAAGTCACGTTGAAGTTGCTTCCAAGTTGCTTCCAAGTTGCCTTGCTAAGTCGCGCTGTAAGTCGTGTTGCCCCAGTGTGAACTGGCACTCAAGGTAATTGGTAGCACCAGAGCTTTTTATGGGCTTCATAACAAAGGGGGTGAATACATACGCACATGCCAATTATCATTTTTTATTGCTATATTGTATATTGTATATATTTTCTGTTCTATGTCTCTGAGTGCCTGAGATATGGATGCCAGGCTGAGCAAGGTGACGGATGAACCACAATATTCAGCAACCCCTGTGCGGGGGGCAAGGCTACATTTGGGGGCTCGTCCGGGATCACCTGTTCACAGTTAACCTGCCAGTCGTTGCCCCTAGCAGTTGAAGTTGATCGAGCCGGGGGGACTGTGCTTTGTTCCGGTTGAGGAATTAAACTTTGGGGAAGGACAAAGTTTAATTCCTGTATATATTTTTCTAATTTTACTTCACCAACTTAGACTATTGTGTTCTGATCCATCACATATAATTCAGATTAAAAAAAAAACATTCAACTAAAGGCTGTAATGTAACAAAATAGGTAAGAAAGCCAAGGGGGTGAATACTTTTGCAAGGCACTGTATACGCTCACCGGCCACTTTATTAGGTACACCTGTTCAATTGCTTGGGTAACATAAATTGCTAATCAGCCAATCACATGGCAGCAACTCAATGCATGTAGGCATCTAGACGCGATGAAGACGACTTCCTGAAGTTCAAACCGAGCATCAGAATGGGGAAGAAAGGGTATTGAAGTGACTTTGAGCGTGGCATGGTTGGTGGTGGGTGAGTATTTCTGGGATTTTCACACACAACCATCTCTCGGGTTTACAGAGAATTGTGGGGGAAAGAGAAAATATCCAGTGAGCGGCAGTTGTGTGGAGGAAAACGCCTTCTTGACTTCAGAGGAGAATGGGGCAGACTGGTTCCAGATGATAGAAAGTCAACAGTAACTCAAATAACCATGGTATTTTTTTTAAAACAAAAGTAGTGGGACTTGAAATATGCCGAATGAGAACAAAGTTACTTTGTTCTCATTCGGCATATTTCAAGTCCCACTACTTTTGTTTTCAAAAATACCATATTCATTTACGGGATGATGCCAATGTGAACTTGAGATTGGATTTTATGACATGTCCTCTACCTTAAAACTCAAATAAGCACTCGTTACAACCAAGGTAGACAGAATACCATCTCTGAACGCACAACGACATCGAACCTTGAAGCAGATGGACTACAGCAGCAGTAGACCCCACTCCGCTCCTGTCAGCTAAGAACAGGAAACTGAGGCTGCACTTCGCACACGGGATCACCAAAACTGGACAATAGAAGATTGGAAAAAAACGTTGCCTGGTCTGATGAGTCTCGATTTCATCTACAACATTCAGATGGTGGGGTCAGAATTTGGTGCATGGATCCATCCTGCCTTGTATCACCGGTTCAGGCTGGTGGTGGTGGGGGTGTAATGGTGTGGGGGGGGGGGTATTTTCTTGGCACACTTTGGGCCCCTTTGTACCAATTGAGCATCATTTATACGCCACGTCCTACCTGAGTATTGTTGCTGACCATGGATCGACAACTCCCGTCCAAAGGTATAAGTGCAAGGTTTCGGAGCCACACGGGCCCCTTCGTCAGGCAGGTGATAAAGTGCAACAGTGTCAAAGCAGAATATAAATACATTAGCCACCAGTCAGAACATGTAAAAAAAAAATGAAAAAATGGTAACACCCCCACCCTGTGACGTCAATATGATGTCACAATCCCGCCAGAAAGCATAAAAAAGTAACAGGCATCAAAGTAACTTAAAGCGGGCAGGGGCAATAAACTCTAATATTGCGGAATACAGCCCGCATGTCTGGCGTCAGTGTATATGCACTAGATCGGGCACATCAACCCAGATGTGCCCGATCAAAACAAGCAGCCACTAGGACCCAGCGGTCATGTTACTATTCAGGAGTCCCGGCCGCCAATCACTGCGTGCCACGTATGCCGCGCATGTGCACGGCGCTCATGGCAACAGGATGACGAGAGGATACCTATCTGCGGGGCCGCCGTCGTCACGGAAAACTTGTGAAGTACGGCCGGTGTTCTGCCGAGAAAGGTCCCCCCGGTGCATAATGACCCCCCCCCCTGTACTGCGCAGGCGCAGTGCTTCCGCAGTACGAACCACAACGGAGCCGCCGAAAATAGCCGAAGCTGAACAGCTGTGAGTCAGCTGTACACGGCGCCTACGTTCCAACACTGTTTTAAGACACAGGGCCCCTCGCGGGCTTGCTTCGCTCGCTACACTTTGGGCACGGTCTCGCTTCGCTCGGCATATTTATATTCTAACTCTATGGCCACTTGGATGGTGGGGCTCGAGCCTGGACTCAGGGCAGAATGTAGTAGTGCGCAGGCGCCGTGTAGAGCTGACGATTAGCTGTTCATCTTCGGAGACTTTTGGCGGCTCCGTAGTGGTACGTACTGCGCAAGCGCTGCGCAGTACAGGGGGGGGGCATTATCCGCCGGGAGACCTTTTTCGGCAAGACACCGGCACCCCATTAGGTATACCACAGTGCAGCAGAAAGTGCAAGTGTGTAGGAGCGAGGCTAAGGAAGAGCGAGCAAAGCAAGGGAAGAGTGATACAAGAGCAGGGCAAAGATAAGAGAGCATGAGATCAAAGAGGAGATAAATAAAAACAAAAATAGAAGAAGAAATTACGAAAAGAAAAAAAGAGAAAAGGAAGGGAAAAGGGGTAGAAAACTAAAAGGAGAAAAAGAAAAGTAAAAAAAGCACCAAGGGAGAAAAGAAAAGAAAAAAAAAAAAGATAATAAAGCACAACAGACAGAAACAGTGGGAAAACAAGGGAAAAATAAAGAAGAAATTAAAAAAAAGGGGAAGAAGGACAAACGGTAAAAGGAAAAAAGGGGGGGGAAAGGGGGGGGACAGGTAAAAGAAAGGGGAAAGATAAGAAGAGAAGAAAAGAAAAACAGAAACAAGAAAAAGGTGGAGCAGGAAAGAATTACAAGAAAAAACAAGGAAATTAAACAAAAAGAATAAAAGTAAATATGAAAATAAATTGAAATAAACAAAATAGATATAATATAAATAAAAATAAATATAAAAAAATTCTAATAAAAAATAAATAAATATAAATGAAAATAAACAAATATAAATAGAAATAACAAAAATATAAATAAATATATAAAAAAAGAACACGAATAACAAAAAAAAAACGACTAGCTCCTATGTGAAGCACTCTAAGCTCATACCATGGGATAAGCTTAAGGTTGTATTAACCGGCTCCTGTACTTTTACGTCGGCAGAATGGCAAAGTAACGTACCCTTATGTTACTTTGAATTTCCCGCCGTGCGCGCGTGCGCCTGCCTGACTCGATCACCGCAGGGATACCCGTGATCGTGTCACGGAGCTCAAGAACGGGGAGATGCCAATGTAAACAGCATCTCCCCGTTCTGCCTAGTGACAGGACACTGATCGTCTGCTCCCTGTCATCGGGAGCAGCGATCAGTGTGGTGTCACACACAGCCACGCCCCCAGACAGTTAGAAACACGCCCCTAGGAACACTTACCCCCTTCCCGTCCCCTAGTGGTTAACCCCTTCACTGCCAGTGACATTTTTACAGTAATCAATGCAATTTTATAGCACTGATCGTTATATTAATGCCAATGGTCCCAAAAATGTGTCAACATTGTCCGATGTGTCCGCCATAATGTCGAAGTCATGATAAAAATCGCTGATCATTACTAATAAAAAAAAAATATTAATAAAAATGCCATAAAACTATCCCCTATTTTGTAGACGCTATAACTTTTACGTAAACCAATCAATAAACGCTGATTACGATTTTTTTTTTACCAAAAATAAGTAGAAGAATACATATCGGCCTAAACTGAGGAAAAAATATATTTTTTATATATTTTTGGGGGATATTTATTATAGCAAAAAGTAAAAAAAAATGATGTTTTTTTTTCCAAATTTACGCTTTTTTTGGTTTATAGCGCAAAAAATAAAAACCGCAGAGGCGATCAAATACCACCAAAAGAAAGCTCTATTTGTGGGAAAAAAAGGACGTCAATTTTGTTTGGGAGCCACGTCGCACGACCGTGCAATTGTCAGTTAAAGCGACTCAGTGCCGAATCACAAAAAAACGCTCCTGTCAGGAAGGGGGGTAAATCCTTCCGGGGCTGAAATGGTTAAATTCAAAATAGTTTAATGTGCAAGCCAAGGGTGGACAAATTGTCACATTCAGCTCTTATATAGTATATCGGAATATATAGAAAAAAAAACTATGTTCTTGATCATGGCGAATATATGTACACTTGCTTGATGTTTCCAGGACCCAACTGGTAATCGCTGCAGCACCCACCAGTTTATGAGCCACATTTGCCGGACACGTGTGCCATAGGAATATTGACCAGATTGTAGCTGACCATGTCCATCCCTTTATGGCTACAGTGTCCCCATCTTCTGATGGCTCCTTCCAGCAGGATAATGCACAAAGCTCAAATCACCTCACCACTGGACAAGGGGGGGGGGGGGGGCCTGTCGCTTCTCCCCAGCACAGGCTGCCATGCTGCCTCAGGTGGGTGACCTGAGGGCCTGAACAGTGAATGCTGAAACCCAGGGTTATACTAAGAGCTGACTGAGGGAGGATGTCCATGGATCATGTCTGGTATCACGGACAGAGGCGGCTCTCTAATTAGGCAAATTAGGCGGTCGCCTTAGGCCTCGCAGTCCCAGGGGCCTCGTGGCCACCTAATTTGCCTGACGTGTGTGGGAGTTGGAGGGAATGTCCACTTGAATTATTTTTCCTGTTTTGGGCGTGAGTGGGTCTTAGATTTGCCTAAGGCCTCACAAAGCCTAGAGCAGCCTCTGATCACGGAGGAAGGTGACCTGTGACCAGGGCCTTTTGGGTCCAGACCCCCTAAAGGGATCCTAGAGACTGGTTTTGCCGATTCCCCCTCTGGGTGCTACAAGTCAGCTGCTGGGTGTAGGCTAAAGGGGACACCGGCTGGTGTTTTGAAGAGTAGGGTCCATTTAATTCCTTCTATTAGAAAGGGGCTTTGCTCCATTCTGTACAGTAGGGGTAGCTGGATATTGTGGTCCACCTGTCACCCTGCCCAGCTTGGCATTCACTTCCCAGTCACTCTTGAGACAATGAACAGTCCTTATGTTTGTTTTTGTATTTTATTGAAGGATTTTGAACTTGGATAGGACAGTAGAAGATGCCGACACTCAGTAGAAGACCCCTGACACCCAGGGCTGGACGGGGACAAAAATGTGGCCCTGGATATCGTCCAGACCGGACCAGGGCACAACAAATCGGGGTACGTGAACATCAGGGCACGTTACAGAGCCAAGCACATCAGGGTACAGAGCCAAGCACATCAGGGCACAAGGCACATCAGGGTACAGGGCACAGCACATCAGGGTACAGCACATCAGGGCACATCAGGGCAGGGTACAGAGCCCAGCACATCAGCGTACAGGGCAGGGTACAGAGCCCAGCACATCAGCGTACAGGGCACATCAGGGCACATCAGGGCAGGGTACAGAGCCCAGCACATCAGCGTACAGGGCACATCAGGGCACATTACATCAGGGTACAGGGCACATCAGGGCACATTACATCAGGGTACAGGGCACATCAGGGCACGGGACGCATAGCACATCAGTGCACATCAGGTCACAGTACATCAGTGTACAGGGCACATCAGGGCACGGGGCACATAGCACATCAGGGCACATGGCACATCAGGGCACGGGGCACATAGCACATCAGGGCACATGGCACATCAGGGCACGGGGCACATAGCACATCAGGGCACATAGCACATCAGGGCACATGGCACATCAGGGCACATGGCACATGAGGGCACATCAGGGCACATGGCACATCGGGGCACATTATGGGGCACATCAGGGCACATTATGGGGCACATGGCACATTATTGATCGTTTACTAGCCTGGCCAGCATGCAGAGTAGCGCAGGTATCGCCTGGCTGTTCGCTCCCCGGCGGCCCCTCCTCTCTTCTCGTCTATCCCCATTGGCTTTTGACATCATCTGGGATAGACGAGAAGAGAGGAGGGGCCGCCGGGGAGCGAACAGCGCTGCGTGACATGAGAGAGAGAACTTATTACAGACAGGCGCTTCCAGCGCTACTCTGTGTACTGGCAAAATCTCGATCTGCCCATCAGGCGCCAGCTGACGGGGATTGGCGGGTAGATCGCTGCGGACCTCCGAGGCAAAAAGGAGGCCGCTGAAACCGGCCCACTGAGGCCATCGGCCGCCGGGAATCTACCGGTAGTTCCAATGGCCAGTCCATCCCTGCTGACACGGTGTGCTGATACTGTCACTCTTTGATGCCTGTGCTATCAGCTTCTTCCAGTACAGTTGGATTGTAAGCGCCTCCTCAGCACTGGACACCAGCATTGTGGTGTAGTCGGTGCACATAAAAAGCAATTGTGCCCTGCCGAGTACAGAAAAATGCAAAGTGTGAATGAGCCCTGAGGAATGATGTAATGGGAAATACAAAATTATTTCTGGATTATTTTGGATTTGGATGGACTGGGGAAAGCTTAGAATGCCTGTAGGGTTTACACTGCTATCTAAGGCCCCTTTCACACTGGGGCGGTGCGGGGCGGCGACGGTAAAGCAGCGCTATATTTAGCGCTGCTTTACCTTCGTTTTACCCGCGGTATGCGGCCGCTAGCGGGGTGGTTTTAACCCCCGCTAGCGGCCGCAAAAGGGTTAAAAACCTCCGCAAACCGCCGCTGCAGCGGCGGTTTGCGGGCGGTATCCCCGCGGTTTCCCATTGATTTCAATGGGAACGAGCGGTATAGGAGCGGTAAATACACCGCTCCTACACCGCTCCAAAGATGCAGCTAGCAGGACTTTTTTTACCGTCCTGCTAGCGCACCGCTCCAGTGTGAAAGCCCGCCGGCTTTCACACTGGAGTGAATGGGGCCGGTTTTTTCAGGCGGTGTACAGGCGCTATTTTTAGCGCTGTACCGCCTGAAAACCGCCCCAGTGTGAAAGGGGCCTAAGAGAGAGAGAGATTTCCAACCACTTTCTAGACATGTGCAATTCGTTTCGTTTTTTTTTTGTTTTTCGTTAAAATTCGTTATATTCGTTCATTCGTTATCGTACAAATGAACAAACGATTCGCTAAAAATTTTAACGAATCGTTCGAATCGAACGAATCCGAAAAACAACAAAAATCCGAAATAACCAAATTAGAAACAACGAAACTACGAAAGAAGAAAATCCGAAAAATGAAAACAGGAACAACGAAAATCAAAATGAACGAAAAAATTCGTACATTCGTAACTTTTTTTTTTTTTTTTTTCATTCGTAATTTTCCGTGTCTCTTACAATGGCGCTGCTTAACGTGCTTCGATTGGATTGAACGAAAAAATTCGTACATTCGTACCTTTTTTTTTCTTTTTTCGATTCGTCATTTTCCGTGTCTCTTACAATGGCGCTGCTTAACGTGCTTCGAATGGATTGAACGAAAAAATTCGTACATTCGTAACTTTTTTTTTTTTTTTTCGATTCCTCATTTTCCGTGTCTCTTACAATGGCGCTGCTTAACGTGCTTCGAATGGATTGAACGAAAAAATTCGTACATTCGTAACTTTTTTTTTTTTTTTCATTCGTAATTTTCCGTGTCTCTTACAATGGCGCTGCTTAACGTGCTTCGAATGGATTGAACGAAAAAATTCGTACATTCGTACCTTTTTTTTTCTTTTTTCGATTCGTAATTTTCCGTGTCTCTTACAATGGCGCTGCTTAACGTGCTTCGAATGGATTGAACGAAAAAATTCGTACATTCGTAACTTTCTTTTCGATTCGTAATTTTCCGTGTCTCTTACAATGGCGCTGCTTAACGTGCTTCGAATGGATTGAACGAAAAAATTCGTACATTCGTAACTTTTTTTTTCGATTCGTAATTTTCCGTGTCTCTTAAAATGTAATAATAGCATGCACATTACATACAATTATGAATTTACGAATCTACGAAAACAATGTTACGAAGGTACGAATAAATCAATCTAACGAAAGTACGAATGTAACCAAATCTACGAAAATACGAATGCGTCCGAATTTCGAATAAACGAAAATTAAACTAACGGAAAAACAAATCAACGAAATAATAACTCTTACGAAAATACGAATCGTTACGAATACGATCACCGACGACTTACGAATTTACGAATGAATGAAGAGGGTATGTGGCGCTAACCCTTAAGTAAATCAATAAATAATCTAAAATGACCAGTTTGCAAAGCTCAGAGTATCCGAAAGATGAGTGACCTTTCACACAAATAAATATATAAAAACATAAAATAATGAACTAAATAGATAAAATTCCTTAGTAGCAATACACATAAAACATTGAATAAATATAAGACGTGTGTAAAAAATGAAAAAATATTCAATAAAAGTGATGGTGCTAAAATAACCGTGCTGAAATAAATATATGTGCTGGGGTAAAAATGATGATGGAGTTGGGTTAAAAATAGTGAACACGAAATCTTCTAGCAATAAAAGGTGCACAGTGCAACGTGCAAAATATGTGAATAGAGAACCAATAAAGAACCGATAAATTGGTTCTGAAAGTGAAAGGGAATTGCAAGGAAATCGCAAGGGGAATGAATGATAGAATGTGCAGAAATATCCAAAATAATGACAAAGTGACCATACAGATGAAAAGAGTGTGTCACTGTAGGTATGGTATAATCAGATGATACCAAAACAATAATATCGCTGAAAAAAATATATAAAAAATAAAAGTAAAATTTGGTGCACTACAAGTCCCAGCTTTTAAAAAAAAAAAAAAAAAAAAAATGGCGGAAAATAAACGATAAAGTCCACAATCTGGAAAAATGAAGAGCATAAGGCGAATTTACGAATCGTTACGAATCAACGGAAACGAAAGAAACAAAACGAAAATAACCAGATTTTTCTATTGTGCGCATGTCTACCACTTCCTATCCCATTGACAACGGTTTCACCAGACAGGAAATGAGGGAAAATCTACAACAGAGTTCCCGGGAGACGGAAGTAGCCGCCGGGGGACCAGACGGTTAAGCCCTCCAGTATCCATCAGGCACAGAGATATCACCTTTGGATGGACTGAATAACGCACTGTCTTTCTCTTTGTGTTTATTTCAGAACTGTGGAATGAAGACTTTGATCCAATACAAGAGCAGCAGCTCAATGGAAGTAGAGCCATGTTATGGGGAGCCCCTATTATGGCTGCTTATGATTGTGCCTATTGTGGTGGTAATTGCCATAATAATTGTATGCATATACTGCTGTATTAAGACCAGGTAAGAAAAGACCCAGCTCCATATAGTGTATGTTAAAAGGCCAACCTTGAGCAACATCCTATTAATAGGTTTAGAGCAGGGGGGGTCCTCAAACCTTAAAAAAAAGAAATCATTTCACTGTTGGGGGCCACATTGTGGCCAGTAGGAGTAAACTTAATTGCCCTGGTGTTGGAGTTTAGTGGGAGTAAAAAATGCCTCAAAATCAGTAAGTGTAAAATATGCCCCTATGTCAGTAGTCGTGGGAATAGAGATGCCCTTTCCTCAGGTGTCTTAGGAATAAAGATACCCCTTATGCCAACGGTCGTGGAAATAAAAAATGCCCCTACATCAGTAGTTGTAGGCGTAAAGAAGCACCCTTTTTCCAAAGGTCATGGAAATAAAGATGCCTCCACATCATCGCTCTTGGGATTAAATATGCCCCTACAACACTAGAGCAGAGATGCCCGTTATGTTGGTGGTCATGGGAGTAAAGTTGCCCTTATGGAATCAAACATGCCATCACGTAAGTAGTCATGGGAGAAAATATGCCCCTTTCCTAAGTGGTTTTAGGAATAAAAATGCCCCCTACACCAATAGTCGTGGGAGTAAAGACGCCCTCATGTCAGTGGTCTTGGCAGTAAAGAAGCCCCCTATGTCAGTGGCTGTGGGAGTAAAGGTGCCACTGCAGTATGCCAGTGGTCATGGGAGTGACCATGCCCTTATGGAAGTAAATATGCCATTATATTAGAGGCTGTGGGAGTAAAGATGTCCTTACCGAAGTAACAATGTCCCTATGTCAGTGGTCATGGGAGTAAAACTGCCCCTTCCTGAGTGGTCTTAGGAATAAAAATGCGGAAAAAATGTAGGCTAAACAAAAAAAACACACATAAGTATATAATACTAGGGAGGGGAATTTTTTACAGTCTACGCCACATCCTATAATAGAGAGAGTGGAGAGGGGGTCCCCTGTGGGTTGGACTTTAAAGGCGTAGGATTGTTAACCCCAGATAAAATAGAAATTAATGTAAATTGAAAAAACGTTTATTGCAAAAGATGTAGTACATAAAACAGTAGAAGATTTCACATATGTAACAATATAAACCGTAAAAAGACAAAAAACAGTAAAAAGAGAGCCCTACGAAATAAAACATATATGTATGTATCGGGTTAACAAATAATTCCCTTTATAGCATTGATAATGCATATAAGACCGACAGGTATAGATCAGTGATCTTATATGCATTATCAATGCTATAAAGGGAATTATTTGTTAACCTGATACATACATATATGTTTTATTTCGTAGGGCTCTCTTTTTACTGTCCGACCCCAGTGTGTTCTACAGGCGCCCCCCAAACGATCGCTCCCTCTGGGATAGACGCACTATATCCAACTGTTGGAGCAATTACTGAGCTCCAGTTGGCTGATGGGCATCCATATATATTTGGTATCCAACTGACCTCCTTTGAGGTTGTAAAGTGAAGAAGCTCCTCCTTCCAGCCGTTACTTTTAATCCTACTGGAACGTCTCTTTATTTGGTGTGCTCTCCATGTGAGTTTTGTTCTATTTTGTTTTATTTGTATTTGTATGAATCTTTTTGATTCAGTAGATGTAGTCATTTGTACGAAGATTTGCATTTCTGACATATCACCTGACTTTGACATTTTTCTATATATAATAGGAATGGTGTTATAGTCTCACCTCTGAGGAAGGAGGAAATCAGTAATATCCGAAACGCGTCGGTGTGAGAAAATGACATATACGCATTCATAGCTTGTATTGTATCACCAAGTTTTGTTGAAACAGTCTCCAGGTGTTTTATATTGTTACATATGTGAAATCTTCTACTGTTTTATGTACTACATCTTTTGCAATAAACGTTTTTTCAATTTACATTAATTTCTATTTTATCTGGGGTTAACAATCCTACGCCTTTAAAGTCCAACCCACAGGGGACCCCCTCTCCACTCTAGGAATAAAAATGCCTCCTACATCAGTGGTCATGGGAGTAAGGATGCCCCTACATCAGTGGTCATGGGAGTAAGGATGCCCCTACATCAGTGGTCATGGGAGTAAGGATGTCCCTACATCAATGGTCATGGGAGTAAGGATGTCCCTACATCAGTGGTCATGGGAGTAAGGATGTCCCTACATCAGTGGTCATGGGAGTAAGGATGTCCCTACATCAGTGGTCATGAAGTAAGGATGTCCCTACATCAATGGTCATGGGAGTACAATTGCCCCTTCCTCTGTGGTCTTAGAAATAAAGATGCCTCCTACACCAATGGTCACGGGAGTAAGCATGCCCCTACGTCAGTGGTTGTGGGAGTAAACTTATGGAAGTAAAGTTGACATTACGTCAATAGCTGTGGGAGTAAAATTGCCCCTTCCACAGTTCTTTTAGGAATAAAGATGCCCCCTACATCAATAGTTATGGAAGTAAGGATGCCCCTATATCAATGGTCATGGGAGAAAAGATGTCCTTACTCTAGTGGTTTTAGGAGTAAAGATGCCCCTATGTCAGTGGGAGTAAGAAAAATGCCTGTGTATTGGTGGTATGTGGGAGTAAATAAATGCCTCATGCTGGTGGCAGTGTTGGGGCCAGGGCCATTAGCATCCAAGACCATAAAGCCAGATTGAAGGGTCAACCAATGGGTCATAAGTGGCCCAGGAGGCCACAGTTTACTGTTTTAGCAGTTTTAGGAGCCCCCTTGTATTTTCGGATGTATTCTTCAACCAACAAAACTGTAACAATTGTTCTTATTGTTATCCTCTACAGAAGGAGAAGAAAAGCTGAACAAATTGTTTGGAAGAGGTGAGTCCTTTTTACCTTCCTAAATATTCACAATTTACAGGGAATTAAAAATTCAGAACACTCTATTATGCAAGTGATCACAAACATGTGTGTAACCCCACCCTCAAGAATATTATAAATAAATTAAGTTATATGTATTAATTATAAATATATTATTATTATTTATAATTAATTGTATTTATATATCTATATAAATAAATGTATCTATCTATCGATATATATAAATATATATATATATATATATATATATATATATATATATATATATATATATATATATATATATATATATATATATATATATATATATATATATATATATATATTCACATATATATATATATATATATATATATATATATATATATATATATATATATATATATTTATTATTGCTAATATTAATAATAATATATTTATAATATAATATATATATATATATATATATATATATATATTATATATAAATAAGTGTATACATTAATACAATTATTTTATAAATAATAATAATATAAAATAATATATTTATAATTATATATATCTAAATAAATGTATAAAATAATACAATTAATTATAAATAATAATATTAACAATAATAAAAATAATAATATATATATATATATATATATATATATATATATATATATATATATATATATATATATATATATATATATATATATATATATATATATAAAAATTATAAATATATTATATAAATATATTATTATTGATATTATTATTAATAATAATAATAATAACAATAATGATGATATATTTATAATTAATACAATTATAAATAATAAATAATAATAATAATACAAAATAAGTTGTATATATATATATATATATATATATATATATATATATATATATATATATATATATATATATATATATATATACATAATTAATTATGAATAATAACAATAATAATAATAATATTTAGCTTGATTTAATACTGTATTGGTTTACTTATATTGTATTTTATTATTGTTTGTATAGCACCAACAGCATGCACAGCACTTTACAAAATAAAGGGAGACAGTATAGCTGCAATATATTTCAATACAAGAGTTACCAGAAGGTCCTGGTCATCACAGCTTACAATCTAAAAGCTGAACTCCAGGAAAACAGCTAATTACAAAGTTCAAATATACATATGTAATCTGTCTTATCTGCCAAAGTATATGCAATTGATCCAGCCACTTCTGTGGTATGTACACATCTGCCAGACTGGAGGGTGGTACCGCTTTCTCTGTTAGAGCTATGGAATACAGACAGTGGTGTCACCTACCCACCTCCAACACAGGTATAGGTCATTATCTGTGCTCACTTTATCTTTTCCTCCTGTCAGCATGTTCCCTGTAAGCACATGTGCATGAAACACAGCCTGATTGGCTCCTAGTAGTGACCCTTCCTTCCTGCTTTGCACCCATGGCAGGAAGCAGATACCAAGACAGATTACTACCTCTGCTTTGACTTTTGCCCATGTGTGGGCATTCCTAAACACTGCATTCAATTTATATCCAATCAGGCCGACCTTCACATTACATAGATCTATGAGACATCAGATTGGACTATGTGTGGTCAGCTGACTTGTCACATTGGTAATGGGTTTGTCTTTTTATCAGTGCTCTTCAGATATATTCACCGATTCTGCCAGCTTCATCCACACATCAAGTCGGTTTCCAAGAGGACCTCTGGATAGGAAAGCCTACTCCACTGATCTCTAGGAAAGAGGAGAAAAAGTAACGAGAAAATTACGTCTGTGCAAATTTTATTTAAGTTGGAACTCTGAAATGTTCTTCAAGAGGGCTTCCCATTCTACAAGTTAACCACTTGACCTCCGTCAAAAAAACAACAATATTTTGTACTTTCTGCTATAAAAACATATCCACTAAAAATCAAATAAAAAAAAATCAAATGTATTCATCAATTTTGGTCAATATGTATTTTGATACATATACAGTCATCAGTGCTAAAAATATACACTGTCACTGTACTAATGACACTGGCGGGGAAGGAGTTAACATCAGGGGAGATCAAAGGGTTAAATGTGTGCCTAGGGAGGGCTTTCTAACTGTGAAGGAGGTGCTCTGACTGCTTGAAGACATGGATCAGTGTTCCTCCTTCACAGGATCACAGGCTCCATGTCTTCTGTACTCGCAGAACGACAGTCTGCTTTGTTTACATAGGCAGGCTGTCACTCTGCCAGAGTCCCGAACAATTGGCGGGTCCCAGCAGACATCGGGTCTGCGGGACACACTGATCGACTCTCACTCTGTAAAATCACAGCAGGAGTGAGCCGCCAGCGGCACATGCTCGCGCCTGAAACCCGGAAGTGCAGAATCACATACGCAGTATCTCACAAAAGTGAGTACACCCCTCACATTTTTGTAAATATTTTCTTCTATTTTTTCATGTGACAACACTGAAGAAATGACACTTGTCTACAATGTAAAGTAGTGAGTGTACAGCTTGTATAACAGTGTAAATTTGCTGTCCCCTCAAAATAACTCAACACACAGCCATTAATGTCTAAACCGCTGGCAACAATAGTGAGTACACCCCTAAGTGAAAATGTCCAAATTGGGCCCAATTAGGTGTCATGTGACTCATTAGTGTTACAAGGTCTCAGGTGGGAATGGGGAGCAGGTGTGTTAAATTTGGTGTTATCGCTCTCACTCTCTCATTCTGGTCACTGGAAGTTCAACATGGCACCTCATGGCAAAGAACTCTCTGAGGATCTGAAAAAAAGAATTGTTGCTCTACATAAAGATGGCCTAGGCCAGTGATAGCGAACCTTGGCACCCCAGATGTTTTGGAACTACATTTCCCATGATGCTCATGCACTCTGCAGTGTAGTTGAGCATCATGGCAAATGTAGTTCCAAAACATCTGGGGTGCCAAGGTTCGCCATCACTGGCCTAGGCTATAAGAAGATTGCCAAGACCCTAAAACTGAGCTGCAGCACGGATGCCAGGGCAGGGCTTACCATTGGGCTTGACTGTGTTCAAGCCCATGGGCCCCGCCCAATAGGGGCCCCGCCGAGATACATAGTGTGCTCGGCTCCGCTCAGTCACGCCCAGTCCTGCCCTATGATGGACATAACACAGGGACTGGGCGTGACTGTGAGCCGAGCCGAGTACACTAGGCTACTCTCCGATCTGCGAGAGGACCCGAAAGCCCCTGAGAGGACCCGAGAGCCACCGAGAGGACACAAGAGCCGCCGAGAGGACCTGAGAGCCGCTGAGATACACAGGACTCTATATCCCGGCAGCGCCATTTTTAAACTTCAAGACTGCAAAGACAAGGCTGCAAATGACACTGGGGCATGGCTGCAGATGGACACTGATAAGGCTGCATTGATGGGCATTTAAATGTAAATTAAATGTTTTTTTATTTATTTTTTCTTTAAAATTCCCTCCTAAACTTGGGGTGCGTGTTATATGCCGGCGCGTGTTATACGCCGATAAATACGGTAATGTATAGAAGGTAGGGCCCGAAAGTGACTCAAGCCCAGGGGCCCCCACCACCTTAAGTCCTGCCCTGACGGTGGCCAACACCATACAGCGGTTTAACAGGACACAACACATACAGATTACAGTACTGTATAAAAAAAATACACATCCCCTTTGTCCCTAGTGGTCTGCCCAGTGCCCTGCATGCCATTTTATATAATAACATTTTTTTTTTTCTGCCTGGAAACTGGAGATTGTCCATAGCAACCAAAAAGTGTCCCTTTATGTCAAAAGTGGTTTTAGACCAGCTAGAAAACAGCGATAAAAAATTAGAATCACAATTCTTCATCAAACACTAAATTTAATGACAGCGACTATTCTGCAACTGAGCAAATTTCAGTGTTTTTGATTTGATTACATTATTGAATCATTTTTATATATATTTTTATTATATTATAATTTATGATTTTGTGTTTCAAACTTTATCATACCCGGGATGTCTACTAGACTCTGGTTCGGACAGATTTAAGTGAGTTATTCATAAGAATTGCCTACAATAAAAAAAAGCCAAATTTCCATGCAAAATAATTGTACCGCTTTCAGCACAAAATTCCAGCCAGAATCATACCGCCAGGGAGGTTAAGGGAAAAAAATCTGTGAAAACACAAAAGCTGCTGCTCAAGATGTTATACTACACCAATAAATAAAGAAAAAAGGGGGGAGCTGCGCTAAATAAATTGACCACACCAAATAATACACCTAAATATATAGTGTGCTAACTATATAAAAAATAAATGATAAATGTTACCATGCAGTGAAATGATAGCAATATCAAATTAATTTACCTCACCAAAATATTAATTTAGTGCTTAACGTGCAAATTACTAGTAAGAATATCATATAGTAAATAATTCTGATGAGAATGAACCAAAATAATTATTACTTATAAGATAATATAAAACAGTTAATGTTCCTAAATTAATATTAAATCATAAAACATAAAGAAATATCAATCAAGAAAGTCCACATCATAAAGTGTCCCAAATGGAAACAGTGAAAATTCTGAATGTCCAAAATCCTCTGTGAGTATCATAAGCAGTGACTTCAAAGCAAACTAATGAGTGAAAAGAACCTCCACCACGGAGACACGCTGCCTGCTTACCAGAGCTCGGTGGTCCCTTATTACAGGGGACCACACTGCGCAGATGGCTCTAACCCCAGCCTGGGATACAACGTGGCACGGTTCTGGACTCCTTAGCCCCAAATAGGATATCTCCACTTGCAACTGCTATGAACCCGGAAATTTCACCAGCTCCGGAACGTCCACAGGATAACAGGTATACAGCAGGTACCCAAAAGGATAAAAATAACTTTCATAGCATAAAATCCTTAGGACGTTTATTGTAAAAAGTAAATATAAAATACACACATAAATAAATTCACACTTACGAAAAAGTAGATGTATAACAGCAAAAAGCGAGCCGGCCGGTCTCGCGAACAGCCCGTGGTTTCCGGGACTTTGGCGTATTGCCGTGACGTCAGTGCATCGCTCCCTACGCATTTCGTCACTAGTAGGACGTCGTCACGGGGCACCCAGTTTGCTTTGAAGTCACTGTTTATGATATTCACAGAGGATTTTGGACATTCAGAATTTTCACTGTTTCCATTTGGGACACTTTATGATGTGTGGACTTTTTTGATTTCTTTTGTCTTATGATGTAATATTAATTTGGGAACATTAACTGTTTTATATTATCTTATAAGTAATAATTATTTCGGTTCATTCTCATCAGAATTATTTACTATATGATATTCTTACTAGTAATTTGCACGTTAAGCACTAAATTAATATTTTGGTGAGGTAAATTAATTTGATATTGCTGTCATTTCACTGCATGGTAACATTTATCATTTATTTTGTATATATTTAGCACACTATAGATTCAGGTGTATTACTTGGTGTGGTCAATTTATTTAGCGCAGCTCCCCCCTTTTTTCTCCACTCAGAACAGGCCTCGCCATGGTCCACCAAAGAAGTTGAGTGCACGTGCTCAGCGTCATATCCAGAGGTTGTCTTTGGAAAATAGACGTATGAGTGCTGCCAGCATTGCTGCAGAGGTTGTAGGGGTTGGGGGTCAGCATGTCAGTGCTCAGACCATACGCCGCACACTGCATCAAATTGGTCTGCATGGCTGTCGTCACAGAAGGAAAATGATAATTTAAAGATATTAATTTGCAAACCAAAGTTATGGTGGTGGGAGTGTCATGGTCTGGGGCTGCATGAGTGCTGCCGGCACTGGGGAGCTACAGATCATTGAGGGAACCATGAATGCCAACATGTACTGTGACATACTGAAGCAGAGCATGATCCCCTCCCTTCAGAGACTGGGCCACAGGGCAGTATTCCAACATGATAACGACCCCAAACACACCTCCAAGATGACCACTGCCTTGCTAAAGGAGCTGAGGGTAAAGGTGATGGACTGGCCAAGCATGTCTCCAGACCTAAACCCTATTGAGCATCTGTGGGACATCCTCAAACGGAAGATGGAGGAGCGCAAGGTCTCCAACATCCACCAGCTCCGTGATGTCATCATGGAGGAGGGGAAGAGGACTCCGGTGGCAACCTGTGAAGCTCTGGTGAACACTGAACTCCATGCCCAAGAGGGTTAAGGCAGTGCTGAAAAATATTGATGGCCACACAAAATATTGACACTTTGGGCCCAATTTGGACATTTTCACTTAGGGGTGTACTCACTTTTGTTGCCAGCGGTTTAGACACTAATGGCTGTGTGTTAAGTTATTTTGAGGGGACAGCAAATTTTGGAATCTTTGCCCTGGTAGCCATGAGGGTCATTTGTATATGATGGCTCTTTGCTGTGGCCATTATGATGACCAGAAATATTGACAGAACCCGTATTGTTATAGGAAGTGTGAGGCTGCCTTCACACAACCAATAATTAGATATCACGGAGGTGTTGTGTTTGGCCACCACAATCCCACTTACACTAAAACTCAACTGTCACTTTATTAGGTACACCTTGCTAGTACCGGTTGGACCCAGGGGTGTATTTTGGTTTTGTGATGCCCTAGGCAAGACTAAAATCAGGCGCTCTCCCCAATAAGCAGAAATGATGTGCTGTAACCTCTAGCAACCAGTCAGTGAGAGGTAATGATACACTGTAACCTCTAGCAACCAGTCAGTGAGTGGTAATGATACACTGTAACCTCTAGCAACCAGTCAGCGAGTGGTAATTATACACTGTAACCTCTAGCAACCAGTCAGTGAGCGGTAATGATACACTGTAACCTCTGGCAACCAGTCAGTGAGCGGTAATGATACACTGTAACCTCTAGCAACCAGTCAGCGAGTGGTAATTATACACTGTAACCTCTAGCAACCAGTCAGTGAGCGGTAATGATACACTGTAACCTCTGGCAACCAATCTCAATCACTGTCTGATCTGATTCAGTAAACTGATTTTAAGTCTAGCTGCTTTTTATTGTATGTCTCAAAGCAGGTGGTGAGCGAAACTGCATGGGGGGGGCCAAAAAATATTTTTTGCCCAGGGTCCAATCAATGTTAAAAACGGCCCTGACTACAGAACGTGTTCCTTAGGAAGCCATGTTCAATGAACTGTAGTACAAATCTGCAAAATGCAAAAAGCACTAAAAATCCCCCCCCCCCATGTAAATTTGCCCCACCCCTTCCTGTTAAATGGATGAGACTACTTCGAAAATTGAAGGACTAAAAGTTCCAGTATGAACCCCTGACCTAGCAGTCCTTCACTAGTTGACTAATTCATATCCTCAGGTCTGAGGGGTTCATGCTGGGACCTGCAGTCCTTCACTTTTGGGGGTCACATCCCTAGATCTCGCAGGTTCACGCTGGAACCTGTAGTCCTTCACAAGTTGGGGGGGGGGCATGTTGCATCCTCAGCTCTGAGGGTCTCATGCTGGGACCTGTAGTCCTTCACTTTTGGGGGTCACATCCCTAGATCTCGCAGGTTCACGCTGGAACCTGTAGTCCTTCACAAGTTGGGGGGGGGGGCATGTTGCATCCTCAGCTCTGAGGGTCTCATACTGGGACCTGTAGTCCCTCACATTTAGGGGGGGTCACATCCCCCAAAAGTGAAGAACTACAACTTCCAACATAACCTCCTTCGATCTAAGGATGTGACTCCCTCCAAAATTGATGGAATACAAGTCCCACCATGAACCCCTAAAATCTAAGGATATATCCCTATTGATCTCACGGATTCATGCTGGGACCTGTAGTCCTTCATTAGGAGGGTGGGATCAGTGGCAGTGGGGGGGTGAATGCTAGTGCTCGGCGGATGGTTCAGTGTCAGTGCTTGGGAGGGTGGGGTCAGTGTCAGTGCTTGGGGGAGATGGGTTCAGTGTCAGTGCTTGGGGGGGATAGGGTCAGTGTCAGTGCTTGGGGGGATGGGTTCAGTGTCAGTGCTTGGGGGGATGGGTTCAGTGTCAGTGCTTGGGGGGATGGGTTCAGTGTCAGTGCTTGGGAGAGATGGGTTCAGTGTCAGTGCTTGGGGGGGGTGGGTTCAGTGTCAGTGCTTGGGGGGGATGGGGTCAGTGTCAGTGCTTGGGGGCGGTGGGTTCAGTGTCAGTGCTTGGGGGGGATGGGGTCAGTGTCAGTGCTTGGGGGAGATGGGTTCAGTGTCAGTGCTTGGGGAGATGGGTTCAGTGTCAGTGCTTGGGGAGGGGGTTCAGTGTCAGTGCTTGGGGGGTGGGGTCAGTGTTTGGGGGAGATGGGTTCAGCGTCAGTTCAGTGCTTGGGGGGATGGGTTCAGTGTCAGTGCTTGGGGGGTCAGTGCTTGGGGGGATGGGTTCAGTGTCAGTGCTTGGGGGGTCAGTGTTTGGGGGGAGATGGGTTCAGCGTCAGTGCTGGGGGGGGGGGTGGGTTCAGTGTCAGTGCTTGGGGGGGATGGGTTCAGTATCAGTGCTTGGGGGGGTGGGGTCAGTGTTTGGGGGAGATGGGTTCAGCGCCATTGCTTGGGGGCAAAAGACAAGGTGCCTCTAAGTGTAGACGTTTTTGTAAAACATTTTAAATTGGCAACTGAGTAGTAAGTAACAAGCACATCAGGATGTGGTCCCAGCAAAGGGTAAGTCCAACGGTGACGATCCTGCTTCCTGGGTCCTTCACATGCGAACGATGTCTTCACTGTAGCCACCTCTGGTGTAAGGAAGCCGGCTGCGGTTGGGAGACGCAAAGCGAGGCGTGAGGCGCAGTAGGAAAGGATGGCAAGGGAGGATGATGTCACGCGCTATACGACGCGTTTCGTGAGAATGCGCGCTCCTTTCTCAAGCTGACTACCAAGGCGGACTCTCCAAGACGTATGGAGATTTTGCTCCATAGTGACATGATAGCATCACGCAGTTCATGATCCATCAAGTGCAGTTGCACTCTGCAAGAGCAGTTGCTCCAGAGCTTAGTAAATGAGCAGAAGCTCTGCTGACTTCCATCATCCAATCATTCCTATCGGTTATAGAAAAACGGTTATATAGAAAAACCAATGTGCAAAATAAATACAATACAGTGCATATATGAACAATACAATTTCATAAAACACAATAAAGTGCTGATGTGAAGAAGTAAATGTGCAAATAATCACAATAAAATTCCATAAAGAGATAAAATAAATGTGCAAATAATCGCAATAAAATTCCATAAAGAGATAAAATAAATGTGCAAATAATCGCAATAAAATTCCATAAAGCACAACGGATTGCTGTGCACAATAGAAATAGTGAAGTATCGGCGTAAAAGTAGCCGTAACTAAAGAAGATGATATATATATAAAATAAAATAAAATATAGAGTCCAAAATGTGAATAGCCTGACTATATTTTATATATATATATATATATATATATATATATATATATATATATATATATATATATATATATATATATATATATATATATATAAAATAAAATAAAATAAAATATAGTCAGGCTATTCACATTTTGGACTCTATATTTTATTTTATTTTATATATATATCATCTTCTTTAGTTACGGCTACTTTTACGCCGATACTTCACTATTTCTATTGTGCACAGCAATCCGTTGTGCTTTATGGAATTTTATTGCGATTATTTGCACATTTATTTTTATCTCTTTATGGAATTTTATTGCGATTATTTGCACATTTATTTTATCTCTTTATGGAATTTTATTGCGATTATTTGCACATTTATTTTATCTCTTTATGGAATTTTATTGAGATTATTTGCACATTTATTTTATCTCTTTATGGAATTTTATTGCGATTATTTGCACATTTATTTTATCTCTTTATGGAATTTTATTGCGATTATTTGCACATTTATTTTATCTCTTTATGGAATTTTATTGAGATTATTTGCACATTTACTTCTTCACATCAGCACTTTATTGTGTTTTATGAAATGTTATTGTTCATATATGCACTGTATTGTATTTATTTTGCATATTTCGTTTTTTCTATACAACCGTTTTTCTTTAACCGATAGGAGCGCAGCACCACCTACTGCTTTTAATTTTTTTTGGTTAGAGTTTGACCCTTGCGGTGCCTGCAGCACCTTTTACATACACTGTTTACATTTCCTATTAGCGCAGGACTACCCAATCTTTACATCAACCAATCATGTGCAAGCAAAAATGCAGTTTTTTTTTATTTTCCTTGCATGTGATTGGGATATTCTTTGCAAAGTGAAGCTTTACCTCATTTACTAAGCTCTGGGGCAACCGCCCTTGCAGAGTGCAATTGCACTTTGCAAGGTGCCCAGTCTATTGGCCTTTAGTAAATCAACCCCATTGTGTTTTTTTATTTTTTTTCAAAATGTTTAGTATTTTTTCGTTTTCATAATAAAAAATAAAAAAAAACGCAGAGGTGATCAAATTCCACCAAAATAAAGCTCTATTTGTCTGAAAAAAATGTTTTGAATACAGTGTTGCATGACCGCGCGATTACTGGTTAAAGTAGTGCATTGCTGAATAGCAAAAAAAATAGTCTGGTCATGGGGGGAGGGGCCTTCCGGAGGTTAAAATAAACATAGAAGGAAAACAACAAGGAAAGTTTTGAGTTCCTGAAAGTGACGAGTTTACAGGAAATGAGATGAATCATCTATGACTGGACACAGCTGGTTACAGAGATCTTGGAAGTAACTGTGCCTGACATAACATGGAATCTGTAAAGTTCATTCACAGTTTAATATCCAGGCAGAGAATCCCGGGCCGGCTGCCTTCTCCCAATTGTTCCGGTTTATCGGCCGGCATTCATCGTCTTCATCTGGTCAGGTAAGTCCCGTATTAAGCTAGTCATTTTTTATTTATTTTTTAACCTACACCCAGTGCCTGAAATGCACCAACAAAATGATTAACCTCTTGCTTACCGGGCACCTAAACCCCCATCCTGCCCAGACCGATTTTCAGCTTTCGGCGCTGACGCACTTTGAATGACAATTGCGCGGTCATACAACACTGTACCCAAATGACAGTTTTATCATTTTTTTCCCACAAATAGAGATTTCTTTTGGTGGTATTTAATCACAGCTGTGGGTTTTTATTTTTTGCTAAACAAACAAAAAAAGATGGAAAATTAAAAATAAAAAATAAAAATCATGTTTAATAGTTTGTTATAAAATTTTGCAAACAGGTAATTTTTCTGCTTCATTGATATGCGCTGATGAGGCGGCACTGGTGGGCACTGATAGGCTGCACTGGTGGGCACTGATAGGCTGCACTGGTGGGCACTGATAGGCTGCACTGGTAAGCACAGATAAGGTGGCACTGATGGGGACAGATAAGTCGGTACTAATGGGCACAGATAAGATGGCACTGATGGGCACGGATGGGTGGCACGGATGGGTGGCACGGATGGGTGGCACAGATGGGCACTGATAGATGGCACTGATGGGCACTGATAGATGGCACTGATAGGTGGCACTGATGGGCACTGATAGGTGGCACTGATAGGCTGCACTGGTAAGCACAGATAAGGTGGCACTGATGGGGACAGATAAGTCGGTACTAATGGGCACAGATAAGATGGCACTGATGGGCACGGATGGGTGGCACAGATGGGTGGCACAGATGGGCACTGATAGATGGCACTGATGGGCACTGATAGGTGGCACTGATGGGCACTGGTAGGTGACACTGATGAGCACTGGTAGGTGACACTGATGAGCACTGGTAGGTGACACTGATGTGCAGCACTGTAAAGGCACATTGTGGGCACTGGCACTGTGGGCACTGACAGATGGCACTGTGGGCACTGACAGGTGGAGCTGGTGGGCACTGGTAGGCGGCACTTGTAGGGGGCACAGACGGGCACCGTGGAGCCGGGGAACTGCCGCCGGTGATCAGGACTAATGTCCCTCTCACTGCCGCCGGTGATCGACTTTTTTTTTTTCTCTTCGCGCTGTCAGCGCGAGAAGGAAAAATAGCCGATTACCGGCTCTGTTGATATCACATGATCAGCTGTCATTGGCTGACAGCTGATCACGTGGTAAGGGGTCGGGATCGACCCCTTACTCGGATCTGTGATCCAGCGAGTCTCACAGACTCGCTGATCAAAGAGCGCGCCGCGAGCGCCCTTCAGGGGGCGCGCAGACCGCTCGTGAAAGGGACGTCGTCAATAGACGTAGTCCCGGCAAGTTAGATCCGCGCTGTAGCCGTCATTCGGCTATAGCGCGGATCTCAGGTGGTTAAAGCGGTATTATTAAACCCAAATGCAAACTTTTATTATATTGCAGCTTACCATTTCTTAGAGGTGGCAGCTGCATTAGTCTTCTCTTTTAGGCTTGTTTTCTTCTATTTTCATCTGGTGATCCAGACAGCAAATCAGTTGTTTTTCAACAGAACAAGCTCTCTTGCAGATGTACCAGTTACATAGTTACATAGTTTGTCAGGTTGAAAAAAGAAACAAGTCCATCCAGTTCAACCACAAAAAAAAAAATAAACAATATCGTACAATACCATATACCCCATTCTATTCCAACAGTTGATCCAGAGGAAGGCGAAAAACCCCAGCAGCGCATGCTCCAATCTGCTAAAGCAGGGGGAAAAATCCCTTCCAGTTCCTCCATGCCTCTTATCAGTTTGGTTGCCCTTCTCTGCACTTTCTCCAGTTCCCTGATATCCTTTTTGAGAACTGGAGCCAAAAACTGAACTGCATATTCCAGATGAGGTCTTACTAATGATTCGTACAGGGG
The DNA here is from genome assembly GCA_028564925.1 of Lithobates sylvaticus. NCBI lineage: Eukaryota > Metazoa > Chordata > Amphibia > Anura > Ranidae > Lithobates > Lithobates sylvaticus. Next base: position 9,079,449 of record CM053035.1, read on the forward strand.
GGTAAAATGATATCTCTCTCTCTGGAGTCCATACCTCTCGCTTTGGAAACCGCAGCTTGGCATTGCATGTTATTATTGAGCTTATGATCTACCAGTTAAAGTGTTACGAAACCCAGGAGCCTGCAGTCACTATCTTGAATAAGCACTCCCTGTAGTGTGAAACGCGTCAGTTGTTGTCACTTCTTGCTGTGATGTCATTTGTAGTGTTCCTGTGTTTTTTTTTTTTTTAAATAAAGGCACTGAATTTGTTTTGGAGTGCAGCTGTCCAGAGTCTTCTAAATACCTACATTGCCTGCAGTCACTATATCTGATCTCCCCAGGACCCTGCATTCACTATATCTGGTCTCCCCAGGACCCTGCATTCACTATATCTGGTCTCCCCAGGAGCCTGCATTCACTATATCTGGTCTCCCCAGGACCCTGCATTCACTATATCTGGTCTCCCCAGGACCCTGCATTCACTATTTCTGGTCTCCCCAGGACTCTGCATTCACTATATCTGGTCTCCCCAGGAGCCTGCAGTCACTATATCTGGTCTCCCCAGGACCCTGCAGTCACTATATCTGGTCTCCCCAGGACCCTGCATTCACTATATCTGGTCTCCCCAGGACCCTGCATTCACTATATCTGGTCTCCCCAGGAGCCTGCATTCACTATATCTGGTCTCCCCAGGACCCTGCATTCACTATATCTGCTCTCCCCAGGACTCTGCATTCACTATATCTGATCTCCCCAGGACTCTGCATTCACTATATCTGGTCTCCCCAGGACTCTGCATTCACTATATCTGGTCTCCCCAGGACCCTGCATTCACTATATCTGGTCTCCCCAGGACTCTGCATTCACTATATCTGGTCTCCCCAGGAGCCTGCAGTCACTATATCTGGTGAATGAATGAATGAATGAATAATTTGTATAGCGCTACAATGCGAACCGAATCGCCTCAAGGCGCTGTATTAGTGCTTTGTTGTCGAGCTTCTTAGAAGAGGTGGGTCTTGAGTTTTTTCCTGAAGACCTGATGGTTTTCTTCCATGCGGATGTAGGTTGGTAGTGCATTCCATAGCCGTGGTCCTTGGACAGCGAATCTTCGTTCCCCTTTTGATTTGTAGCGGGACTTGGGGATGAGGAGGAGGTTTTGGTCGGATGATCGAAGACTGCGATTGGGTGTGTAGCGTTTTATTTTCTCGAAAAGGTATTGAGGCGCGTCTCCATGGGTGCATTTGTGGGTGAGGCAGAGGGTCTTGAAAATGACCCGATTCTTTACGGTTAGCCAGTGTAGGCTCCTCAGGGAAGGGGAAATAGATTCCCAGGGTTTTTTTCCTGTTATCAGTCTTGCCGCCGTGTTTTGGATAAGTTGTAAGCGCGCAAGTTGATATTGGGGTAACCCTATGTAGAGGGAGTTTGCGTAGTCCAGTCGTGAATTAATGACTGTTCCAACTACCACTGCTTTGTCCTCCTTTGGAATGAAGGGGATGAGTCTGCGTAGAAGGCGAAGGAGATGGTGAGATCCGCTAACTACCGATCCTATTTGGGCATCCATTGACATTTCTGAGTCAAAAATGACTCCGAATGACTCTGGTCTCCCCAGGACCCTGCAGTCACTATATCTGGTCTCCCCAGGGCTCTGCAGTCACTATATCTGGTCTCCCCAGGACCCTGAAGTCACGATATCTGGTCTCCCCAGGACTCTGCAGTCACTATATCTGGCCTCCGCAGGACTCTGCAGTCACTATATCTGGCCTCCGCAGGACTCTGCATTCACTATATCTGGTCTTCCCAGGACCCTGCATTCACTATATCTGCTCTCCCACAGAACACAGAACATGGAAATGCAATTATTTTAGTAAATATAAACTGCTAAATATAAATATCCTTTTTTCCATTAGCAGTATATAGCCATTGGTGTGCACAGCCTATTGCATTAGGGTGTGTAGTCTAGAGCTGCACAATTCTGGCTTAAATGAGAATCACAATTTTTTTTGCTTAGAAGATAGATCACGATTCTTTCACGATTCTCGCAGCGTTTTTTCCTTTTTTTTTTTTTTTTTTATTCATTGAAGTGTATTTTTTCCCCAAAAAATTGCGTTTGAAAGACCACTGGGCAAATACAGTGTGACATAAAATATTGCAGCAATTGCCATTGTAGGTCTTATTTTCAGGGTAGGGCTTATTTGGGGGTAGGGCTTATATTGCAGCCATCACTGACAATCACGCTAGGTCTTATTTTCGGGGAAACTGTAAAATGTATATGATGTTTGGGTGTTCCAAGTAAAAAGTAAAACGCCCTCGTGGCGTCAGAGGGGGGGCGGGCTTAACCGGTTACATCACCGGGTCGCCCCGCCCTCAGTTATATAAGAACTGTCACAGAGAAGACGCATCACTCTGCGGGAGCCTCCCATGGAGGCGGATCGGTCCTGGGTTTTTTTTCCGGTCCGTCTGGCGGCGTGAAATTACATCATGGGACATTTTTATTTTTTTATTTTTTAATAAAGGACTCGTCCCAAGCTGTCTCTTGTCTTTTTTACCATGTTGACACTTTTTTTGTGAAATGGTAGGGGTATGATTGGGTACACCATTACCAATTCACATAGGGGGGAGGCCAGGATCTGGGGGACCCCTTGTTAAAGGGGGCTTCCATATTCCGATTAAAGCCCCCCCCCACCTGCATACCCACACAACCACCAGGGAAGGGTTGTGGTGATGAGGCTCTTGTCCCCATCAACATGGGGACAAGGTGCTTTGGGGTCAGACCCCAAAGCACCCTCCCCATGTTGAGGGCATGTGGCCTGGTACGGTTATTTTCCTGCGGCCTGCCAGGTTGCGTGCTCAGATAAGGGTCTGGTATGGATTTTGGGGGGACCCCTACACCATTTTCTTTTTCGTCATTAAGACTTCCTCAAGAATCCCATGAGGAAGTCTTAACCACTTTACGACCAGCGCACGACTATGTACGTCCTGATTTTGAAGAGGGATATCTCAGTAACGGCAGCAGCTGCTGCCACAACCGAGATATCCATCTCTTCAGGCGCCGGTCATAATTCCGATAATGGTGGTCATCGCGGCGGATTCGCCGCGAGATCACCATTATCGTCGGCGGGAGGGGTGCCCCCACCCCTCCCGCCGATCTCCCGCGCCCTCCCCCACTTATCGGAGCCGTTGGCAGCGGCGGAGGCAATCGGGTCCTATCCGTGGCTGGGTATGGAGACGAGTGAGGCTAAGATGGCCCCCCACCCGTCTCTATACCATAGCAGGGTGGAAGCGACGTCAAAACGTCACTTCCGCCCATACGTCTTAAAGACACATTTTTCAAATGTCATTTTTTTTTTTTTTTGCATTTAAGTCCAAATATGAGATCTGAGGACTTTTTGACCCCCAGATCTCATATTTAAGAGGTCCTGTCATGCTTTTTTTCTATTACAAGGGATGTTTACATTCCTTGTCATAGGAATAAAAGTGACCCAATTTTATTTATTTTTTTTTAAAAAACAGTGTAAAAATAAAAAATACATTTTTTAAAGCGCCCCGTCCCGACGAGCATACGTGAGTATAATTATAGCCGTAGACCTCCTCTGTAAACGCAAAACATGCAACCTGTAGATTTTTTAAACGTCGCCTATGGAGATTTTTGAGGGTAAAAGTTTGACGCCATTCCACGAGCGGGGCGCAATTTTGAAGCGTGACATGTTGGGTATCAATTTACTCTATGTAACATTATCTTCCACGATATATAAAAAAAATTGGACTAACTTTACTGTTGTCTTATTTTTTTATTCAAAAAAATGAATTTTTTCCAAAAAAAGTGCGCTTGTAAGACCGCTGCGCAAATACCGTGTGAAAAAAAGTATTGCAACGACCGCCATTTTATTCTGTAGGGTGTTAGAAAAAAAACAATATATAATGTTTGGGGGTTCTAAGTAATTTTCTAGCAAAAAAAAAATGTTTTAAACACCTAAAATCCAAAACGAGGCTGGTCTTAAAGTGGTTAATGACGAAACATGTCGGGGAGGCGTGGCTACAGGACAATCAATTGTACTGACGTGAGACGCCGCTCTACTGAGAAGCTACACTGCCGCCGAGAGCAGAGACCTAGGAGTGGGTGAGGGACTACGGTTGTGCGCACACTTCTGGTCCGCCGAGGCCGCAGTACACCACTGAACCATTGCAGTTTGTTTGCTGTGTTTTTTACTAAAGGCTTGGTTTTATTCTGTGAAATGTGAGTTTTACTATTGGAAGTGTTGGTGTGATTGATTAAACTGGGAGCACTTATTTTATTTTTTCACATATGGAGTCACCTTGTTAACCACTTGCTTACCGGGCACTTAAACCCCCTTCCTAACCAGACCAATTTTCAGCTTTCGGTGCTCTCACACTTTGAATGACAATTACTCAGTCATGCAACACTGTACCCAAATTAATTTTTTGTCCTTTTTTTCCCACAAATGAAGCTTTCTTTTGGTGGTATTTGATCACCTCTGGGGTTTTTTTTTTTTGCGCTATAAATGAAAAAAGACCGAAAATGTTGAAAAAAAAAACGCATTTTTCTTTGTTTCTGTGATAACATTTAGGAAATTATTAATTTTTCTTCATAAATTTTGGCCACAGTTTATACTGCCACATATCTTTGGTAAAAATAACCCAAATTAGTGGAAATTATTTGGTCTTTGTGAAAGTTGGAGAGTCTACAAACTGTGGTGCAAATCACACAAAATGGATCACATCTGATCACATCATTTCTTGCGACCCGAACAAGCCAGGAAAGTACAAATACCCCCCAAATGACCCCTTTTTTAAAAGTAGACATTCCAAGGTATTTAGTAAGAGGCATGGTGAGGTTTTTGATGTTGTCATTTTTTCCCACAATTCTTTGCAAAATGAATTATTTTTTTATTTTTTATTTTTTTCCACAAAATTGTCATTGTAATAGGTTATTTCTCTCACATGGCATGTGTATACCACAAATGACACCCCAAAATAAATTCTGCTACTCCTCCTGAGTATTACGATACCACATGTGTGGGACCTTTTCACAGCCTGGCCACATAGAGAGGTCCAACATGCAGGGAGCGCCATCACGTGTTCTAGGAGCATAAATTACACATCTAATTTGTTGACTACCTATTACAGCACCAGGACAATGACACGTGACACTGACGTGGCACTGATGACAGATGGCACTGATACGTGGCACTGATGACACGTGACACTGATGTGGCACTGATGACAGATGGCACTAATACGGGGCACTGATGACACGTGACACTGATGACAAATGGCACTAATATGTGGCACTGATGACAGATGGCACTTATACGTGGCACTGATATCATGTGGCACTAATATGTGGCAGTGATGACAGACGGCACTAATACGTGGCACTGATGACACGTGACACTGATGACAGATGGCACTGATACGTGGCATTGATGACAGGTGACACTGATAACAGATGGCACGTGACACTGACAGGTGGCACTGATGACAGATGGCACTAATACATGACACTGATGACAGATGGCACTAATATGTGGCACTGATGACACGTGACACTGATATGGCACTGATGACAGATGGCACTATGTGGCACTGATGACATGTGGCACTATGTGGCACTGATACGTGGCACTGATGACAGATGGCACTGGGGACAGGTGGCACTGGGGACAAATGGCACTGGCAGGTGGCATTGGGGACAGATGGCAGTGGTGACCGATGGCAGTGGTGGTGGCAGTGGGGACAGATGGCACATTTATTTCGTTTTTTTTTTTTTTTTTTACACTTACGGCCGCTGCAGCCGTTCATCTCCCCCTCCTCACATGCTGTCTCTCTGTGAGGAGAGAGAGCGGCGCTGACAGATGATCTCATATGTTTACATATGAGATCATCTCCCATTGGACACGCCGATCACGCTGTAAACGGCCGATGTGATTGGCCGTTTACAGCGATCTGTGATTGGCTGTGTCCGAGTGACACGGCCAACACAGAATTTCCCTGCTGCGCGCTCGTGACCGCGCACAGGGAGGGAGGAAAGGGGAGGACATCATATGACGCCCTCCCGGGAATTGACATCCGCGCCGAGGCCGTCATTCGGCTACGGCCGGATGTCAAGTGGTTAAATAATACGCTGATCGAGTGGATGGTCGCTATTAACCCCAGGTGTGGGTCAAATACGCTGAAGCCAAACACCAGGGTGGGAGGCATTGTGAGTTGGTGAGTGTGCTCTTCAGAGGGAGAGTGTCACAAGCATGCGGGGTGGTGGAAGATTCAAGAATTTATGAAGATTTTGTTTGAAGATTTTTTTTTGGATCATTTTACTAAATTAGAACCGATTGTGTATCACTTGTCACTGGGTGATTTATATATATTGATTCATCACTAATTATTTTTTTCTGGAATTTTTTATGTGATTTATTGCACTAGCGCTACTAGTTTTTCCTATTTATATCTATTTTATAGGTTTAATTGCAGATTTTACATGGTTATATTTATTTAAGTAGCAGCTTTATTTATTTATTTTTCACTTATATATTTAGTTTTCCCTAATATATATCACTTGGCGCAGTGGGGGTAGAAGATATAGAGGGCGGTTTTTTACATATATATTTTTTACCAACAGTACAGAGTTATCCCCTCATTTTGCAGGGATTTCCTCTCACTTCCTGTTGTTGCTAGAGGACAGGAAGTGAAGGGAAATCTTCCAATGGGGACACTAGTGGGGACACTAGTTCTGGTGACAACCAGGGATCCCCTCGCTTTAGAGGGATTTCCTCTCACTTCCTGTTGTTGCTAGAGGACAGGAAGGGAAATCTTCTAATGGGGACACTAGTTCTGGTGACAACCAGGGATCCCCTCACTTTGCAGGGATTTCCTCTCACTTCCTGTTGTTGCTAGAGGACAGGAAGGGAAATCTTCCAATGGGGACACTCGTTCTGGTGACAACCAGGGATCCCCTCACTTTGCAGGGAATTCCTCTCACTTCCTGTTGTTGCTAGAGGACAGGAAGGGAAATCTTCCAATGGGGACACTCGTTCTGGTGACAACCAGGGATCCCCTCACTTTGCAGGGTTTTTCTCTCACTTCCTGTTGTGGCTATAGGACAGGAAGGGAAATCTTCCAACGGGGACACTAGTTCTAGTGACAACCAGGGATCCCCTCACTTTGCAGGGATTTCCTCTCACTTCCTGTTGTTGCTAGAGGACAGGAAGGGAAATCTTCCAATGGGGACACTAGTTCTGGTGACAACCAGGGATCCCCTCACTTTGCAGGGATTTCCTCTCACTTCCTGTTGTTGCTAGAGGACAGGAAGGGAAATCTTCCAATGGGGACACTAGTTCTGGTGACAACCAGGGATCCCCTCACTTTGCAGGGATTTCCTCTCACTTCCTGTTGTTGCTAGAGGACAGGAAGGGAAATCTTCCAATGGGGACACTAGTTCTGGTGACAACCAGGGATCCCCTCACTTTGCAGGGATTTCCTCTCACTTCCTGTTGTTGCTAGAGGACAGGAAGGGAAATCTTCCAATGGGGACACTAGTTCTGGTGACAACCAGGGATCCCCTCACTTTGCAGGGATTTCCTCTCACTTCCTGTTGTTGCTAGAGGACAGGAATGGAAATCTTCCAATTCGGAACACTAGTTCTGGTGACAACCAGGGATCCCCTCACTTTGCAGGGATTTCCTCTCACTTCCTGTTGTTGCTAGAGGACAGGAAGGGAAATCTTCCAATGGGGACACTCGTTCTGGTGACAACCAGGGATCCCCTCACTTTGCAGGGATTTCCTCTCACTTCCTGTTGTTGCTAGAGGATAGGAAGGCAAATCTTCCAATGGGGACACTCGTTCTGGTGACAACCAGGGATCCCCTCACTTTGCAGGGTTTTTCTCTCACTTCCTGTTGTGGCTATAGGACAGGAAGGGAAATCTTCCAATGGGGACACTAGTTATGGTGACAACCAGGGATCCCCTCACTTTGCAGGGATTTCCTCTCACTTCCTGTTGTTGCTAGAGGACAGGAAGGGAAATCTTCCAATGGGGACACTAGTTCTGGTGACAACCAGGGATCCCCTCACTTTGCAGGGATTTCCTCTCACTTCCTGTTGTTGCTAGAGGACAGGAAGGGAAATCTTCCAATGGGGACACTAGTTCTGGTGACAACCAGGGATCCCCTCACTTTGCAGGGATTTCCTCTCACTTCCTGTTGTTGCTAGAGGACAGGAATGGAAATCTTCCAATTCGGAACACTAGTTCTGGTGACAACCAGGGATCCCCTCACTTTGCAGGGATTTCCTCTCACTTCCTGTTGTTGCTAGAGGACAGGAAGGGAAATCTTCCAATGGGGACACTCGTTCTGGTGACAACCAGGGATCCCCTCACTTTGCAGGGATTTCCTCTCACTTCCTGTTGTTGCTAGAGGACAGGAAGGCAAATCTTCCAATGGGGACACTCGTTCTGGTGACAACCAGGGATCCCCTCACTTTGCAGGGTTTTTCTCTCACTTCCTGTTGTGGCTATAGGACAGGAAGGGAAATCTTCCAATGGGGACACTAGTTCTGGTGACAACCAGGGATCCCCTCACTTTGCAGGGATTTCCTCTCACTTCCTGTTGTGGCTATAGGACAGGAAGGGAAATCTTCCAATGGGGACATTAGTTCTGGTGACAACCAGGGATCCCCTCACTTTGCAGGGATTTCCTCTCACTTCCTGTTGTTGCTAGAGGACAGGAAGGCAAATCTTCCAATGGGGACACTCGTTCTGGTGACAACCAGGGATCCCCTCACTTTGCAGGGTTTTTCTCTCACTTCCTGTTGTGGCTATAGGACAGGAAGGGAAATCTTCCAATGGGGACACTAGTTCTGGTGACAACCAGGGATCCCCTCACTTTGCAGGGATTTCCTCTCACTTCCTGTTGTTGCTAGAGGACAGGAAGGGAAATCTTCCAATGGGGACACTAGTTCTGGTGACAACCAGGGATCCCCTCACTTTGCAGGGATTTCCTCTCACTTCCTGTTGTGGCTATAGGACAGGAAGGGAAATCTTCCAATGGGGACATTAGTTCTGGTGACAACCAGGGATCCCCTCACTTTGCAGGGATTTCCTCTCACTTCCTGTTGTTGCTAGAGGACAGGAAGGGAAATCTTCCAATGGGGACACTAGTTCTGGTGACAACCAGGGATCCCTTCACTTTGCAGGGATTTCCTCTCACTTCCTGTTGTAGCTAGAGTACAGGAAGTGAAGGGAAATCTTCCACTGGGGACACTAGTTCTGGTGACAACCAGGGATCCCCTCACTTTGCAGGGATTTCCTCTCACTTCCTGTTGTGGCTATAGGACAGGAAGGGAAATCTTCCAACGGGGACACTAGTTCTGGTGACAACCAGGGATCCCCTCGCTTTAGAGGGATTTCCTCTCACTTCCTGTTGTAGCTAGAGGACAGGAAGGGAAATCTTCCAATGGGGACACTAGTTCTGGTGACAACCAGGGATCCCCCTCGCTTTAGAGGGATTTCCTCTAACTTCCTGTTGTAGCTAGAGGACAGGAAGGGAAATTTTCCAATGGGGACACTAGATCTGGTGACAACCAGGGATCCCTTCACTTTGCAGGGATTTCCTCTCACTTCCTGTTGTAGCTAGAGTACAGGAAGTGAAGGGAAATCTTCCACTGGGGACACTAGTTCTGGTGACAACCAGGGATCCCCTCACTTTGCAGGGATTTCCTCTCACTTCCTGTTGTGGCTATAGGACAGGAAGGGAAATCTTCCAACGGGGACACTAGTTCTGGTGACAACCAGGGATCCCCTCGCTTTAGAGGGATTTCCTCTCACTTCCTGTTGTAGCTAGAGGACAGGAAGGGAAATCTTCTAATGGGGACACTAGTTCTGGTGACAACCAGGGATCCCCTCACTTTGCAGGGATTTCCTCTCACTTCCTGTTGTTGCTAGAGGACAGGAAGGGAAATCTTCCAATGGGGACACTCGTTCTGGTGACAGCCAGGGATCCCCTCACTTTGCAGGGAATTCCTCTCACTTCCTGTTGTTGCTAGAGGACAGGAAGGGAAATCTTCCAATGGGGACACTCGTTCTGGTGACAACCAGGGATCCCCTCACTTTGCAGGGTTTTTCTCTCACTTCCTGTTGTGGCTATAGGACAGGAAGGGAAATCTTCCAACGGGGACACTAGTTCTAGTGACAACCAGGGATCCCCTCACTTTGCAGGGATTTCCTCTCACTTCCTGTTGTTGCTAGAGGACAGGAAGGGAAATCTTCCAATGGGGACACTAGTTCTGGTGACAACCAGGGATCCCCTCACTTTGCAGGGATTTCCTCTCACTTCCTGTTGTTGCTAGAGGACAGGAAGGGAAATCTTCCAATGGGGACACTAGTTCTGGTGACAACCAGGGATCCCCTCACTTTGCAGGGATTTCCTCTCACTTCCTGTTGTTGCTAGAGGACAGGAAGGGAAATCTTCCAATGGGGACACTAGTTCTGGTGACAACCAGGGATCCCCTCACTTTGCAGGGATTTCCTCTCACTTCCTGTTGTTGCTAGAGGACAGGAAGGGAAATCTTCCAATGGGACACTAGTTCTGGTGACAACCAGGGATCCCCTCACTTTGCAGGGATTTCCTCTCACTTCCTGTTGTTGCTAGAGGACAGGAATGGAAATCTTCCAATTCGGAACACTAGTTCTGGTGACAACCAGGGATCCCCTCACTTTGCAGGGATTTCCTCTCACTTCCTGTTGTTGCTAGAGGACAGGAAGGGAAATCTTCCAATGGGGACACTCGTTCTGTGACAACCAGGGATCCCCTCACTTTGCAGGGATTTCCTCTCACTTCCTGTTGTTGCTAGAGGACAGGAAGGCAAATCTTCCAATGGGGACACTCGTTCTGGTGACAACCAGGGATCCCCTCACTTTGCAGGGTTTTTCTCTCACTTCCTGTTGTTGCTAGAGGACAGGAAGGGAAATCTTCCAATGGGGACACTAGTTCTGGTGACAACCAGGGATCCCCTCAATTTGCAGGGTTTTTCTCTCACTTCCTGTTGTTGCTAGAGGACAGGAAGGGAAATCTTCCAATGGGGACACTAGTTCTGGTGACAACCAGGGATCCCCTCAATTTGCAGGGATTTCCTCTCACTTCCTGTTGTTGCTAGAGGACAGGAAGGGAAATCTTCCAATGGGGACACTAGTTCTGGTGACAACCAGGGATCCCCTCACTTTGCAGGGATTTCCTCTCACTTCCTGTTGTTGCTAGAGGACAGGAATGGAAATCTTCCAATTCGGAACACTAGTTCTGGTGACAACCAGGGATCCCCTCACTTTGCAGGGATTTCCTCTCACTTCCTGTTGTTGCTAGAGGACAGGAAGGGAAATCTTCCAATGGGGACACTCGTTCTGGTGACAACCAGGGATCCCCTCACTTTGCAGGGATTTCCTCTCACTTCCTGTTGTTGCTAGAGGACAGGAAGGCAAATCTTCCAATGGGGACACTCGTTCTGGTGACAACCAGGGATCCCCTCACTTTGCAGGGTTTTTCTCTCACTTCCTGTTGTGGCTATAGGACAGGAAGGGAAATCTTCCAATGGGGACACTAGTTCTGGTGACAACCAGGGATCCCCTCACTTTGCAGGGATTTCCTCTCACTTCCTGTTGTTGCTAGAGGACAGGAAGGGAAATCTTCCAATGGGGACACTAGTTCTGGTGACAACCAGGGATCCCCTCACTTTGCAGGGATTTCCTCTCACTTCCTGTTGTGGCTATAGGACAGGAAGGGAAATCTTCCAATGGGGACATTAGTTCTGGTGACAACCAGGGATCCCCTCACTTTGCAGGGATTTCCTCTCACTTCCTGTTGTTGCTAGAGGACAGGAAGGCAAATCTTCCAATGGGGACACTCGTTCTGGTGACAACCAGGGATCCCCTCACTTTGCAGGGTTTTTCTCTCACTTCCTGTTGTGGCTATAGGACAGGAAGGGAAATCTTCCAATGGGGACACTAGTTCTGGTGACAACCAGGGATCCCCTCACTTTGCAGGGATTTCCTCTCACTTCCTGTTGTTGCTAGAGGACAGGAAGGGAAATCTTCCAATGGGGACACTAGTTCTGGTGACAACCAGGGATCCCCTCGCTTTAGAGGGATTTCCTCTCACTTCCTGTTGTAGCTAGAGGACAGGAAGGGAAATCTTCCAATGGGGACACTAGTTCTGGTGACAACCAGGGATCCCCCTCGCTTTAGAGGGATTTCCTCTAACTTCCTGTTGTAGCTAGAGGACAGGAAGGGAAATTTTCCAATGGGGACACTAGATCTGGTGACAACCAGGGATCCCTTCACTTTGCAGGGATTTCCTCTCACTTCCTGTTGTAGCTAGAGTACAGGAAGTGAAGGGAAATCTTCCACTGGGGACACTAGTTCTGGTGACAACCAGGGATCCCCTCACTTTGCAGGGATTTCCTCTCACTTCCTGTTGTGGCTATAGGACAGGAAGGGAAATCTTCCAACGGGGACACTAGTTCTGGTGACAACCAGGGATCCCCTCGCTTTAGAGGGATTTCCTCTCACTTCCTGTTGTAGCTAGAGGACAGGAAGGGAAATCTTCTAATGGGGACACTAGTTCTGGTGACAACCAGGGATCCCCTCACTTTGCAGGGATTTCCTCTCACTTCCTGTTGTTGCTAGAGGACAGGAAGGGAAATCTTCCAATGGGGACACTCGTTCTGGTGACAGCCAGGGATCCCCTCACTTTGCAGGGAATTCCTCTCACTTCCTGTTGTTGCTAGAGGACAGGAAGGGAAATCTTCCAATGGGGACACTCGTTCTGGTGACAACCAGGGATCCCCTCACTTTGCAGGGTTTTTCTCTCACTTCCTGTTGTGGCTATAGGACAGGAAGGGAAATCTTCCAACGGGGACACTAGTTCTAGTGACAACCAGGGATCCCCTCACTTTGCAGGGATTTCCTCTCACTTCCTGTTGTTGCTAGAGGACAGGAAGGGAAATCTTCCAATGGGGACACTAGTTCTGGTGACAACCAGGGATCCCCTCACTTTGCAGGGATTTCCTCTCACTTCCTGTTGTTGCTAGAGGACAGGAAGGGAAATCTTCCAATGGGGACACTAGTTCTGGTGACAACCAGGGATCCCCTCACTTTGCAGGGATTTCCTCTCACTTCCTGTTGTTGCTAGAGGACAGGAAGGGAAATCTTCCAATGGGGACACTAGTTCTGGTGACAACCAGGGATCCCCTCACTTTGCAGGGATTTCCTCTCACTTCCTGTTGTTGCTAGAGGACAGGAAGGGAAATCTTCCAATGGGGACACTAGTTCTGGTGACAACCAGGGATCCCCTCACTTTGCAGGGATTTCCTCTCACTTCCTGTTGTTGCTAGAGGACAGGAATGGAAATCTTCCAATTCGGAACACTAGTTCTGGTGACAACCAGGGATCCCCTCACTTTGCAGGGATTTCCTCTCACTTCCTGTTGTTGCTAGAGGACAGGAAGGGAAATCTTCCAATGGGGACACTCGTTCTGTGACAACCAGGGATCCCCTCACTTTGCAGGGATTTCCTCTCACTTCCTGTTGTTGCTAGAGGACAGGAAGGCAAATCTTCCAATGGGGACACTCGTTCTGGTGACAACCAGGGATCCCCTCACTTTGCAGGGTTTTTCTCTCACTTCCTGTTGTTGCTAGAGGACAGGAAGGGAAATCTTCCAATGGGGACACTAGTTCTGGTGACAACCAGGGATCCCCTCAATTTGCAGGGTTTTTCTCTCACTTCCTGTTGTTGCTAGAGGACAGGAAGGGAAATCTTCCAATGGGGACACTAGTTCTGGTGACAACCAGGGATCCCCTCAATTTGCAGGGATTTCCTCTCACTTCCTGTTGTTGCTAGAGGACAGGAAGGGAAATCTTCCAATGGGGACACTAGTTCTGGTGACAACCAGGGATCCCCTCACTTTGCAGGGATTTCCTCTCACTTCCTGTTGTTGCTAGAGGACAGGAATGGAAATCTTCCAATTCGGAACACTAGTTCTGGTGACAACCAGGGATCCCCTCACTTTGCAGGGATTTCCTCTCACTTCCTGTTGTTGCTAGAGGACAGGAAGGGAAATCTTCCAATGGGGACACTCGTTCTGGTGACAACCAGGGATCCCCTCACTTTGCAGGGATTTCCTCTCACTTCCTGTTGTTGCTAGAGGACAGGAAGGCAAATCTTCCAATGGGGACACTCGTTCTGGTGACAACCAGGGATCCCCTCACTTTGCAGGGATTTCCTCTCACTTCCTGTTGTGGCTATAGGACAGGAAGGGAAATCTTCCAATGGGGACACTAGTTCTGGTGACAACCAGGGATCCCCTCACTTTGCAGGGATTTCCTCTCACTTCCTGTTGTTGCTAGAGGACAGGAAGGGAAATCTTCCAATGGGGACACTAGTTCTGGTGACAACCAGGGATCCCCTCACTTTGCAGGGATTTCCTCTCACTTCCTGTTGTGGCTATAGGACAGGAAGGGAAATCTTCCAATGGGGACATTAGTTCTGGTGACAACCAGGGATCCCCTCACTTTGCAGGGATTTCCTCTCACTTCCTGTTGTTGCTAGAGGACAGGAAGGCAAATCTTCCAATGGGGACACTCGTTCTGGTGACAACCAGGGATCCCCTCACTTTGCAGGGTTTTTCTCTCACTTCCTGTTGTGGCTATAGGACAGGAAGGGAAATCTTCCAATGGGGACACTAGTTCTGGTGACAACCAGGGATCCCCTCACTTTGCAGGGATTTCCTCTCACTTCCTGTTGTTGCTAGAGGACAGGAAGGGAAATCTTCCAATGGGGACACTAGTTCTGGTGACAACCAGGGATCCCCTCACTTTGCAGGGATTTCCTCTCACTTCCTGTTGTGGCTATAGGACAGGAAGGGAAATCTTCCAATGGGGACATTAGTTCTGGTGACAACCAGGGATCCCCTCACTTTGCAGGGATTTCCTCTCACTTCCTGTTGTTGCTAGAGGACAGGAAGGGAAATCTTCCAATGGGGACACTAGTTCTGGTGACAACCAGGGATCCCTTCACTTTGCAGGGATTTCCTCTCACTTCCTGTTGTAGCTAGAGTACAGGAAGTGAAGGGAAATCTTCCACTGGGGACACTAGTTCTGGTGACAACCAGGGATCCCCTCACTTTGCAGGGATTTCCTCTCACTTCCTGTTGTGGCTATAGGACAGGAAGGGAAATCTTCCAACGGGGACACTAGTTCTGGTGACAACCAGGGATCCCCTCGCTTTAGAGGGATTTCCTCTCACTTCCTGTTGTAGCTAGAGGACAGGAAGGGAAATCTTCCAATGGGGACACTAGTTCTGGTGACAACCAGGGATCCCCCTCGCTTTAGAGGGATTTCCTCTAACTTCCTGTTGTAGCTAGAGGACAGGAAGGGAAATTTTCCAATGGGGACACTAGATCTGGTGACAACCAGGGATCCCTTCACTTTGCAGGGATTTCCTCTCACTTCCTGTTGTAGCTAGAGTACAGGAAGTGAAGGGAAATCTTCCACTGGGGACACTAGTTCTGGTGACAACCAGGGATCCCTTCACTTTGCAGGGATTTCCTCTCACTTCCTGTTGTGGCTATAGGACAGGAAGGGAAATCTTCCAACGGGGACACTAGTTCTGGTGACAACCAGGGATCCCCTCGCTTTAGAGGGATTTCCTCTCACTTCCTGTTGTAGATAGAGGACAGGAAGTGAAAGGAAATCTCCCCAATATGACAGACGATAACAAATAATATAACAGGGGTTATAACCGTACTTTAAATCAGCAGATGACAGTTCCCCCTCTGCTCAACCCCCCCAGTATGAGGACTGACATCCAGTAAAAAGAGCTGAATGAGGAAAGACATCACAGCGCGAACATCCTCCTTCTCTAACCCTTCACCAGGCCGCCTCAGGGATTTGGCGCATGCTCAGAAGGAGGTTCGGCTTTCCACGTGTGACAGAATCTGTTGGTACACAGGAAATTCTCGTTGCTGGGGTTACCGATTACTGGGCGGGTAAGTGAACGTTAATTGGTAGATGCCTTGTGGGCGGGGGGTAGTGTGATAGGTCTTGCCGTGACCGCGACCTGCAGTCAGACAGCACGGAGGAGAAGGTGAGTGCGGAGCGTGTGCTCGGGAATGGAGGGATGCCAGGCCCCAGAGGCGTTGCTAGGGGGGTGCGGTCCGCACCCGGGTGACACCCGCTAGAGGGGTGACACCCTCCCGATGGTGAGGAAAGCCCTGGTATTTTTATTTTTTTTTTTATTTATTTTTTTTACCCCTTGAAATCTTCCACGTTACAACCAACACTGTTTATTTTATCCCCCCCCCCCCCCCCCCCCCCGCAGCCTGCTGGGCTGAAACAACACACCTCCAGGCTCCAGCGCCGCAGCCGCGCCTGGTGTGTGTCACTCGCTGTCCTCCTTCCTTCTCCTTCCAGCCTGTCACATCTCACACTGCAGAGTGCAGACAGGATGATGACGTCACTACACAGTATCTCCGCTCCGGCCGGGCGGCACGGCAGCTGCACGCTGGGAAGCTGTGCCCTCCTCTCCAGACGCCCGAATTTTGAAGGGGGGGGGGGGGGGGAGGTGTGGTGTCCTGGTGTCCGAGACCAGCCAGGTTGAGGTGTGTGTGTGTGTGTGTGTGTGTGTGTGTGTGTGTGTGTGTGTGTGGGAGGGGGTAAGGTGCCATGGTACTGACACGGACATACCACCAAAGAGCTGCTGTGGGAGGAGGGAGGACTCTGTGTCTGGCACCCTGGCTGACCTGTGTTATACAAGTATAATAGGGGGGGGGGGGGGGGTGCAAGGTGGTCTGCTAGACACAGCTATAGATGATATAGATATATATATCAGTGGCGGCTGGTGCTCAAAATTTTTTTGGGGGGGCGCAAACAAACAGCCTCACTGTGCCATCAAACGCTGCCACTGTGCCCCAAGTGCTGCCACTGTGCCCATCAAACGCTGCCACAGTGCCCATCAAACGCTGCCACTGTGCACCAAGTGCTGCCACAGTGCCCATCAAACGCTGCCACTGTGCCCCAAGTGCTGCCACAGTGCCCATCAAACGCTGCCACTGTGCACCAAGTGCTGCCACAGTGCCCATCAAACGCTGCCACTGTGCCCCAAGAGCTGCCACTGTGCCCATCAAACGCTGCCACTGTGCCCATCAAACGCTGCCACTGTGCCATCAAACGCTGCCACTGTGCCCATCAAACGCTGCCACTGTGCCCCTCAAGTGCTGCCACTGTGCCCCTCAAGTGCTGCCACTGTGCCCCTCAAGTGCTGCCACTGTGCCCCTCAAGTGCTGTGCCCCTCAAGTGCTGCCACTGTGCCCCTCAAGTGCTGTGCCCCTCAAACGCTGCCACTGTGCCCCTCAAACGCTGCCACTGTGCCCCTCAAACGCTGCCACTGTGCCCCTCAAACGCTGCCACTGTGCCCCTCAAACGCTGCCACTGTGCCCCTCAAGTGCTGCCACTGTGCCCCTCAAGTGCTGCCACTGTGCCCCCTGCCTGCCCTCTGCACTTACCTTGTCCCGGTGTGCAGCTGGTGACGGCATCAGGCGACGAGCGGTGTCTCCGTCGGATGTGTTCTCCCGCGCTCCTCCTGTCTTCTGCTATGATTGGACGCCTAGCGTCCAATCACAGCGCCTGTGACTTCAGCCAATCAGGTGACAGGTAACAGACCTGGCAACCTGATTTGGCTGAGAGGCGGGTCTGTGTTAGGGAAGCGATGTATTCGCTTCCCTAACCCAATACTGTGTAATCAGCGAACGCACAGCAGTGCGCCCGCTGTTTACACTTAGGGAAGCCTATTAGAGCCCACCGCTCTAATCAGGTCCCCTATTAGGCCCCATGCACACGAGACGCAGTTAAACGCACGTTCAGAAGCAGTTGGACACTTTTTTCACCTGCACCTGAACGCATGCAATGTTATCCTATGTGTCCATGTACACAGTCTAGTTTTTTCCCGTTTTTATGCAGTTGCGTTTAACCTCGTTTTTCCAGAAGCAAAAAAATGCGTTCAGACACTTTGCTTTTCCACGTTTCAGACGCAAAACGCAGCTAAACGCAGGCACCTGCGTTTAGCCGCGTTTGCGTTTATAAGCCTTTTTAAAGGAACCCAATTCTTTTGACCAGAAAACTCAGAAATATGATAGTAAACCATAAAAAATACTAGAAAAAATTGTTTAAAATGTCGTAATTAGTTTAGAGTTCATAGATCGTATATACTCACTGGTGTATACATGTTTGTGAAATATCCAACGGACATTCGCTGTGCCATCAACGGACGGGTCCAATATGGACGAGCTCTGACTCTGGACCTCTCATGCAAATTTGCGACAACGCTGCTGCCTCATCAAGAGCGACATCAGGAGCATTTCCTGACATCTATTCAATATGGGATCCATTTCCAAAAAAAAAACACAGAAAGAGAGGCAAATGCAAGTGTACAACTGCTCTCTCTGCTGCTGCTGCTCACACAATGGCAGAAATAGTTAATAATATATGCTTTCTGAGCTTGGGGAGGGTCTATATCAGTGATGGCGAACCTTGGCACCCCAGATGTTTTGGAACTACATTTCCCATGATGCTCACCTACACTTCAGAGTGTACGAGCATCATGGGAAATGTAGTTCCAAAACATCTGGGGTGCCAAGGTTCGCCATCACTGGTCTATATGATGTTATCTTTACAAATGCTTATAGACGCAAACGCGTCTAAACGCGACATGAAAACACAGCAAAACGCGCGTTTTTAAACGCAGGTTTCTGCTTTTTAAAACATGCGTTCAGCAGAGTTTGCATCTGTGTCTCGTGTGCATGGGGCCTTAGAGCTTACAGCTCTAATAGGGGCGCTTCCAGAAACCCCCCCAACCCCCCCCCCCCCCCCACTGTAATTCAGATGCCCGGCGCCCGATCAGGGGCTGGACACCTGAATAGGGGCGGCAGCGGTGCCAATAGATAGATTCATGCAATGCATGAATCTATCTATTGGTGATAGAGCGGTGCAGGAGAGAGGGTGGGCGGCGCTCCTGCGCCCTCTATGCACGCACCGCCACTGATATATTGTGTAATATAGCTGGTCCAGCCGCCCCCCTCCCCCCACCAGACCAGCTCACTCAGCTACTGTGCCTATTATATAACTGTGTCCAGCAGCACCCCCCCCCCCCCCCCCCCCCCCCCCCACCCCCCACCACCCCCCCCCCCCCCCTATCAGACAGACAACACTCATTATATTATATTATCTGACTGAGCCACCCCCACCCTGAGCTGGTCTGATGATGATGGGGGGGGGGGGGGGGGGTCGGTGCTGGGCACAGATATATTATATTAGATATAGGCACAGAGTGACACACCCCACCCACCCTGGTCTCAAGCAGTCACCAGGTAGCTGAGCGGAGCCGCCCTAAGCTGGTCTGATAAGGGGGGGGGTGTCCACAGACCACAGCACAGGTGTAGACAGACAGTGTCCCACACCCACATCAGATCCATCCAGCAAGCAGAAGGTCACAGCAACATCTTGCCATCTTCCCTGCGCCGGCCATCAGATTCGGTCCAGCAAGCAACACACCGTGTCAGCAGGTCAGTTCCAAAATCCGAATCAAATCATCATCAATGCCTATGATGCCATTATCTGCGGTCTCCGGGGACAGATCCGATCCAGAGGTCACCATACAGTGGGATCTCTGGATCGGATCTGTGCCTGGGGACAGCAGATAATGAAAAGTGTGGGGGCAGAGCTGCGATTAACTCACTCATCGTGTTGGAGCCCTCGGTTAGGCCCCTTTCACACCGGGGTGGTGGGTGCGTTGGCGGTAATGTGCCGCCATTTTTAGCGGCACTTTACCGTCAATTTCACTGCGCTATTTGGCCGCTAGCAGGGAGCTTTTAATCCCCACTAGCGCTGAAAAAGGGTTAAAATCACCCGCAAAAATTATTGGGGGGGGGGGTGACACCATGTTATACCGCACCAGGTGACACCAACCCTAGTGACGCCACTGCCAGGCCCCAATGCTTCTCCCTTAAATCCCGTTCGGCTCACGGGTGGAGGCGCCGGCATTGCTAGTAAGGGAATCGGCAAATGAAGCCTCTGTGGCTGCACAGCCTGGTTCCCTACCGCGCTGCACCTCCCGACTGGTACCTGTTGTGTCAGATGCAGAAAAGTGACGTTCCGTCGCCATCTTGCTACACCCCGCCCTCCTCCACACTATGGCTACAGTGAGAAGGGGACATCTTGTTCCACCCACCGGAGTTTGGCATTTTACACATATTTTTAACGGTAAAGTGAGTTTATATAGTGAACTACCATAGCTAGAACTCCGTCTGACTGTTTAGATGTTGAATTTTAAAAGCCACGGCAAGCCTGCTGATCTGATAGGTTTGCTATTCTGACAGAAGATCGCTGCTTTTAAAAAATTCAACATCTAAACATTTCTAAGTACTGTATTTCACTATATAAACTGAGTTTACTGTGTGTGTGTGTGTATGTAAAATGGTGGGTGTAACAAGATGTCTGCTTGCCCCCTTCTTGGTGTAGCCTTACTGTGGGGTGTAGCAAGATGGCGGCGGGGGAGGCACGGGGGGGGGGGGGCATGGTGTAGCTCGCAGCAGATTCTTTTGCCAAAAGTGGGAGCAAATACCTGGATTGGACCGGATATTCAGAAGTTCAATTTTTGTGTGGAGCTCTGCTTTCAGAAATTTGAAAGGGGGCGTGCCTTCCGCCGCCAGTGACCCTGCCCACTGATCCCCCACCCTGCTGTACCATCCTAGCTTAGACTGTGTCCAGGTGACAGGTGCGGGATGAGCTCCGGATTGACTCTGGATCTGCGCTCAGTCCCCTGCGCCGGCAACAGTGGACCTGGCCTTGCGCCGGCAACAGTGGACCTGGCCTTGCGCCGGCAACAGTGGACCTGGCCTTGCGCCGGCAACAGTGGACCTGGCCTTGCGCCGGCAACAGTGGACCTGGCCTTGCGCCGGCAACAGTGGACCTGGCCTTGCGCCGGCAACAGTGGACCTGGCCCTGCGCCGGCAACAGTGGACCTGGCCTTGCGCCGGCAACAGTGGACCTGGCCCTGCGCCGGCCCCCCCCGCCCCCCCCCCCCCCCCCAGCAACAGATCTGCCAGCATGAATAGAACCTCTAGAGGCCAGCAACAGTAGACATCTCCCATGAACAAGAGATCCCCCCTCTCCCTCCACCAGTAGCAATAACCCCCCTTTTCAAAAATAGATCACCCCATGTGACAATAGATCCCCCCCCCCAGCAACAATATATTCACATCTGGAACAATAGCCCCCCTCGCCCCCCCCCCCCCCGCCAACAACAGATCTCCCGGAAGCCAGCAAGAATAGATGATTAGAACCTCCAGCAACAATAGATCACCCCCACTGAAAATAGATCCTCCATCACACCACTCCTCCCCTTTGCTATTACATACATTCAGCGCTGGAGGTGCTGAACTGCCTGTCAGGTTTTTATTTTTATTTATTTTTTGCCATTTTGGAAAGATTTCACTTCCTGTCCCATCGCCACAACAGGAAGTGAAAAGAAATGCCTCTCAAAGTGAGGGGATCCCCAGTTGTCACCAGAACTAAGTGTCCCCATTGGAAGATTTCCACTCTTATCCTGTTCTGGTGACAACACAAAATTTGGGATTTTCTTTGACTGTTGGTAAGTCACCAGGACGAATAGAGGGCGAGTCTCCCTAACGGGGGCACAGACAGCAATAAAAATCAGACAGGGGTACCAATCCCCTCTCTACTCCATCCAAAACTAAAAAAAAAAAGTTTTGCCTTTTTAGCTATACTTTCAGTAAGTACTCACCTCCTTCTACACTAATGTATTGTATAACCTGTAATTATTGAGTTCTTAATACTGCAAGCTATTTCTTTCAGTGTTGTCCTGTGAATGATCTCTCTTAATTATATCCTTTTCATGTGTAACTATGTAATCTTGTCATTCACAATATATGCAGCGTGGGCCCCACCTAGTGATAGAAGAGAGGTAGTACAAGCTGATATAATAGTACTATTTATCCTAGTAAAATACTGTTATTTATTATTATTCAGGATTTATATGGCACCAACAGATATATGTGTAACAATACATAAATTCATCAAAGCGGTGTTCAAGCCAAAAGCTGGCCCACGCGTGTAGGGCCGGCGATGGAGCTGGCCCACGCGTGTAGGGCTGGGGGGGGGGGCTATGGAGCTGGCCCACGCGTGTAGGGGGCTGGGGGGGATGGAGCTGGCCCACGCGTGTAGGGGGCTGGGGGGGATGGAGCTGGCCCACGCGTGTAGGGGGCTGGGGGGGGGATGGAGCTGGCCCACGCGTGTAGGGGGCTGGGGGGGGGTGGTGGAGCTGGCCCACGCGTGTAGGGGGCCGGGGGGGGAATGGAGCTGGCCCACGCGTGTAGGGGGCCAGGGGGGGGGGGGGGGAATGGAGCTGGCCCACGCGTGTAGGGGGCCGGGGGGGGGGTTGGAGCTGGCCCACACATGTAGGGGGGGGGGGGGGGGGGGGTTGGAGCTGGCCCACACGTGTAGGGGGGGGGGGGTTGGAGCTGGCCCACGGGTGTAGGGGGCTGGGGGGACGGAGCTGGCCCACGGGTGTGGGGGGATGGAGCTGGCCCACGGGTGTAGGGGGCCAGGGGGGGATGGAGCTGGCCCACGGGTGTAGGGGGCCAGGGGGGGATGGAGCTGGCCCACGGGTGTAGGGGGCCAGGGGGGGATGGAGCTGGCCCACGGGTGTAGGGGGCCGGGGGGGATGGAGCTGGCCCACGCGTGTAGGGTGGGTGGTGAATGGAGCTGGCCCACACGTGTAGGGCCGGGGGGATGGATGGAGCTGGCCCACGCGTGTAGGGCCGGGGGGATGGATGGAGCTGGCCCACGCGAGTACGGCCGGGGATGGATGGAGCTGGCCCACGCGTGTAGGGCCGGGGGGGGGATGGATGGAGCTGGCCCACGTGTGTAGGGCCGGGGGGGGGGGGAAATGGAGCTGGCCCACGCGTGTAGGGCCGGGGGGGGGGGGGAAATGGCTGGGGGGGGGGGGGGGGGGGAGGGGGGGGGGAGGGGGGGGGGGGGGCCCACGCGTGTAGGGCCGGGGGGGGGGGGGGGAAATGGAGCTGGCCCACGCCTGTAGGGCCGGGGGGGGGGGGGAAATGGAGCTGGCCCACGCGTGTAGGGCCGGGGGGGGGGGGGGGGAAATGGAGCTGGCCCACGCCTGTAGGGCCGGGGGGGGGGGGGGAATGGAGCTGGCCCACGCGTGTAGGGCCGGGGGGGGGGGGAAATGGAGCTGGCCCACGCGTGTAGGGCCGGGGGGGGGGAATGGAGCTGGCCCACGCGTGTAGGGCCGGGGGGGGGGGAATGGAGCTGGCCCACGCGTGTAGGGCCGGGGGGGGGGGGGAATGGAGCTGGCCCACGCGTGTAGGGCCGGGGGGGGGGAATGGAGCTGGCCCACGCGTGTAGGGGGGGGGGGGGGAATGGAGCTGGCCCACGCGTGTAGGGCCGGGGGGGGTGTGGAATGGAGCTGGCCCACGCGTGTAGGGCTGGGGGGGTGTGGAGCTGGCCCACGCGTGTAGGGCTGGGGGGGTGTGGAGCTGGCCCACGCGTGTAGGGCCGGGGGGGGTGTGGAGCTGGCCCACGCGTGTAGGGCCGGGGGGGGGGGGGGTGTGGAGCTGGCCCACGCGTGTAGGGCCGGGGGGGGGGGGGGGGGTGGAGCTGGCCCACGCGTGTAGGGCTGGGGGGGGGGTGTGGAGCTGGCCCACGCGTGTAGGGCCGGGGGGGGGTGTGGAATGGAGCTGGCCCACGCGTGTAGGGCCGGGGGGTGGAGCTGACCCACGCGTGTAGGGCCGGGGGGTGTGGAGCTGTAGGTAGGGCCGGGGGGGGGGGGGGGGGGGGGGGGGGGGGGGGGGGGGGGGGGGGGGGGGGGGGGGGGGAAATGGCGCTGGCCCACGCGTGTAGGGCTGGGGGTGGAGCTGGCCCATGCGTGTATGGCCGGGGGAGGGAATGGAGCTGGCCCATGCGTGTATGGCCGGGGGAGGGAATGGAGCTGGCCCACGCGTGTAGGGCTGGGGGGTGTGGAGCTGACCCACGGGTGTAGGGGGCTGGGGGGACGGAGCTGGCCCACGTGTGTAGGGCCGGGGGGGTTGGAGCTGGCCCACGGGTGTCGGGGGCCGGGGGGGATGGAGCTGGCCCACGGGTGTAGGGGGCCGGGGGGGATGGATGGAGCTGGCCCACGCGTGTAGGGCGGGGGGGGGATGGATGGAGCTGGCCCACGCGTGTAGGGCCGGGGGGGGGATGGATGGAGCTGGCCCACGCGTGTAGGGCCGGGGGGGGGGATGGATGGAGCTGGCCCACGCGTGTAGGGCCGGGGGGGGATGGATGGAGCTGGCCCACGCGTGTAGGGCCGGGGGGGGGGAAATGGAGCTGGCCCACGCGTGTAGGGCCGGGGGGGGGAAATTGAGCTGGCCCACGCGTGTAGGGCCGGGGGGGGGGGGGAAATGGAGCTGGCCCACGCGTGTAGGGCCGGGGGGGGAAATGGAGCTGGCCCACGCGTGTAGGGCTGGGGGGGGGAAATGGAGCTGGCCCACGCGTGTAGGGCCGGGGGGGGGGGGGGAATGGAGCTGGCCCACGCGTGTAGGGCCGGGGGGGGATGGAGCTGGCCCACGCGTGTAGGGCCGGGGGGGAATGGAGCTGGCCCACGCGTGTAGGGCCGGGGGGGAATGGAGCTGGCCCACGCGTGTAGGGCCGGGGGGGGGGAATGGAGCTGGCCCACGCGTGTAGGGCCGGGGGGGGGGGGAATGGAGCTGGCCCACGCGTGTAGGGCCGGGGGGGGGAATGGAGCTGGCCCACGCGTGTAGGGGGGGGATTGGAGCTGGCCCACGCGTGTAGGGTCGGGGGGGATGGAGCTGGCCCACGCGTGTAGGGCCGGGGGGAAATGGAGCTGGCCCACGCGTGTAGGGCGGGGGGGGGGGGGAGCTGGCCCACGCGTGTAGGGCCGGGGGGGGGAAATGGAGCTGGCCCACGCGTGTAGGGCCGAGGGGGGGGTGGGAGCTGGCCCACGCGTGTAGGGCCGGGGGGGGGTGGAGCTGGCCCACGCGTGTAGGGCCGGGGGGGGTGGAGCTGGCCCACGCGTGTAGGTAGGGCCGGGGGGGGGAATGGCGCTGGCCCACGCGTGTAGGGCCGGGGGTGGAGCGGGCCCACGTGTGTAGGGCCGGGGGGGGGTGGAGCAAAAGAAAGACCAACCGTGATATTTGTGTCATCTCCGCCACTGACTGCCCCAGAGAAAGGAAAGGCGAAATCAGGAAAAATCTTTGAAATTGATTATTTAAACCATCTCCAGCAAGTTCTATTCACCCATCTTCTGTAACGTACTTGGAGATGGAGTCTGACATAGAGAGGTAGGTCTCTTACAGCTCTGGCTCAGGAGCCCTGGTGATGTAACAGGAAATCGCCGGAGCACAGAGGGGCACGAGTGCATGTAAAGTCTTCTGCCAGCAGGTGCAGATGTGCGCTGCAACATGCAAAGGAGGCTGGATAGACCCACACAGGTGGAAGGACCAGGCTGGAGACAGGCACGGGTCAGCAGTTGCAGATGTGCGCTGCAGCGTGCAAAGGAGGCTGGATAGACCCACACAGGTGGAAGGACCAGGCTGGAGACAGGCACGGGTCAGCAGTTGCAGATGTGCGCTGCAACGTGCAAAGGAGGCTGGATAGACCCACACAGGTCAGCAGGTGCAGATGTGCACTGCAACGTGCAAAGGAGGCTGGATCGACCCACACAGGTGGAAGGACCAGCCTGGAGACAGGCACGGGTCAGTGTGTGCAGATGCAGCTATGCAGGCCAAGACAAGGTCAGACGGTCCAGGTTTTCTACGTTGGAGCAGATCAAGATACAGACAGCAGGCAGCGGGATAGTCGGGAGCAGACCATGGTTGATAACAGCAAGGCAGATAATCCAGGGGACCAGGCAGAAGAATAGTCCAGAGGCAAGCCAGGGGTCGGTACGGGCAGTGTTCAGGCAGTCAAGTTCAGGTTCAGCAGGGGACAGCAACGGAGGATCAGATACAGGAATAGATGCTTAAGAACGGCACTGACATAGTGCAGTTTAAATAGCCCACCTAGTGCCAATGTACACTCATGCGTGCGCACGTGCATTTGTTTGTGGTCGTGCACCAGCAACGCGACCACAGAAAAGGGTACTCTGCATAGGAGGATTCCTACATCTTCCCTGACATCTGCACTACTTTGCTACCTCCCCTCTCTGCCAGAGTTCTCTTACACTAAGGCCCCTTTCACATTGGGGCGGTGCGGGGCGGCGACGGTAAAGCCGCGCTATATTTAGCGCTGCTTTACCATCGTTTTACCCGCGGTATGCGGCCGCTAGCGGGGTGGTTTTAACCCCACTAGCGGCCGCAAAAGGGTTAAAAACCTCCGCAAAGCGCCGCTGCAGCGGCGGTTTGCGGGCGGTATCCCCGCGGTTTCCCATTGATTTCAATGGGAAGGAGCGGTATAGGAGCGGTAAATACACCGCTCCTTCACCGCTCCAAAGATGCTGCTAGCAGGACTTTTGTTGCGGTCCTGCTAGCGCACGCTCCAGTGTGAAAGCCGCCGGCTTTCACACTGGAGGGAATGGGGCCGGTTTTTTCAGTATTTCAGTATTTTTAGCGCTGTACCGCCTGAAAACCGCCCCAGTGTGAAAGGGGCCTAATGGGGATTTGGCTAAACCCCAGGTAAGGCTTGTCACATGTGGGGGAAGGGCAGTGACACCATCCACCCAGGTAAGCTCAAACATTGGAGCTTACCCAGGGAAGACTCTTGGTGAAGGGACCACGGTTCTCCAAGTTTGACTTGCTGGTGTGAACAAGGTGACAGTGGCTCTTTAAAGCAAACCTGAACTTTGTCCATACAAGACAAAGCAACAGATGGGAAATCTTCCAATGGGGACACTAGTTCTGGTGATCTGGGGGGGTCACCAAAAAATTCCTTGAACCACTTCAGCCCCGGAAGGATGTACCCCCTTCCTGACCAGAGCACTTTTTGCGATTCGGCACTGCGTCGCTTTAGCTGACAATTGCGCGGTCGTGCGACGTGGCTCCCAAACAAAATTGACGTCCTTTTTTTCCCCACAAATAGAGTTTGTGGTATTTGATCACCTCTGCGGTTTTTATTGTTTGCGCTATAAACAAAAGCATAGAGACAATTTTGCATTATTTTTAACTTTTTTTTGTTTTTTCAAATTTTATTTTTATTTATACCACCTTATCCATAACAGCATTCCATTAGATAAATTGTCATCTTCAACTTAAATGTTGCATAACATAGGTATCAACCTTGATTTATATCTCAATACTATTATATAATAATAAATCCCTATGTCCTGGTCCGCTCAACCACTTTTCCACCCCCCCCAGAAAGTAAAAAAAAAAAAGAGAATACCCTCCCACCCCCCCTTCTTACCTTCTCCCCCCTCCTCGATGACGGCTCTTATCTCTCTCCTATTAACTTTTTGCTATACTAAATATCCCCCAAAATATATTTAAAAAAATAAACTTTTTCCCTCACTTTAGGCTGATACGTACGCGCGATTTAAGCGCCATTTGCAGTTTGCCCAGCGCCATTTGCAGCTTGCCACGTTTAAATTTGCCGCCTAGAAAGACCGAGCTAGCGCCGCCGGAAAAGACCGAGCCGACTGCTCGGCTCCGCTCGCAGTCCCGCCTCCCTGCTGTTTCGGAAGCGAGCTCAGGGAGGCGGGACTGCGAGCGAAGCCGAGCAGTCAGATCGGTCTTTTTCGTCGGCGCTCTGTCTTTTTTGTTTTTTATATATATATATATATACTAATATATATTATATATATATATATATATATATATATTACGCCATATGTATATATATATTTTTTTTTTTTTTGCTTTCTGAGTTTGTGTATTTTATTCTTCACAAGCTGGCGTGTATTATGTGTAGGTTACAGATGTGCCAGCAAAAACTTGTTGTCAGGGCTGTTTAAAAATTCTAGACTAGTATCCTAGTAACGTCTTTTTAGATATAGATCTGGTCTTGGATACCTACTTCTCCTTTTTTTTCTTTTCCTTCATGCTCCAGTCGGGTGTGGTCGGCTCCTACATCTGCGTTGTCACTCGTTTTCTTCTCTTGGGGATTAAAGAAGCTGAAATCAAGTCAAGTTCAGGTATTTATGCTATTTTCGCAATTAAAATACATATAATGAATCGCTATGCGAGTGTATTTATTTTTTTACTATCTGCCAGGAGTTTAGTGTTAAGAATTTTTCCTGTCAAGTTATTTTAGTTTATGTATTTCTTTTTTTTTTATACCGTTTCCATTATGTAGCTCAGGTTCGTAGTTACTTTAATCACTTAAGGACCGAGCCTCTTTTTGAGATTTGTTGTTTACAAGTTAAAAACCCTTTTTTTTTGCTAGAAAATTACTTAGAACCCCCAAATATTATACATTTTTTTTATGACACCCTAGAGAAAAAAATTGCGATAGTTGTAATACTTTGTCACGCCGTATTTGCGCAGCGGTCTTACAAGCGCACTTTGTTTGTTTTGAAAAAAAAAAATACACTTTTTTGAATAACAAAAATAAGACGCTAGTAAAGTCAGCCCAATTTTCTTTTATTTTGTGAAAGATAATGTTAATGGTAAATTGATACCCAACATGTCACGCTTCAAAATTGCGCCTGTTGTGGAATGGCGACAAACTTTTACCCTTTAAAAAATCTCTATAGGCGACGTTTTAAAAAAAAAAAATCTACAGGTTGCATGTTTTGAGTTACAGGGGAGGTCTAGGGCTAGAATTATGGCTCTCGCTCTACCGATCGCGGCGATACCTCACGTGTGGTTTGAACACCGCTTTCATATACAGGCGCTACTCACGTATGCGTTCGCTTCTGCCTGAAAGCTCGGCGGACGGGGCGCGTTTAAAAAATAAAATAAAAATTTATTTTACCTTGTATTTTTTATTTATACACTGTTATTTATAAAAATAAAAAAAAATGGTGTCACTTTTATTCCTATTACAAGGAATGTAAACATCCCTTTAAATAGAAAAAAAGCATGACAGGACCTCTTAAATATGAGATCTGGGGGTCAAAAAGACCTAAAATCTCATATTTACACCAAAATGCAATTAACCACTTGCCGCCCGCCCTATTGTAAACAGACGTCGGCAAAGTGGTTGTCAAATCCTGACCAGGCGTCATATGACATCCTCAGGATTTTGAGCCACTGCGCGCCCCCGTTGTTGCGGGGTGTCAGTCTGACACCCCGCAACTACGATCTTGGTAAAGAGTCTCCGACGGAGACACTTTACCATCACACTGATCACAGTGTAAATAGGAGAGCCGGTGATCGGCTTTTCCTCTCTCGCGTCTGTCAGACACGAGTTGAGGAGAGCCGATCGGCTGCTCCTCTGACAGGGGGGGGTCTGTGCTGATCGATTATCAGCGCAGCCCCCCCCCCCCCCCCGGATGCCCACACTGGGCCACCAGGGATGCCCAGAACCAGGGATGCCACCCTAGACCACCAGGGATGACAGTGCCCACAATGGATGCCAATCAGTGCCCACAATGGGCATCACTGATTGGCATGCATTTTTGTTTGGCACTGATTGGCATCCATCAGTACAAAACAGTGCTGCCTATCGGTGCCCCTCCGTGCCGCCTATGGGTGCCCATCAATGCCATCTCATCAGTGTCACTTCATTGGTGCCCATCAGTGCCCATCAATGCCACCTCATCAGTGTCACTTCATTGGTGCCCATCAGTGCCGCCTATTGGTGCCCATCAATGCCATCTCATCAGTGTCACTTCATTGGTGCCCATCAGTGCCCATCAATGCCACCTCATCAGTGTCACTTCATTAGTGCCCATCAGTGCCGCCTATCAGTGCCATCAATGCCACCTCATCAGTGTCACTTCATTGGTGCCCATCAGTGCCGCCTATCAGTGCCCATCAATGCCCCCTCATCAGTGTCACTTCATTGGTGCCCATCAGTGCTGCCTTATCAGTGACGGAGAAAACTTACTTATTTACAAAGTTTTGAAACAAAAAAAAAAAAAACGCTTTTTTTTTTTCCAAATTTTCGGTCTTTTTTATTTAGCAAAAAAAAAAAACCGCAGAGGTGATCAAATACACCAAAAGAAAGCTCTATTTGTGGGAAAAAAAATTATAAAAATTTCATTTGGTTACAGTGTAGCATGACCGCGCAATTGTCATATAGCCACATAGATACTATGCTTACCAGAGGGCAAGCTTTTTAAAGCCTGTTTAGTTGATGCATCCAGATATCACCTCAGCCAGGGCACCTCCACCAACCACCTTAGAATAGCCCGTATAACAGACCCTCCCTTGAGGCGATTCAGTTCGCATTTGCAGCTCTATACAAATCATTCATTCATTCAGATATATTGAAGCAATAGCGTCAGCTCTCCTTAGCCCGGGATCAAGGGGAAACCGGGAATAAGGCTGGATTCACACCTATGGCATTTTTTGTGCTTTTTGCATTTTGCAGATTTGCACTACAGAACTGTTCCATAGGAAACCATGGTAAATGGACTGTAGTGCAAATCTGCAAAAAGCACTAAAAATGCCATCCAGCTAAATAGCGGTCACTGATGTACCTCGATTACAGGTTCCCGAGGACAAAAGAGAAACTGCTGTGTCACCTTCCTCTGTCATGTGACATGTATATATGATGGGAAATCTAATAAAAAAAATAACCTGTCATGCTGTTTTTTTAGACTCTTGCCCTGTATTTTCTTATTAGGTATGAATGAAACCTTTGTTTTTATTCTGCAGCTAATTGCCTGTGGGTTTTCTTGTGGTTTTTTTTTTTTTTCT